>JAKUCG020000151.1:0-63487 GCA_022539655.2 Ceriodaphnia dubia | reverse complement strand
AACCTAACCTAACCCAACCTAACCTAACCTAACCTAACCTAACCTAACCTAACCTAACCTAACCTAACCTAACCTAACCTAACCTAACCTAACCTAACCTAACCTAACCTAACCTAACCTAACCTAACCTAACCTAACCTAACCTAACCTAACCTAACCTAACCTAACCTAACCTAACCTAACCTAACCTAACCTAACCTAACCTAACCTAACCTAACCTAACCTAACCTAACCTAACCTAACCTAACCTAACCTAACCTAACCTAACCTAACCTAACCTAACCTAACCTAACCTAACCTAACCTAACCTAACCTAACCTAACCTAACCTAACCTAACCTAACCTAACCTAACCTAACCTAACCTAACCTAACCTAACCTAACCTAACCTAACCTAACCTAACCTAACCTAACCTAACCTAACCTAACCTAACCTAACCTAACCTAACCTAACCTAACCTAACCTAACCTAACCTAACCTAACCTAACCTAACCTAACCTAACCTAACCTAACCTAACCTAACCTAACCTAACCTAACCTAACCTAACCTAACCTAACCTAACCTAACCTAACCTAACCTAACCTAACCTAACCTAACCTAACCTAACCTAACCTAACCTAACCTAACCTAACCTAACCTAACCTAACCTAACCTAACCTAACCTAACCTAACCTAACCTAACCTAACCTAACCTAACCTAACCTAACCTAACCTAACCTAACCTAACCTAACCTAACCTAACCTAACCTAACCTAACCTAACCTAACCTAACCTAACCTAACCTAACCTAACCTAACCTAACCTAACCTAACCTAACCTAACCTAACCTAACCTAACCTAACCTAACCTAACCTAACCTAACCTAACCTAACCTAACCTAACCTAACCTAACCTAACCTAACCTAACCTAACCTAACCTAACCTAACCTAACCTAACCTAACCTAACCTAACCTAACCTAACCTAACCTAACCTAACCTAACCTAACCTAACCTAACCTAACCTAACCTAACCTAACCTAACCTAACCTAACCTAACCTAACCTAACCTAACCTAACCTAACCTAACCTAACCTAACCTAACCTAACCTAACCTAACCTAACCTAACCTAACCTAACCTAACCTAACCTAACCTAACCTAACCTAACCTAACCTAACCTAACCTAACCTAACCTAACCTAACCTAACCTAACCTAACCTAACCTAACCTAACCTAACCTAACCTAACCTAACCTAACCTAACCTAACCTAACCTAACCTAACCTAACCTAACCTAACCTAACCTAACCTAACCTAACCTAACCTAACCTAACCTAACCTAACCTAACCTAACCTAACCTAACCTAACCTAACCTAACCTAACCTAACCTAACCTAACCTAACCTAACCTAACCTAACCTAACCTAACCTAACCTAACCTAACCTAACCTAACCTAACCTAACCTAACCTAACCTAACCTAACCTAACCTAACCTAACCTAACCTAACCTAACCTAACCTAACCTAACCTAACCTAACCTAACCTAACCTAACCTAACCTAACCTAACCTAACCCAAGTCGACTATTTCTCTCCGTCAGACTTTGCAAGGACTCATTGGCCACAAAAGTCTTTTTGGGATTCTTTAAAAACATGGGAAATCTCTTCTGAATCTTCCGAAAACATGAAAATCCCCAATTGACGACAAAAAACACATCAAATCTCTAATGTAGACTTGCTAAGTCGACTATTTCTCTCCGTCAGACTTTGCATGGACTCATTGGCCACAAAAGTTCCTTTGGGATTCTTTAAAAACTTGGAAAATCTCTTCTGCATCTTCCAAAAACATGAAAATCTCTTGTGGCTCTCTAAAACAGCAAAATCCCCAATTGACGACAAAAAACACATCAAATCTCTAATGTAGACTTGCTAAGTCGACTATTTCTCTCCGTCAGACTTTGCAAGGACTCATTGGCCACAAAAGTCTTTTTGGGATTCTTTAAAAACATGGGAAATCTCTTCTGAATCTTCCGAAAACATGAAAATCCCCAATTGACGACAAAAAACACATCAAATCTCTAATGTAGACTTGCTAAGTCGACTATTTCTCTCCGTCAGACTTTGCATGGACTCATTGGCCACAAAAGTTCCTTTGGGATTCTTTAAAAACTTGGAAAATCTCTTCTGCATCTTCCAAAAACATGAAAATCTCTTGTGGCTCTCTAAAACAGCAAAATCCCCAATTGACGACAAAAAACACATCAAATCTCTAATGTAGACTTGCTAAGTCGACTATTTCTCTCCGTCAGACTTTGCATGGACTCATTGGCCACAAAAGTTCCTTTGGGATTCTTTAAAAACTTGGAAAATCTCTTCTGCATCTTCCAAAAACATGAAAATCTCTTGTGGCTCTCTAAAACAGCAAAATCCCCAATTGACGACAAAAAACACATCAAATCTCTAATGTAGACTTGCTAAGTCGACTATTTCTCTCCGTCAGACTTTGCAAGGACTCATTGGCCACAAAAGTCTTTTTGGGATTCTTTAAAAACATGGGAAATCTCTTCTGAATCTTCCGAAAACATGAAAATCCCCAATTGACGACAAAAAACACATCAAATCTCTAATGTAGACTTGCTAAGTCGACTATTTCTCTCCGTCAGACTTTGCATGGACTCATTGGCCACAAAAGTTCCTTTGGGATTCTTTAAAAACTTGGAAAATCTCTTCTGCATCTTCCAAAAACATGAAAATCTCTTGTGGCTCTCTAAAACAGCAAAATCCCCAATTGACGACAAAAAACACATCAAATCTCTAATGTAGACTTGCTAAGTCGACTATTTCTCTCCGTCAGACTTTGCAAGGACTCATTGGCCACAAAAGTCTTTTTGGGATTCTTTAAAAACATGGGAAATCTCTTCTGAATCTTCCGAAAACATGAAAATCCCCAATTGACGACAAAAAACACATCAAATCTCTAATGTAGACTTGCTAAGTCGACTATTTCTCTCCGTCAGACTTTGCATGGACTCATTGGCCACAAAAGTTCCTTTGGGATTCTTTAAAAACTTGGAAAATCTCTTCTGCATCTTCCAAAAACATGAAAATCTCTTGTGGCTCTCTAAAACAGCAAAATCCCCAATTGACGACAAAAAACACATCAAATCTCTAATGTAGACTTGCTAAGTCGACTATTTCTCTCCGTCAGACTTTGCATGGACTCATTGGCCACAAAAGTTCCTTTGGGATTCTTTAAAAACTTGGAAAATCTCTTCTGCATCTTCCAAAAACATGAAAATCTCTTGTGGCTCTCTAAAACAGCAAAATCCCCAATTGACGACAAAAAACACATCAAATCTCTAATGTAGACTTGCTAAGTCGACTATTTCTCTCCGTCAGACTTTGCAAGGACTCATTGGCCACAAAAGTCCCTTTGGGATTCTTTAAAAACATGGGAAATCTCTTCTGAATCTTCCGAAAACATGAAAATCCCCAATTGACGACAAAAAACACATCAAATCTCTAATGTAGACTTGCTAAGTCGACTATTTCTCTCCGTCAGACTTTGCATGGACTCATTGGCCACAAAAGTTCCTTTGGGATTCTTTAAAAACTTGGAAAATCTCTTCTGCATCTTCCAAAAACATGAAAATCTCTTGTGGCTCTCTAAAACAGCAAAATCCCCAATTGACGACAAAAAACACATCAAATCTCTAATGTAGACTTGCTAAGTCGACTATTTCTCTCCGTCAGACTTTGCAAGGACTCATTGGCCACAAAAGTCTTTTTGGGATTCTTTAAAAACATGGGAAATCTCTTCTGAATCTTCCGAAAACATGAAAATCCCCAATTGACGACAAAAAACACATCAAATCTCTAATGTAGACTTGCTAAGTCGACTATTTCTCTCCGTCAGACTTTGCATGGACTCATTGGCCACAAAAGTTCCTTTGGGATTCTTTAAAAACTTGGAAAATCTCTTCTGCATCTTCCAAAAACATGAAAATCTCTTGTGGCTCTCTAAAACAGCAAAATCCCCAATTGACGACAAAAAACACATCAAATCTCTAATGTAGACTTGCTAAGTCGACTATTTCTCTCCGTCAGACTTTGCATGGACTCATTGGCCACAAAAGTTCCTTTGGGATTCTTTAAAAACTTGGAAAATCTCTTCTGCATCTTCCAAAAACATGAAAATCTCTTGTGGCTCTCTAAAACAGCAAAATCCCCAATTGACGACAAAAAACACATCAAATCTCTAATGTAGACTTGCTAAGTCGACTATTTCTCTCCGTCAGACTTTGCAAGGACTCATTGGCCACAAAAGTCCCTTTGGGATTCTTTAAAAACATGGGAAATCTCTTCTGAATCTTCCGAAAACATGAAAATCCCCAATTGACGACAAAAAACACATCAAATCTCTAATGTAGACTTGCTAAGTCGACTATTTCTCTCCGTCAGACTTTGCATGGACTCATTGGCCACAAAAGTTCCTTTGGGATTCTTTAAAAACTTGGAAAATCTCTTCTGCATCTTCCAAAAACATGAAAATCTCTTGTGGCTCTCTAAAACAGCAAAATCCCCAATTGACGACAAAAAACACATCAAATCTCTAATGTAGACTTGCTAAGTCGACTATTTCTCTCCGTCAGACTTTGCAAGGACTCATTGGCCACAAAAGTCTTTTTGGGATTCTTTAAAAACATGGGAAATCTCTTCTGAATCTTCCGAAAACATGAAAATCCCCAATTGACGACAAAAAACACATCAAATCTCTAATGTAGACTTGCTAAGTCGACTATTTCTCTCCGTCAGACTTTGCATGGACTCATTGGCCACAAAAGTTCCTTTGGGATTCTTTAAAAACTTGGAAAATCTCTTCTGCATCTTCCAAAAACATGAAAATCTCTTGTGGCTCTCTAAAACAGCAAAATCCCCAATTGACGACAAAAAACACATCAAATCTCTAATGTAGACTTGCTAAGTCGACTATTTCTCTCCGTCAGACTTTGCATGGACTCATTGGCCACAAAAGTTCCTTTGGGATTCTTTAAAAACTTGGAAAATCTCTTCTGCATCTTCCAAAAACATGAAAATCTCTTGTGGCTCTCTAAAACAGCAAAATCCCCAATTGACGACAAAAAACACATCAAATCTCTAATGTAGACTTGCTAAGTCGACTATTTCTCTCCGTCAGACTTTGCATGGACTCATTGGCCACAAAAGTTCCTTTGGGATTCTTTAAAAACTTGGAAAATCTCTTCTGCATCTTCCAAAAACATGAAAATCTCTTGTGGCTCTCTAAAACAGCAAAATCCCCAATTGACGACAAAAAACACATCAAATCTCTAATGTAGACTTGCTAAGTCGACTATTTCTCTCCGTCAGACTTTGCAAGGACTCATTGGCCACAAAAGTCCCTTTGGGATTCTTTAAAAACATGGGAAATCTCTTCTGAATCTTCCGAAAACATGAAAATCCCCAATTGACGACAAAAAACACATCAAATCTCTAATGTAGACTTGCTAAGTCGACTATTTCTCTCCGTCAGACTTTGCATGGACTCATTGGCCACAAAAGTTCCTTTGGGATTCTTTAAAAACTTGGAAAATCTCTTCTGCATCTTCCAAAAACATGAAAATCTCTTGTGGCTCTCTAAAACAGCAAAATCCCCAATTGACGACAAAAAACACATCAAATCTCTAATGTAGACTTGCTAAGTCGACTATTTCTCTCCGTCAGACTTTGCAAGGACTCATTGGCCACAAAAGTCTTTTTGGGATTCTTTAAAAACATGGGAAATCTCTTCTGAATCTTCCGAAAACATGAAAATCCCCAATTGACGACAAAAAACACATCAAATCTCTAATGTAGACTTGCTAAGTCGACTATTTCTCTCCGTCAGACTTTGCATGGACTCATTGGCCACAAAAGTTCCTTTGGGATTCTTTAAAAACTTGGAAAATCTCTTCTGCATCTTCCAAAAACATGAAAATCTCTTGTGGCTCTCTAAAACAGCAAAATCCCCAATTGACGACAAAAAACACATCAAATCTCTAATGTAGACTTGCTAAGTCGACTATTTCTCTCCGTCAGACTTTGCATGGACTCATTGGCCACAAAAGTTCCTTTGGGATTCTTTAAAAACTTGGAAAATCTCTTCTGCATCTTCCAAAAACATGAAAATCTCTTGTGGCTCTCTAAAACAGCAAAATCCCCAATTGACGACAAAAAACACATCAAATCTCTAATGTAGACTTGCTAAGTCGACTATTTCTCTCCGTCAGACTTTGCAAGGACTCATTGGCCACAAAAGTCTTTTTGGGATTCTTTAAAAACATGGGAAATCTCTTCTGAATCTTCCGAAAACATGAAAATCCCCAATTGACGACAAAAAACACATCAAATCTCTAATGTAGACTTGCTAAGTCGACTATTTCTCTCCGTCAGACTTTGCATGGACTCATTGGCCACAAAAGTTCCTTTGGGATTCTTTAAAAACTTGGAAAATCTCTTCTGCATCTTCCAAAAACATGAAAATCTCTTGTGGCTCTCTAAAACAGCAAAATCCCCAATTGACGACAAAAAACACATCAAATCTCTAATGTAGACTTGCTAAGTCGACTATTTCTCTCCGTCAGACTTTGCAAGGACTCATTGGCCACAAAAGTCTTTTTGGGATTCTTTAAAAACATGGGAAATCTCTTCTGAATCTTCCGAAAACATGAAAATCCCCAATTGACGACAAAAAACACATCAAATCTCTAATGTAGACTTGCTAAGTCGACTATTTCTCTCCGTCAGACTTTGCATGGACTCATTGGCCACAAAAGTTCCTTTGGGATTCTTTAAAAACTTGGAAAATCTCTTCTGCATCTTCCAAAAACATGAAAATCTCTTGTGGCTCTCTAAAACAGCAAAATCCCCAATTGACGACAAAAAACACATCAAATCTCTAATGTAGACTTGCTAAGTCGACTATTTCTCTCCGTCAGACTTTGCAAGGACTCATTGGCCACAAAAGTCTTTTTGGGATTCTTTAAAAACATGGGAAATCTCTTCTGAATCTTCCGAAAACATGAAAATCCCCAATTGACGACAAAAAACACATCAAATCTCTAATGTAGACTTGCTAAGTCGACTATTTCTCTCCGTCAGACTTTGCATGGACTCATTGGCCACAAAAGTTCCTTTGGGATTCTTTAAAAACTTGGAAAATCTCTTCTGCATCTTCCAAAAACATGAAAATCTCTTGTGGCTCTCTAAAACAGCAAAATCCCCAATTGACGACAAAAAACACATCAAATCTCTAATGTAGACTTGCTAAGTCGACTATTTCTCTCCGTCAGACTTTGCATGGACTCATTGGCCACAAAAGTTCCTTTGGGATTCTTTAAAAACTTGGAAAATCTCTTCTGCATCTTCCAAAAACATGAAAATCTCTTGTGGCTCTCTAAAACAGCAAAATCCCCAATTGACGACAAAAAACACATCAAATCTCTAATGTAGACTTGCTAAGTCGACTATTTCTCTCCGTCAGACTTTGCAAGGACTCATTGGCCACAAAAGTCTTTTTGGGATTCTTTAAAAACATGGGAAATCTCTTCTGAATCTTCCGAAAACATGAAAATCCCCAATTGACGACAAAAAACACATCAAATCTCTAATGTAGACTTGCTAAGTCGACTATTTCTCTCCGTCAGACTTTGCATGGACTCATTGGCCACAAAAGTTCCTTTGGGATTCTTTAAAAACTTGGAAAATCTCTTCTGCATCTTCCAAAAACATGAAAATCTCTTGTGGCTCTCTAAAACAGCAAAATCCCCAATTGACGACAAAAAACACATCAAATCTCTAATGTAGACTTGCTAAGTCGACTATTTCTCTCCGTCAGACTTTGCATGGACTCATTGGCCACAAAAGTTCCTTTGGGATTCTTTAAAAACTTGGAAAATCTCTTCTGCATCTTCCAAAAACATGAAAATCTCTTGTGGCTCTCTAAAACAGCAAAATCCCCAATTGACGACAAAAAACACATCAAATCTCTAATGTAGACTTGCTAAGTCGACTATTTCTCTCCGTCAGACTTTGCATGGACTCATTGGCCACAAAAGTTCCTTTGGGATTCTTTAAAAACTTGGAAAATCTCTTCTGCATCTTCCAAAAACATGAAAATCTCTTGTGGCTCTCTAAAACAGCAAAATCCCCAATTGACGACAAAAAACACATCAAATCTCTAATGTAGACTTGCTAAGTCGACTATTTCTCTCCGTCAGACTTTGCAAGGACTCATTGGCCACAAAAGTCTTTTTGGGATTCTTTAAAAACATGGGAAATCTCTTCTGAATCTTCCGAAAACATGAAAATCCCCAATTGACGACAAAAAACACATCAAATCTCTAATGTAGACTTGCTAAGTCGACTATTTCTCTCCGTCAGACTTTGCATGGACTCATTGGCCACAAAAGTTCCTTTGGGATTCTTTAAAAACTTGGAAAATCTCTTCTGCATCTTCCAAAAACATGAAAATCTCTTGTGGCTCTCTAAAACAGCAAAATCCCCAATTGACGACAAAAAACACATCAAATCTCTAATGTAGACTTGCTAAGTCGACTATTTCTCTCCGTCAGACTTTGCATGGACTCATTGGCCACAAAAGTTCCTTTGGGATTCTTTAAAAACTTGGAAAATCTCTTCTGCATCTTCCAAAAACATGAAAATCTCTTGTGGCTCTCTAAAACAGCAAAATCCCCAATTGACGACAAAAAACACATCAAATCTCTAATGTAGACTTGCTAAGTCGACTATTTCTCTCCGTCAGACTTTGCAAGGACTCATTGGCCACAAAAGTCTTTTTGGGATTCTTTAAAAACATGGGAAATCTCTTCTGAATCTTCCGAAAACATGAAAATCCCCAATTGACGACAAAAAACACATCAAATCTCTAATGTAGACTTGCTAAGTCGACTATTTCTCTCCGTCAGACTTTGCATGGACTCATTGGCCACAAAAGTTCCTTTGGGATTCTTTAAAAACTTGGAAAATCTCTTCTGCATCTTCCAAAAACATGAAAATCTCTTGTGGCTCTCTAAAACAGCAAAATCCCCAATTGACGACAAAAAACACATCAAATCTCTAATGTAGACTTGCTAAGTCGACTATTTCTCTCCGTCAGACTTTGCAAGGACTCATTGGCCACAAAAGTCTTTTTGGGATTCTTTAAAAACATGGGAAATCTCTTCTGAATCTTCCGAAAACATGAAAATCCCCAATTGACGACAAAAAACACATCAAATCTCTAATGTAGACTTGCTAAGTCGACTATTTCTCTCCGTCAGACTTTGCATGGACTCATTGGCCACAAAAGTTCCTTTGGGATTCTTTAAAAACTTGGAAAATCTCTTCTGCATCTTCCAAAAACATGAAAATCTCTTGTGGCTCTCTAAAACAGCAAAATCCCCAATTGACGACAAAAAACACATCAAATCTCTAATGTAGACTTGCTAAGTCGACTATTTCTCTCCGTCAGACTTTGCAAGGACTCATTGGCCACAAAAGTCTTTTTGGGATTCTTTAAAAACATGGGAAATCTCTTCTGAATCTTCCGAAAACATGAAAATCCCCAATTGACGACAAAAAACACATCAAATCTCTAATGTAGACTTGCTAAGTCGACTATTTCTCTCCGTCAGACTTTGCATGGACTCATTGGCCACAAAAGTTCCTTTGGGATTCTTTAAAAACTTGGAAAATCTCTTCTGCATCTTCCAAAAACATGAAAATCTCTTGTGGCTCTCTAAAACAGCAAAATCCCCAATTGACGACAAAAAACACATCAAATCTCTAATGTAGACTTGCTAAGTCGACTATTTCTCTCCGTCAGACTTTGCAAGGACTCATTGGCCACAAAAGTCTTTTTGGGATTCTTTAAAAACATGGGAAATCTCTTCTGAATCTTCCGAAAACATGAAAATCCCCAATTGACGACAAAAAACACATCAAATCTCTAATGTAGACTTGCTAAGTCGACTATTTCTCTCCGTCAGACTTTGCATGGACTCATTGGCCACAAAAGTTCCTTTGGGATTCTTTAAAAACTTGGAAAATCTCTTCTGCATCTTCCAAAAACATGAAAATCTCTTGTGGCTCTCTAAAACAGCAAAATCCCCAATTGACGACAAAAAACACATCAAATCTCTAATGTAGACTTGCTAAGTCGACTATTTCTCTCCGTCAGACTTTGCATGGACTCATTGGCCACAAAAGTTCCTTTGGGATTCTTTAAAAACTTGGAAAATCTCTTCTGCATCTTCCAAAAACATGAAAATCTCTTGTGGCTCTCTAAAACAGCAAAATCCCCAATTGACGACAAAAAACACATCAAATCTCTAATGTAGACTTGCTAAGTCGACTATTTCTCTCCGTCAGACTTTGCAAGGACTCATTGGCCACAAAAGTCTTTTTGGGATTCTTTAAAAACATGGGAAATCTCTTCTGAATCTTCCGAAAACATGAAAATCCCCAATTGACGACAAAAAACACATCAAATCTCTAATGTAGACTTGCTAAGTCGACTATTTCTCTCCGTCAGACTTTGCATGGACTCATTGGCCACAAAAGTTCCTTTGGGATTCTTTAAAAACTTGGAAAATCTCTTCTGCATCTTCCAAAAACATGAAAATCTCTTGTGGCTCTCTAAAACAGCAAAATCCCCAATTGACGACAAAAAACACATCAAATCTCTAATGTAGACTTGCTAAGTCGACTATTTCTCTCCGTCAGACTTTGCATGGACTCATTGGCCACAAAAGTTCCTTTGGGATTCTTTAAAAACTTGGAAAATCTCTTCTGCATCTTCCAAAAACATGAAAATCTCTTGTGGCTCTCTAAAACAGCAAAATCCCCAATTGACGACAAAAAACACATCAAATCTCTAATGTAGACTTGCTAAGTCGACTATTTCTCTCCGTCAGACTTTGCAAGGACTCATTGGCCACAAAAGTCCCTTTGGGATTCTTTAAAAACATGGGAAATCTCTTCTGAATCTTCCGAAAACATGAAAATCCCCAATTGACGACAAAAAACACATCAAATCTCTAATGTAGACTTGCTAAGTCGACTATTTCTCTCCGTCAGACTTTGCATGGACTCATTGGCCACAAAAGTTCCTTTGGGATTCTTTAAAAACTTGGAAAATCTCTTCTGCATCTTCCAAAAACATGAAAATCTCTTGTGGCTCTCTAAAACAGCAAAATCCCCAATTGACGACAAAAAACACATCAAATCTCTAATGTAGACTTGCTAAGTCGACTATTTCTCTCCGTCAGACTTTGCAAGGACTCATTGGCCACAAAAGTCTTTTTGGGATTCTTTAAAAACATGGGAAATCTCTTCTGAATCTTCCGAAAACATGAAAATCCCCAATTGACGACAAAAAACACATCAAATCTCTAATGTAGACTTGCTAAGTCGACTATTTCTCTCCGTCAGACTTTGCATGGACTCATTGGCCACAAAAGTTCCTTTGGGATTCTTTAAAAACTTGGAAAATCTCTTCTGCATCTTCCAAAAACATGAAAATCTCTTGTGGCTCTCTAAAACAGCAAAATCCCCAATTGACGACAAAAAACACATCAAATCTCTAATGTAGACTTGCTAAGTCGACTATTTCTCTCCGTCAGACTTTGCATGGACTCATTGGCCACAAAAGTTCCTTTGGGATTCTTTAAAAACTTGGAAAATCTCTTCTGCATCTTCCAAAAACATGAAAATCTCTTGTGGCTCTCTAAAACAGCAAAATCCCCAATTGACGACAAAAAACACATCAAATCTCTAATGTAGACTTGCTAAGTCGACTATTTCTCTCCGTCAGACTTTGCAAGGACTCATTGGCCACAAAAGTCCCTTTGGGATTCTTTAAAAACATGGGAAATCTCTTCTGAATCTTCCGAAAACATGAAAATCCCCAATTGACGACAAAAAACACATCAAATCTCTAATGTAGACTTGCTAAGTCGACTATTTCTCTCCGTCAGACTTTGCAAGGACTCATTGGCCACAAAAGTCTTTTTGGGATTCTTTAAAAACATGGGAAATCTCTTCTGAATCTTCCGAAAACATGAAAATCCCCAATTGACGACAAAAAACACATCAAATCTCTAATGTAGACTTGCTAAGTCGACTATTTCTCTCCGTCAGACTTTGCATGGACTCATTGGCCACAAAAGTTCCTTTGGGATTCTTTAAAAACTTGGAAAATCTCTTCTGCATCTTCCAAAAACATGAAAATCTCTTGTGGCTCTCTAAAACAGCAAAATCCCCAATTGACGACAAAAAACACATCAAATCTCTAATGTAGACTTGCTAAGTCGACTATTTCTCTCCGTCAGACTTTGCAAGGACTCATTGGCCACAAAAGTCCCTTTGGGATTCTTTAAAAACATGGGAAATCTCTTCTGAATCTTCCGAAAACATGAAAATCCCCAATTGACGACAAAAAACACATCAAATCTCTAATGTAGACTTGCTAAGTCGACTATTTCTCTCCGTCAGACTTTGCATGGACTCATTGGCCACAAAAGTTCCTTTGGGATTCTTTAAAAACTTGGAAAATCTCTTCTGCATCTTCCAAAAACATGAAAATCTCTTGTGGCTCTCTAAAACAGCAAAATCCCCAATTGACGACAAAAAACACATCAAATCTCTAATGTAGACTTGCTAAGTCGACTATTTCTCTCCGTCAGACTTTGCAAGGACTCATTGGCCACAAAAGTCCCTTTGGGATTCTTTAAAAACATGGGAAATCTCTTCTGAATCTTCCGAAAACATGAAAATCCCAAATTGACGACAAAAAACACATCAAATCTCTAATGTAGACTTGCTAAGTCGACTATTTCTCTCCGTCAGACTTTGCATGGACTCATTGGCCACAAAAGTTCCTTTGGGATTCTTTAAAAACTTGGAAAATCTCTTCTGCATCTTCAAAAACAGCAAAATCCCCAATTGACGACAAAAAACACATCAAATCTCTAATGTAGACTTGCTAAGTCGACTATTTCTCTCCGTCAGACTTATGCAAGTGCAAGTGACTTATTGGCTACTTTTTTTCCCTGGGGACACCTTTCAATCATCAAAAGCGCCATCTTTTGACCCTTATTTCAACGAATATCTTTTCGGTTCTCCAAAATCATCAAAAGCGCCATCTTGTGACCCTTATTGCAACGAATATCTTTTCGGATTCTCTAAAACTCATCAGAATGGCTATCTGGCGACTCAATTTACAATCAAAATCAATGGAAGACTTGCTAAGTTGACTTCTTCTCCAAACCACTTTTTGGCAAAGACTTGCAGTGACTTTTTGGCTATTCTTTTTTCTCCGGGATTCTTCAAAAATAATTTTTTTCGGATAAGAAGAGACTTTTAATCGGCCAACATGCTACCGTTGGCGCATTTGGCCGACGGGGGACGACTCGGCTAAAGCCTCGTCCTTTCGCCCCCTGGCCAAAGCGCAACGGGACTCTTTGATTCTACTCTCTGCCTACGATGGTGAATGCAGAGAAGGGCGGTAACACAGGTAAACCTCCATTGGTGTCTCCCCAAGCGAAAGACGCCTGAGGCCCCTGACACCAACGTTAAATTATGAATTATATTTATGTCATTAATTAGCGAATCTTTTGCATGTTTAAGGACGGTAATTAACTACTTGTTGAAGCATGAATGGTATTTTCACATCTGTAGCCAACCTTTTACTCTTCCTATGTTTTAATCATAGGTTTCTTCTTTCTCGGTTATGCTTTTGCTTTTTTAGTCTGTGAAATCTTTTAGCTTCGCTTGCTTGTAAATGCCTTCGCTTTCAACTAATATTTAGTACCTAACTTTTGCTATCTCGCTAAAGTTTTTGTTCACTATTCTGTGGTTAGGCTTTTGTTTTTTTTTTTCGTGGGAAAGTATTTTTTGCATTTGTATAAAATCCTGTTGCTCGCTTTTGCTCTATTTTTGCTTAATTTCTACTTTATTTTTCGATGTTATAATTTTAGGTATATATTTTTGCTCTTTCTATCTAGTTAAACTTTTTCTTTTTCTAAACATTGGATTAAGAAGTCTGAATAAAATTATGCGTGTAAGATATTATTTGGATTAAAGCGTTTGAGTTCCCTTCCGCGTAAAAGATTTTGCTTTTGCTTTTGCATTCATGAAAAAGGTTTTGCCTTCGTTTTTGTTTTGCTTTTCCTGTTATGTAAAAGAATTTGCTATCGCTTTTGCTTTTGCTTTTATGTGAAAGATTTTGCTGGTGCTTTTGCTTTTGATTCTACTCACATGTGAAAGATTTTGGTTTTTATTTTACTCTTCCGTGAAAGATTTCGCTTTCGCCTTTGCTTTTGATTTTACTCTCACGTGAAAAATATCGCTTTCGCTTTTGCTTTTCCTCTCACTAGAAAGATTTTATTTTCCCTTTTGCTTTTGATTTCCCTCTCATTTGAAACATCTTGCTTTTGCTTTTGATTTCGATTTTACTCACGTGAAAAATATTGCTTTCGCTTTTGCTTTTGCTTTCACTCTCTAGTGAAAGATTTTGCTTTTGATTTTACTCTCACGTGAAAGTTTTTGCTTTTGTTTTTGCTTTTCCTTTTGCTTTTACTCTCACGTTAAAGATTTTTCTTTTGTTTATGCTTTCCTTTTGCTTTTACTGTCTAAGGTAAAAGATTTTTCTTTTGGTTTTACTTACTAGTTAAAGAATTTGCTTTCCTTTTTCTTTTTCTTTTACTCTCACTTGAAAGATTTTGCTTTCGGTTTTACTCTCAAATGAAAGATTTTGCTTTTGATTTTACTCTTTAGTGAAAGATTTTGCTTTCGCTCTTGCTTTTGCTTTTACTTTCTTTGTGAAAGATTTTGCTTTTGGTTTTACTTACTAGTGAAAGACTTTGCTTTTGATTTTACTCTCATGTGAAAGATTTTACTTTTGCTTATACTCTCAAGTGAAAGATTTTGTTTTTGATTTTACTTTTACATGAAAGATTTATTTTTTGCTTTTACTCTCTAGTGAAAGATTTTGCTTTTGATTGTACTTTCACATGAAAGATTCCGTTTTCGAATTTGCTTTTGCTTTTGCTTTTTTTCTCTTGTGAAAGATTTTGCTTTTGTTATTTATTTTACTATCACTTGAAAGTTTTTGCTTTTCCTTTTGCTTTTACTCTCACGTGAAAGATTTTGCTTTTGCTTTTACTCTCTAGTGAAAAATATTTTTGCTCGTAAGCTCGTTGCTCGTTTGGCTCTTATTTTTTCTTGTACAAAAGCAAAATCTTTCACATTGGAGTAAAAACGAGAGTAAAAGCAAAAGCAAAAGCAAAATCAAAAGCAAAATCTTTCAAATGAGAGTAAAAGCAAAAACAAAAGCAGAAGCAAGAACTTTTCACTAGAGTAAAAGAAAAAGCAAAAGTAAAAGCAAAAGTAACATCCAAAGCGAAATCTTTCGCTAGAGAGTAAAAGCAAAAGCGAAATCTTTCTCGTGAGAGTAAAATCAAAAGCAAAATCTTTCCCATGAGAGTAATAGCAAAAGGAAACTCTTTCACGTGAGAGTAAAAGCAAAAGCAAAAACTTTCACGTGAGAGTAAAAGCAAAAGCATAATCTTTCACATGGGAGTAAGAGCAAAAGCAAAAGCAAAATCAAAAGCAAAATCTTTCAAATGAGTGTAAAAGCAAAAACAAAAGCAAAAACTTTCACGTGAGAGTAAAATCAAAAGCAAAAAAAAATCAAAAGCAAAATCTTTCATGTGAGAGTAAAAGCAAAAGCAAAATTTTTCACATAAAAGCAAAAGCAAAAACTTTCACATAGGGGAAGATTTAAGAGATACGCCTTTTTTTGTGAAAATCTAGCATAACTAAAATTTTTTTGTTTTTTCAGACATCTTATCATAAATAATTTGAGACCGAAGACCATTTTGCCTGACTTAATAATAACATTTTCTCATACTTGAAAAAACTATCCTCAAGTGGTCAGAAAATTAATCCTAAAGCAAGCTATTTTTTGTATCATCATGAACTTAATTATCTTTTCATAGATATCTAATGCTGTGTGATTTGTAGCTGTGTAGGAAATGTTTTTACATATCTTTGGCTGACTGTTCTTCTTCCTTACACAACCTCTTGCTTCCCAGATGAATTCAATCGAGTATCTTCGACTCTTGTCCGGCTTTTGGTGGCAATACATGAACTAGTAGGCAGCTTCAATTGCCGAATTTCTTGTTTCATAGATTCTGGTTGCATATCGAAGGCTTTGTCGTGGGCATCAGAAAACAATCGATCTTTGTTTTTTACTTGCAGGTTGACTTCGTCCAAAAGCCCCGACTTTTCGGCCGTGCCCGCCTCCAACGCGGTAATGCGTTCTTTAGTTCGGTCGCATTAGCCTGCCATTCCGTCTTTTACTGGTCCAGTCGTTCGAGTTCCATGGTCAACTCGGAATTGGTGATCTTGAGCGATGTCAACTCCGTCAATCTAGCTTCGGCGTCCGCCAGATTCTCCTCCAATTCTTCTTTCGCCTGCATAAACCTTTCGTTGGTACCTTCAAGGGTATCGATCCTGATGAGAAGGCGTTCAATTTCCTTCACCTTTTCCGCCGTGACTTTCTCCAAATCAGTCAGCTACAAATACATAAACAAATTCAAGATATTTAATAATAATGATAATAATGTATTTCACTTGATACAGAGCCTTTTCCATTAACATGATCAAAGGCGCTTTCTTTGACGAGATGATTTGACATTTCATACCGTCAAAACTGAAACAAAGTAAGCCAACTGTTCCCGAAGTTTTTCTTCGACGGTAAAATGGGAGTCGTTCTTTTCTCTCAACTGTCTCCTTACGGTCACCTCCGATAGACGTTCTTCTTCAATGACTTGAATTCGGGCTTAAGCTTCTTCCAGTTTCCTCGTCAACTTGGAATTGGTGATCCGGAGCGATGTCAACTCCGTCAATCTGTTGTCAGCTTCTTCCGCCGATCGGTCGAGATTTTCCGTCAGGAAGGCCATCTGGCATAATGGGCCATCTGGTCTCTATCTCTTTCCCTATCCTTATTAGTAAATTGTGATTCCAGTTTACTGGCTTTGAACTCGACTTCGTATTCTAGGAATTATAGTAAGAAACTGTCCTCTCCATGATGGAACGGACATCTTCCTTTTCGACGATTCTTGTCTCCAGGGCAGAACACTGGGCTTGGACATGTTCGAATTTTTTTCTCAGGTGGTCTCGTTTCGCGATAAAATCGGCAAAATTCTTACGCAGCCTGCCGATCTCTTGAACGTCGGAAGCGGTTCGATTGAATTCCTGGGCTTGCTCTTGTAGTCCGTCCAGTTGTCTCAATTCTCCAACTTCATTCTCTTTGAGACGGTGTTTATCCGTCAACCTACGACTGTAACTCTCGGCTTCACGAGCTTTGAACTCGGCTTCGATCTGCAACTTCTACAGCCGGTAAACCCTTTCAGACTTTTGTTGCAATTCTTCCATTGTTCCGGACAAATCTCTTTCTGTCCGGCGGAGTTTCAGTTCGTCTAGTTGGTTGTTGACATCCGTTTTTTCCGCAAGCTGGTCTTGATGTCGCTCCTTTTCCTCGGCTGCTTCCTGCGAATGCAACCGAAGCACTCTCAGCTCGTTTTCGGTAGAGATGGGGATATATTGGTATTATGGCTGTTTGATATATTGAGTAACAATACTGATATTTCCTAATATATCGATAACAACGATATGCAAGGTTGCCATACACTAAAGATTAATTTAAAAATTTTAAAAATCAATTTTACCATTCCAATATTACAGTCGATGGGAATTACTTAACAGTTGAATTTAGAAAATGTTGCCATTAAAAATGAAAATCTTGAGGTATGGAGTCAAACTTTGACATACGTCAATTTTATTTATTTCAATCGGAGTAATTGGAAAAAATAGACATTGAATAAAGAACTCGGTCGGTTGAAAAACAAAGAAAGCAACTAATGAAACTTCAAACATTGAAACAATATAAACACTTCCAGATTATGCGTTTTTGTTTAAAAATAAAAGAATGTCAACATTCTGAGGCGTGAGACGAGTTCTCTTATCACAAATAAGAAGTCTGGCCTTCGAAAACAATAGTTCGGATGGAACGGACGTAGCAGGCACACAGAAAATTTTTTTAACAACTGCAGGGATAGGCTTCATCACACCATCTCTTTGTTTTGCGGCCCACCAATCTAGCGGGTCACAGCTTCCAACAAGAGGGTAGTCATTCTACTCTTTAATTACAAGGATGTTGTTCACCGTGTTGCTGGCACCACCTCTTCTTTCGGAATTCCTTTTTTCAACCATTTCTTGGTGGTATGCAGAAAAAAAATCCAGTTTATTAGGTTGTTGGACTTGTTCTTGTTGGTTGTTCTCTTGAAGTGGTTGGGCAGCACTGGCATCAACATTTACTTCGTTTGTCGTAACAGGAGGCAACACTGCTGCACTGGAGCCGCCGGAATTATTCATACGTCTTGCCAGCCTCATTTCTTTGTCTAAAATCTGCTCACAGGTGTCTTTTGCGATCCTGAAATACTCCTTTTTGTATCTAGATCAGGGGAAAAACACATAATATTAATTACAATTCGACTTCGATGACGCCTCCATCTGTTATTACCTTGGATCTAAATACGTGTTGATAACTTTGATAGTCGATCTTTCGATTTCAGAGAACCTTGTCTCTAAGTTTGACCTCAAGTCATCTTTTAGTAATTGAAGGCACACAAATCTATCGATTTCTTCAGTGCTATTATCCAAGCTACGGATTAGCATTCTCACATGCGGAATAACCTTAGACATCGAAATGTATGACTGGGAACTAACAATTCGAGTAGCATCTTCAAACGGCTCAAGAATAGCCATAGCACCCTAATAAGTAATGGTGAAAGTTAATAAAACAGATAAAAGTAAAGGAAGTTTTTTTTTGTATACCTTGAGCAGATCAAGAGTTAAATAGTCGAGCAAGAGAACGGTCCTTTTGGCAAATATCAGTCCCGCTGCGATTTGGTCTGCTAAAGCTAAAATGCTCCTCAACATTTTTACAGTGCTGTTCCATCGAGTTGCGACTTCCTGCTTCAAAGTCTTGGTTGAAAAATTGGCGGATGTTGCTAGTTTTTTTAGATATGTGTAGGACTTCGGTGATTTCTTGAAAAAAGTCACCACATTGCGGCACTGCGTGAGTGCTTGTTCTAATTCATTATTGAACTCTAGAGCATCTTTCACAGCCAAGTTTAACGAATGCGCAAAACAAGTTTCGTTTTTCCAACCGGTTGCACGAACAGCTGCGATTATGTTCGCCGCATTGTCAGTGACGACGCACACGATTTTGTCACTGATATTCTAATTTGCTGCGACCTCTTTTAAAAATTTGCAAATATGTTCTGCTGTGTGGGACTCCGGCATGTAGGTTGTGTTCAGAACTCGGCTAATCATCTTCATTTTGTTGTTAACATAATGGACTGTAACAGTAATGTAAGGATCGCCTATACTGCTTGTCCATCCGTCCGACGTTAGTGCCACATAGGAACATTGTTCAAGCTCCAGCAATAGTTTCCCTTTGGCTTCTTCATACAACTTCGGAAGCAGGGACGTTGTTAGAGTCTTCCTGCACGGAAGAACAATTCTGGGATCCAGGAAGAGTAACAGCTTTCTAAAATGGATATCGTCTATGATGGAAAGGGGATGTAGTCCACGTACAATGAAAAGCATGATGGCACGTAAAACACCCAACATTCTTTCGCTATCTGCAGGATATGGCGAAACAGTCTGAGAGGTGTTTTGTTTTGTAGTATTGTTTGGAGTTGCTTCGTTCCTGGGACTAGAACTGGAACCCGCATCTGTATCTAAATTCAAATTAAAACAAATTTATTGGCAACATTGTTGTATACTTGGCACTTGATCAACAATACCTGGATTGATTAAGGAATCACATGTATCGCAGTCCATATCCTCAAGCAACCTGCTGCAGTTCCTTGGTCGTCTGTTTCTTCTCCTACGGTTATTTTTCCTCAGTCGGGGGAGCACTGCTGTGTGTAATGCAACATGATGGTTCCTCAGATGGGAAATCAAATTTGAAGTGTTGCCTGCATGCTTGACAACTGCCTGACAGTGAACGCAGGAAGCCTTTTTTTCAGTTAGGCCAAGAATTGGATTAAAATGATCCCAAACAGGGCTTTTTTGATTACCAGGCATGGCAAATAACCTTAATTACAAAAAAAGAAAGACTATGATTCAATATCACTGACACAAACAAAAATTATCCAGTTAACATGAAAATATGAAGCAAAATTTCCAAATAAATTAGGCAATAAGAATAAATATACTAACCTAGTTCAATTTGAAGCGAAGATCCAAACAAAATCGCCGGTTGAAAGGATGTTTTCTACTGACATAAGGTATCTTTTCCGATTTACTACGAAGACTTGCCATTCCATGTTTGAAAGAGTATGGGAAGTTGAGTGGAAAAAAGTAAACATTCAACGTTGCCAGTTGCTTTCATTAAAAAGCCAATTTTAGGTATTGTCACGTATCGTCAGACCGATATATTTATTTGTTAGGCGATATGTGAACAATATATCGATAAAACGATATATCGATATAATTTTTGGATATCCCCATCTCTAGTTTTCGGCCCGCTGTAAACTTGACTGGAGTTGATGTAAGTTGGTCATCTCCGTTGCGGTTTCGTTCGAAGCGGAGTCGGATAACGGTTTTTTCTTTTGATACCTTTGTTTATATAGTGACTGTACTACTAAATCTTCCAAACCCTATTTTAAAAAAATAATTCAATTTGAATAAAATCATAAGACTTTGTAATTTTTACCGGAATTTGCTGCTTGCTATGGGCCTCTATGTGGGCAATGATTTCTTTTACGTGTTCTCTGCTTGTACGACCCTCTTGGATCAAGTAGCCCCACAGGGCTTTTCGAAGTGTAATTAAGTCAATGGCGTGCTTCTTATAATTATCCGCACATATTTCTACTGTTCGCAGCGACAGACCTTTATTTCTGTAATATAAGATTTTGTTTGGGACAGGGACAGGGGCAGCGGCAGCCATTTTCCATCCTGTAAAAAGGGACAAAATTCAAGTTAAAGTACGTCTTTTCTAACACTGATAAGCACAAGATAAACACAACAGCGAAAAAAAATCGGGGAATCAACAGATTGAAAGAGATCGTTATCGTTCTTACCTCGGGTCGTGCGTCGGTGACGGGACAAGTAGACTGACTACACTGTGACAACAGTCTGTAATATTCCTATATCTCTTACATTCCATTTATGTTTCCGCTTTCATAGTCAAGCATCTCTTCATGCTTGACTTCTCTTGAATTCTTCGGAATATTCGATATCTGATCGAATATTCCACAGTTCAGTTCTTTCTTGTAACTTCAAGGAGAAATCCTTGAAGTACTTATACTCATTTATGCGGAGAATCGTCCTCTCCGGTATGTGACTTTCTAGCTTCTTGATGTAGTATAAAAACCCCCCACAGTTGTATCCCAAATCAGAGTTGTTGCTCTCGACCACCACCTGAAGTACCACCTTTAGTAAGTAAATACACTGTATTGAAATAAATGCTTATGATTATTCAATTAAGTTAGACTTTACAAGTCGTCTAAGAAGGAAAACCTCGTAATCCTGGAAAGCGACAGCTGAGCAATCCGAACCTATATGAAAATATAGCCAAAAAGAAGGCCAAAAAAGAGAAACTGTTAAATGTCATCAACTACTACAACTACTAGATGCCAAGTTAACTTTCGTCCTTATAGCCCACCTTACTGTTCCGAAAACGTGCTGAAAATTATCACCCGCCGATCACGGTATTTTCGTCCCACTTGCGCCCCCATCCCCCATCCCAAAGGGCCCATTTCTATTCGCCTTTTTTGCAGCGTCTATCCGGCCCTAGCGAAGTGAGAGAGAGAGACGTTCACTTGTTGCACCTGACTGGCTGACGGACTGGTTTCGACTGAACTCGGACTCAACACTTGATGGCCTCTCTTGGGCTCATCCGGCTTCTTGCCTAACGAAACGAGTAGTGAAGTGGGGGGGGGGGGTGAGTTGGGAGAAAAGAGCGGAACTGGAAATGGAATTCCAGTTGGCAAAGGAAACACGCTAGGCCGAGGATTAGTAGTAGAGTAAGGCGAATTCGACACCGTCAGTGAACAACAACCTGTAAAGTCTCTAGTTATTGACGAAGTCGACGAATAGATTCGGCTTGCAGAGTGTATTACGGGTTGTTGGTGGGATACAAGTGGCTCTAGATACATGATATTGGGGGGGTTTATATACTGGTGCTCACGGATACATAACAATAAGTGCGTGTGTGCTAACAGGATATAGGAAGGGTGTATACTATCGGAAAGGGATGTTAGTTTCTTTCCGTCGGGATGTTAGTAATTAAAGAGAAATCTGCAACGTCGGTCGTTCACCGACAGGCGATCTTCACAAACCATTGATTGATAACTGCATGACGATAGAGAAACCCTCTAGCCATGTGTTTTGGGTCCTAAAAAAACGACGTGCTCTCCGTGGAACCTCTCCTACGCACACAGCACCACCACCGCCCCGATAATAATAGAAATGAACAAGTGAAAAATGATCCCTCTCTTCAAACAACTGGCCTACACCAAACACTGCAACCCAATCAGACAATCGGCACGCTGATTGCAAAATCGGTTGACAACACTAGCGACGAGCTAGTAGTGCTGGCCAAATGAATTTCCCATGACGCGGCCCCGGGGACTCTATGCTAGTTGACAAACCGCCATTTCTCATCCCTACAACATGTTGAATCAAATAAGAAACGCCAATTCCGTTCACACTTGGCCACACCTCGACTTAAGACGGCGTGTCGGCGTGCGAAAATAAACGGCAACGACCTTGCTGCCCGGCTCGTCATCCAAGTCAAATATTGTTTTAAAAAAGAGTTGGTACAAGTTTTAGAAGATGTGGGGCATCAAGAGTACGAGCGAAAGAGAGAAAAGGCGGTAATACAATAAACGGCTTTCACGAACAAATAACAAAAATATCAAAGAGATGGAGAGAGAAACAAATCTGTAGACGTTCGCGCCCGCGGTGCGTAGTAGTAGTAGTAGTACCACTCTTGGACTGATTCACTCGGGCACAACAGTTCTTTCTTGTTTTTCTTTTCTTTTTCGAAAAAATATCCTACTTGGAAAACGTCACGTGGATAGTGTAGAGCTGTGGGAGCTGTCATTAAACCGCCGTCGACTACGATTTCCTTACCCCTTCCAATCTCCCAAAAAATAAGATCCACTTAATGTTACGACCATGATCTTCCGTATGTTTAACTCGCAGACATCTATTTCTTTTCCGTCTCTAAATACCCCGTTGATTGATGAAAAAGTGACCGCTGCTGACGGACACTAAACCCCCCGTCATAGAAATATTGGGCTCAAAGACAAGAAAATGTTGAAATGGGACAGCCAGCCTGAAAGGGCATTTCATCCTACATCATTCGTTAGAACGCGGCATTTCATCACCGAGAGACCACGATGATTCTCTCTCTTCTTGGGAGACAAGGGTAATACGAACAAAAGACAGACGCACATACGTTTACTCACCTGTGGCCACCGAAAAGTTGTTTTTTTCTCTCTTCAAATTGTTAGGCGAAGTGTTGACAAATCCACTTGGGGAGGGCGGCGAGCAAAACAGTTTGGTAATAATCCTTGCCGATTGAAGGAAAGTTGGACGAGTCAGAACAACAGCTACTAGTTTAACCGACGAGAGTTGTTGCAGAGAGTACGGTGGACGCGGTTCCGTCCAGTTGCACACCAGTTGCACAACAACAAACGGGCTGGCAAAAACCAACTGGACTGGCCGGCCGGCCTCCCTCGGTTTAGCCCAACACTTTCTTTCACAGAAACGCAAAATCTTTCACATGAAAGCAAAAGCAAAATCTTTCACATAAAAGTAAAATCTTTCACATAAAAACAAAAGGAAAATCTTTCACATAAAAGCAAAATCTTTCACATGGAACAAAAAGCAAAATCTTTCACACAAAAGCAAAAGCAAAATCTTTCACATGGGAGTAAAAGCAAAAGCAAAAGCACAATCTTTCAAATGGGAGTAAAAGCAAAAGCAAAATCTTTCACCTAAAAACAAAATCTTTCACATAAAAGTAAAATCTTTCACATAAAAACAAAAGCAAAAATCTTTCACAAGGGAGTAAAAGTAAAAGCAAAATCTTTCATGTGAAAGCATAAGCAAAATCTTTCACATAAAAGTAAAATCTTTCACATAAAAGCAAAAACAAAATCTTTCACATAAAAGCAAAATCTTTCACATGGGAGTACAAGCAAAAGCAAAAACTTTCACATAAAAGCAAAAGCAAAATCTTTCATATAAAAGTAAAATCTTTCACATGGGAGTAAAAGCAAAAGTAAAATCTTTCACGTAAAAGCAAAAGCAAAATCTTTCACATAAAAGTAAAATTTTTCACATAAAAACAAAAGCAAAAACCTTTCACAAGGGAGTAAAAGTAAAAGCAAAATCTTTCATGTAAAAGCAAAGGCAAAATCTTTCACATGAAAACAAAAGCAAAATCATTCACATAAACGCAAATTCTTTCACATAAATGCAAAAGCAAAAATCTTTCACAAGGGAGTAAAAGTAAAAGCAAAATCTTTCATGTAAAAGCAAAAGTAAAATTTTCACATAATAGTAAAATCTTTCACATAAAATCAAAAGCAAAATCTTTCACATAAAAGCAAAATCTTTCACATGAAAGCAAAATCTTTCACATGAAAGCAAAATCTTTCACATGAAAGCAAAAGCAAAATCTTTCACATAAAAACAAAAGCAAAATTTATCACATTCAAGCAAAATTTATCACATTCAAGCAAAATCTTTCACATGAAAGCAAAAGCAAAATCTTTCAAATGGGAGAAAAAGCAAAATCTAAATCTTTCACATAAAAGCAAAACCAAAAGCGAAAGCAAAATCTTTCACATGGGAGTAAAAGCAAAACCAAAATCTTTCACATCAAAGTTAAAGCCAAATCTTTCTCTTGGTAGCCAAAGCAAAAGCAAAATCTTTCACTTCAAAGCTCAAAAGAAAAATCTTTCACATGGCAGTAAAAGCAAAAGCAAAATCTTTCTCATAGAAGCAAAATCAAAAGCGAAAGCAAAATCAAAGAATCACAAGAGAGAAAGAAGATCACATGGGAGTAAAACCAGAAGAAAAATCTTTCAAACGAGAGAAAAAGCAAAAGCTAAATCATTGACATCAAAGCAAAATAAACGCGAAAGTAAAATCTTTTATCATGGGAGTAAAATCAAAAGCAAAATCTTTTTTATAAAAGCAAAATCTTTCACCTAAAGGTGGGAGACACTCGGGGATAAATCTTCTCTTTAACTATACGGTCAAAGATCTGGGGGGTCATTCCGATTAAAGAACCCTTGGCCATTAGAAAGACTATGGTATTGCCGAAAAACTGATAAAGAGCGTCCAACTCGATATTTTCAATAAGGAAAGACGCTAGAAGGTCGAACAAAGTCTCAAAATGATTCTTCTTACTCCCTTCTTTAACAATACAGTCAGAGATCTGGGGGGTCATTCCGATTTAAGAACCATTGGCCATTAGAAAGACTATGGTATTGTCGAAAAACTGGTGAAACGATATTTTAGGAGCACATACCTGAGACCAAAGGCTACAAATTGAGACCAAGTACATCTGCTAGCCTTCTTTGAAAATTGGCGTCAGAAGTTGAAAAACGGTGTTTATGAAACAAGTAACTTTGCAATTCTTGCTGAGCGTACCACGGGCTTTACATACGCACGATATTTTGGGAGCACATACAAGAAACCAAATGGCTTGAAATTGAGACCAAGTACGTCTTTCTATCTTCTCGCGTTATCTGTAAATCCCATTCGGAAGTTGAAGCACGTTGTTGGTGAAAAATCGAACGTATTGCAATGCTTGATGCGCGTTTCAGGGGCTTTACATACCAACGATATTTTTAGAGCACATACAAGAGACCAAGAGCTTCAAATTGAGACCAAGTACGTCCTCCTATCTTCTATCCTTCTCTGTAATTCGTCGTCAGAAGTTGAAGAACGTTGTCTTTGAAACAAGTAACATATTGCCAGCCGGTCAATTTTTCACCTGCATCTAGTAGAACAGCTCTTCCTCTCCATATTCCGAGGCATTAAATGACCGGCCCAACAATTTGCGGTATGATAATGAACGCAGGAAACTTCCATGCCATGGAAAACTTTTATTTTCCCACTGCAGAGGTTGATTTTCTTAGTGATGGGCACTGAAAACTTGCCGGCCGGTCAATTTTTCACCTGCATCTAGTAGAACAGCTCTTCCTCTCCATATTCCGAGGCATTAAATGACCGGCACAACAATTTGCGGTATGATAATGAACGCAGGAAACTTCCATGCCATGGAAAACTTTTATTTTCCCACTGCAGAGGTGGATTTTCTTAGTGATGGGCACTGAAAACTTGCCGGCCGGTCAATTTTTCACCTGCATCTAGTAGAACAGCTCTTCCTCTCCATATTCCGAGGCATTAAATGACCGGCCCAACAATTTGCGGTATGATAATGAACGCAGGAAACTTCCATGCCATGGAAAACTTTTATTTTCCCACTGCAGAGGTGGATTTTCTTAGTGATGGGCACTGAAAACTTGCCGGCCGGTCAATTTTTCACCTGCATCTAGTAGAACAGCTCTTCCTCTCCATATTCCGAGGCATTAAATGACCGGCCCAACAATTTGCGGTATGATAATGAACGCAGGAAACTTCCATGCCATGGAAAACTTTTATTTTCCCACTGCAGAGGTGATTTTCTTAGTGATGGGCACTGAAAACTTGCCGGCCGGTCAAATTTTCACCTGCATCTAGTAGATCAGCTCTTCCTCTCCATATTCCGAGGCATTAAATGACCGGCCCAACAATTTGCGGTATGATAAAGAACGCAGGAAACTTCCATGCCATGGAAAACTTTTATTTTCCCACTGCAGAGGTTGATTTTCTTAGTGATGGGCACTGAAAACTTGCCGGCCGGTCAATTTTTCACCTGCATCTAGTAGAACAGCTCTTCCTCTCCATATTCCGAGGCATTAAATGACCGGCCCAACAATTTGCGGTATGATAAAGAACGCAGGAAACTTCCATGCCATGGAAAACTTTTATTTTCCCACTGCAGAGGTGGATTTTCTTAGTGATGGGCACTGAAAACTTGCCGGCCGGTCAATTTTTCACCTGCATCTAGTAGAACAGCTCTTCCTCTCCATATTCCGAGGCATTAAATGACCGGCCCAACAATTTGCGGTATGATAAAGAACGCAGGAAACTTCCATGCCATGGAAAACTTTTATTTTCCCACTGCAGAGGTGGATTTTCTTAGTGATGGGCACTGAAAACTTGCCGGCCGGTCAATTTTTCACCTGCATCTAGTAGATCAGCTCTTCCTCTTCATATTCCGAGGCATTAAATGACCGGCCCAACAATTTGCGGTATGATAATGAACGCAGGAAACTTCCATGCCATGGAAAACTTTTATTTTCCCACTGCAGAGGTTGATTTTCTTAGTGATGGGCACTGAAAACTTGCCGGCCGTTCAATTTTTCACCTGCATCTAGTAGAACAGCTCTTCCTCTCCATATTCCGAGGCATTAAATGACCGGCCCAACAATTTGCGGTATGATAATGAACGCAGGAAACTTCCATGCCATGGAAAACTTTTATTTTCCCACTGCAGAGGTTGATTTTCTTAGTGATGGGCACTGAAAACTTGCCGGCCGGTCAATTTTTCACCTGCATCTAGTAGAACAGCTCTTCCTCTCCATATTCCGAGGCATTAAATGACCGGCCCAACAATTTGCGGTATGATAAAGAACGCAGGAAACTTCCATGCCATGGAAAACTTTTATTTTCCCACTGCAGAGGTTGATTTTCTTAGTGATGGGCACTGAAAACTTGAGGCATTAAATGACCGGCCCAACAATTTGCGGTTTGATAATGAACGCAGGAAACCCATGAAAACTTGCCGGCCGGTCATTTTTCACCTGCATCTAGTAGAACAGCTCTTCCTCTCCATATTCCGAGGCATTAAATGACCGGCCCAACAATTTGCGGTATGATAATGAACGCAGGAAACTTCCATGCCATGGAAAACTTTTATTTTCCCACTGCAGAGGTGGATTTTCTTAGTGATGGGCACTGAAAACTTGCCGGCCGGTCAATTTTTCACCTGCATCTAGTAGAACAGCTCTTCCTCTCCATATTCCGAGGCATTAAATGACCGGCCCAACAATTTGCGGTATGATAATGAACGCAGGAAACTTCCATGCCATGGAAAACTTTTATTTTCCCACTGCAGAGGTTGATTTTCTTAGTGATGGGCACTGAAAACTTGCCGGCCGGTCAATTTTTCACCTGCATCTAGTAGATCAGCTCTTCCTCTTCATATTCCGAGGCATTAAATGACCGGAAAGAACGCAGGAAACTTCCCACTGCAGAGGTGATTTTCTTAGTGATGGGCACTGAAAACTTGCCGGCCGGTCTATTTTTCACCTGCATCTAGTAGATCAGCTCTTCCTCTCCATATTCCGAGGCATTAAATGACCGGCCCAACAATTTGCGGTATGATAATGAACGCAGGAAACTTCCATGCCATGGAAAACTTTTATTTTCCCACTGCAGAGGTTGATTTTCTTAGTGATGGGCACTGAAAACTTGCCGGCCGGTCAATTTTTCACCTGCATCTAGTAGAACAGCTCTTCCTCTCCATATTCCAAGGCATTAAATGACCGGCCCAACAATTTGCGGTATGATAAAGAACGCAGGAAACTTCCATGCCATGGAAAACTTTTATTTTCCCACTGCAGAGGTTGATTTTCTTAGTGATTGGCTCTGAATTCTTGCCGGCCGGTCAATTTTTCACCTGCATCTAGTAGAACAGCTCTTCCTCTCCATATTCCGAGGCATTAAATGACCGGCCCAACAATTTTCGGTATGATAATGAACGCAGGAAACTTCCATGCCATGGAAAACTTTTATTTTCCCACTGCAGAGGTGGATTTTCTTAGTGATGGGCACTGAAAACTTGCCGGCCGGTCAATTTTTCACCTACATCTAGTAGATCAGCTCTTCCTCTTCATATTCCGAGGCATTAAATGACCGGCCCAACAATTTGCGGTATGAAAAAGAACGCAGGAAACTTCCATGCCATGGAAAACTTTTATTTTCCCACTGCAGAGGTGGATTTTCTTAGTGATGGGCACTGAAAACTTGCCGGCCGGTCAATTTTTCACCTGCATCTAGTAGAACAGCTCTTCCTCTTCATATTCCGAGGCATTAAATGACCGGCCCAACAATTTGCGGTATGATAATGAACGCAGGAAACTTCCATGCCATGGAAAACTTTTATTTTCCCACTGCAGAGGTTGATTTTCTTAGTGATAAACTGAAAACTTGCCGGCCGGTCAATTTTTCACCTGCATCTAGTAGAACAGCTCTTCCTCTCCATATTCCGAGGCATTAAATGACCGGCCCAACAATTTGCGGTATGATAATGAACGCAGGAAACTTCCATGCCATGGAAAACTTTTATTTTCCCACTGCAGAGGTGGATTTTCTTAGTGATGGGCACTGAAAACTTGCCGGCCGGTCAATTTTTCACCTGCATCTAGTAGAACAGCTCTTCCTCTCCATATTCCGAGGCATTAAATGACCGGCCCAACAATTTGCGGTATGATAATGAACGCAGGAAACTTCCATGCCATGGAAAACTTTTATTTTCCCACTGCAGAGGTGGATTTTCTTAGTGATGGGCACTGAAAACTTGCCGGCCGGTCAATTTTTCACCTGCATCTAGTAGAACAGCTCTTCCTCTCCATATTCCGAGGCATTAAATGACCGGCCCAACAATTTGCGGTATGATAATGAACGCAGGAAACTTCCATGCCATGGAAAACTTTTATTTTCCCACTGCAGAGGTGGATTTTCTTAGTGATGGGCACTGAAAACTTGCCGGCCGGTCAATTTTTCACCTGCATCTAGTAGAACAGCTCTTCCTCTCCATATTCCGAGGCATTAAATGACCGGCCCAACAATTTGCGGTATGATAATGAACGCAGGAAACTTCCATGCCATGGAAAACTTTTATTTTCCCACTGCAGAGGTGGATTTTCTTAGTGATGGGCACTGAAAACTTGCCGGCCGGTCAATTTTTCACCTGCATCTAGTAGAACAGCTCTTCCTCTCCATATTCCGAGGCATTAAATGACCGGCCCAACAATTTGCGGTATGATAATGAACGCAGGAAACTTCCATGCCATGGAAAACTTTTATTTTCCCACTGCAGAGGTGGATTTTCTTAGTGATGGGCACTGAAAACTTGCCGGCCGGTCAATTTTTCACCTGCATCTAGTAGAACAGCTCTTCCTCTCCATATTCCGAGGCATTAAATGACCGGCCCAACAATTTGCGGTATGATAATGAACGCAGGAAACTTCCATGCCATGGAAAACTTTTATTTTCCCACTGCAGAGGTGGATTTTCTTAGTGATGGGCACTGAAAACTTGCCGGCCGGTCAATTTTTCACCTGCATCTAGTAGAACAGCTCTTCCTCTCCATATTCCGAGGCATTAAATGACCGGCCCAACAATTTGCGGTATGATAATGAACGCAGGAAACTTCCATGCCATGGAAAACTTTTATTTTCCCACTGCAGAGGTGGATTTTCTTAGTGATGGGCACTGAAAACTTGCCGGCCGGTCAATTTTTCACCTGCATCTAGTAGAACAGCTCTTCCTCTCCATATTCCGAGGCATTAAATGACCGGCCCAACAATTTGCGGTATGATAATGAACGCAGGAAACTTCCATGCCATGGAAAACTTTTATTTTCCCACTGCAGAGGTGGATTTTCTTAGTGATGGGCACTGAAAACTTGCCGGCCGGTCAATTTTTCACCTGCATCTAGTAGAACAGCTCTTCCTCTCCATATTCCGAGGCATTAAATGACCGGCCCAACAATTTGCGGTATGATAATGAACGCAGGAAACTTCCATGCCATGGAAAACTTTTATTTTCCCACTGCAGAGGTGGATTTTCTTAGTGATGGGCACTGAAAACTTGCCGGCCGGTCAATTTTTCACCTGCATCTAGTAGAACAGCTCTTCCTCTCCATATTCCGAGGCATTAAATGACCGGCCCAACAATTTGCGGTATGATAATGAACGCAGGAAACTTCCATGCCATGGAAAACTTTTATTTTCCCACTGCAGAGGTGGATTTTCTTAGTGATGGGCACTGAAAACTTGCCGGCCGGTCAATTTTTCACCTGCATCTAGTAGAACAGCTCTTCCTCTCCATATTCCGAGGCATTAAATGACCGGCCCAACAATTTGCGGTATGATAATGAACGCAGGAAACTTCCATGCCATGGAAAACTTTTATTTTCCCACTGCAGAGGTGGATTTTCTTAGTGATGGGCACTGAAAACTTGCCGGCCGGTCAATTTTTCACCTGCATCTAGTAGAACAGCTCTTCCTCTCCATATTCCGAGGCATTAAATGACCGGCCCAACAATTTGCGGTATGATAATGAACGCAGGAAACTTCCATGCCATGGAAAACTTTTATTTTCCCACTGCAGAGGTGGATTTTCTTAGTGATGGGCACTGAAAACTTGCCGGCCGGTCAATTTTTCACCTGCATCTAGTAGAACAGCTCTTCCTCTCCATATTCCGAGGCATTAAATGACCGGCCCAACAATTTGCGGTATGATAATGAACGCAGGAAACTTCCATGCCATGGAAAACTTTTATTTTCCCACTGCAGAGGTGGATTTTCTTAGTGATGGGCACTGAAAACTTGCCGGCCGGTCAATTTTTCACCTGCATCTAGTAGAACAGCTCTTCCTCTCCATATTCCGAGGCATTAAATGACCGGCCCAACAATTTGCGGTATGATAATGAACGCAGGAAACTTCCATGCCATGGAAAACTTTTATTTTCCCACTGCAGAGGTGGATTTTCTTAGTGATGGGCACTGAAAACTTGCCGGCCGGTCAATTTTTCACCTGCATCTAGTAGAACAGCTCTTCCTCTCCATATTCCGAGGCATTAAATGACCGGCCCAACAATTTGCGGTATGATAATGAACGCAGGAAACTTCCATGCCATGGAAAACTTTTATTTTCCCACTGCAGAGGTGGATTTTCTTAGTGATGGGCACTGAAAACTTGCCGGCCGGTCAATTTTTCACCTGCATCTAGTAGAACAGCTCTTCCTCTCCATATTCCGAGGCATTAAATGACCGGCCCAACAATTTGCGGTATGATAATGAACGCAGGAAACTTCCATGCCATGGAAAACTTTTATTTTCCCACTGCAGAGGTGGATTTTCTTAGTGATGGGCACTGAAAACTTGCCGGCCGGTCAATTTTTCACCTGCATCTAGTAGAACAGCTCTTCCTCTCCATATTCCGAGGCATTAAATGACCGGCCCAACAATTTGCGGTATGATAATGAACGCAGGAAACTTCCATGCCATGGAAAACTTTTATTTTCCCACTGCAGAGGTGGATTTTCTTAGTGATGGGCACTGAAAACTTGCCGGCCGGTCAATTTTTCACCTGCATCTAGTAGAACAGCTCTTCCTCTCCATATTCCGAGGCATTAAATGACCGGCCCAACAATTTGCGGTATGATAATGAACGCAGGAAACTTCCATGCCATGGAAAACTTTTATTTTCCCACTGCAGAGGTGGATTTTCTTAGTGATGGGCACTGAAAACTTGCCGGCCGGTCAATTTTTCACCTGCATCTAGTAGAACAGCTCTTCCTCTCCATATTCCGAGGCATTAAATGACCGGCCCAACAATTTGCGGTATGATAATGAACGCAGGAAACTTCCATGCCATGGAAAACTTTTATTTTCCCACTGCAGAGGTGGATTTTCTTAGTGATGGGCACTGAAAACTTGCCGGCCGGTCAATTTTTCACCTGCATCTAGTAGAACAGCTCTTCCTCTCCATATTCCGAGGCATTAAATGACCGGCCCAACAATTTGCGGTATGATAATGAACGCAGGAAACTTCCATGCCATGGAAAACTTTTATTTTCCCACTGCAGAGGTGGATTTTCTTAGTGATGGGCACTGAAAACTTGCCGGCCGGTCAATTTTTCACCTGCATCTAGTAGAACAGCTCTTCCTCTCCATATTCCGAGGCATTAAATGACCGGCCCAACAATTTGCGGTATGATAATGAACGCAGGAAACTTCCATGCCATGGAAAACTTTTATTTTCCCACTGCAGAGGTGGATTTTCTTAGTGATGGGCACTGAAAACTTGCCGGCCGGTCAATTTTTCACCTGCATCTAGTAGAACAGCTCTTCCTCTCCATATTCCGAGGCATTAAATGACCGGCCCAACAGATTTGCGGTATGATAATGAACGCAGGAAACTTCCATGCCATGGAAAACTTTTATTTTCCCACTGCAGAGGTGGATTTTCTTAGTGATGGGCACTGAAAACTTGCCGGCCGGTCAATTTTTCACCTGCATCTAGTAGAACAGCTCTTCCTCTCCATATTCCGAGGCATTAAATGACCGGCCCAACAATTTGCGGTATGATAATGAACGCAGGAAACTTCCATGCCATGGAAAACTTTTATTTTCCCACTGCAGAGGTGGATTTTCTTAGTGATGGGCACTGAAAACTTGCCGGCCGGTCAATTTTTCACCTGCATCTAGTAGAACAGCTCTTCCTCTCCATATTCCGAGGCATTAAATGACCGGCCCAACAATTTGCGGTATGATAATGAACGCAGGAAACTTCCATGCCATGGAAAACTTTTATTTTCCCACTGCAGAGGTGGATTTTCTTAGTGATGGGCACTGAAAACTTGCCGGCCGGTCAATTTTTCACCTGCATCTAGTAGAACAGCTCTTCCTCTCCATATTCCGAGGCATTAAATGACCGGCCCAACAATTTGCGGTATGATAATGAACGCAGGAAACTTCCATGCCATGGAAAACTTTTATTTTCCCACTGCAGAGGTGGATTTTCTTAGTGATGGGCACTGAAAACTTGCCGGCCGGTCAATTTTTCACCTGCATCTAGTAGAACAGCTCTTCCTCTCCATATTCCGAGGCATTAAATGACCGGCCCAACAATTTGCGGTATGATAATGAACGCAGGAAACTTCCATGCCATGGAAAACTTTTATTTTCCCACTGCAGAGGTGGATTTTCTTAGTGATGGGCACTGAAAACTTGCCGGCCGGTCAATTTTTCACCTGCATCTAGTAGAACAGCTCTTCCTCTCCATATTCCGAGGCATTAAATGACCGGCCCAACAATTTGCGGTATGATAATGAACGCAGGAAACTTCCATGCCATGGAAAACTTTTATTTTCCCACTGCAGAGGTGGATTTTCTTAGTGATGGGCACTGAAAACTTGCCGGCCGGTCAATTTTTCACCTGCATCTAGTAGAACAGCTCTTCCTCTCCATATTCCGAGGCATTAAATGACCGGCCCAACAATTTGCGGTATGATAATGAACGCAGGAAACTTCCATGCCATGGAAAACTTTTATTTTCCCACTGCAGAGGTGGATTTTCTTAGTGATGGGCACTGAAAACTTGCCGGCCGGTCAATTTTTCACCTGCATCTAGTAGAACAGCTCTTCCTCTCCATATTCCGAGGCATTAAATGACCGGCCCAACAATTTGCGGTATGATAATGAACGCAGGAAACTTCCATGCCATGGAAAACTTTTATTTTCCCACTGCAGAGGTGGATTTTCTTAGTGATGGGCACTGAAAACTTGCCGGCCGGTCAATTTTTCACCTGCATCTAGTAGAACAGCTCTTCCTCTCCATATTCCGAGGCATTAAATGACCGGCCCAACAATTTGCGGTATGATAATGAACGCAGGAAACTTCCATGCCATGGAAAACTTTTATTTTCCCACTGCAGAGGTGGATTTTCTTAGTGATGGGCACTGAAAACTTGCCGGCCGGTCAATTTTTCACCTGCATCTAGTAGAACAGCTCTTCCTCTCCATATTCCGAGGCATTAAATGACCGGCCCAACAATTTGCGGTATGATAATGAACGCAGGAAACTTCCATGCCATGGAAAACTTTTATTTTCCCACTGCAGAGGTGGATTTTCTTAGTGATGGGCACTGAAAACTTGCCGGCCGGTCAATTTTTCACCTGCATCTAGTAGAACAGCTCTTCCTCTCCATATTCCGAGGCATTAAATGACCGCCCCAACAATTTGCGGTATGATAATGAACGCAGGAAACTTCCATGCCATGGAAAACTTTTATTTTCCCACTGCAGAGGTGGATTTTCTTAGTGATGGGCACTGAAAACTTGCCGGCCGGTCAATTTTTCACCTGCATCTAGTAGAACAGCTCTTCCTCTCCATATTCCGAGGCATTAAATGACCGGCCCAACAATTTGCGGTATGATAATGAACGCAGGAAACTTCCATGCCATGGAAAACTTTTATTTTCCCACTGCAGAGGTGGATTTTCTTAGTGATGGGCACTGAAAACTTGCCGGCCGGTCAATTTTTCACCTGCATCTAGTAGAACAGCTCTTCCTCTCCATATTCCGAGGCATTAAATGACCGGCCCAACAATTTGCGGTATGATAATGAACGCAGGAAACTTCCATGCCATGGAAAACTTTTATTTTCCCACTGCAGAGGTGGATTTTCTTAGTGATGGGCACTGAAAACTTGCCGGCCGGTCAATTTTTCACCTGCATCTAGTAGAACAGCTCTTCCTCTCCATATTCCGAGGCATTAAATGACCGGCCCAACAATTTGCGGTATGATAATGAACGCAGGAAACTTCCATGCCATGGAAAACTTTTATTTTCCCACTGCAGAGGTGGATTTTCTTAGTGATGGGCACTGAAAACTTGCCGGCCGGTCAATTTTTCACCTGCATCTAGTAGAACAGCTCTTCCTCTCCATATTCCGAGGCATTAAATGACCGGCCCAACAATTTGCGGTATGATAATGAACGCAGGAAACTTCCATGCCATGGAAAACTTTTATTTTCCCACTGCAGAGGTGGATTTTCTTAGTGATGGGCACTGAAAACTTGCCGGCCGGTCAATTTTTCACCTGCATCTAGTAGAACAGCTCTTCCTCTCCATATTCCGAGGCATTAAATGACCGGCCCAACAATTTGCGGTATGATAATGAACGCAGGAAACTTCCATGCCATGGAAAACTTTTATTTTCCCACTGCAGAGGTGGATTTTCTTAGTGATGGGCACTGAAAACTTGCCGGCCGGTCAATTTTTCACCTGCATCTAGTAGAACAGCTCTTCCTCTCCATATTCCGAGGCATTAAATGACCGGCCCAACAATTTGCGGTATGATAATGAACGCAGGAAACTTCCATGCCATGGAAAACTTTTATTTTCCCACTGCAGAGGTGGATTTTCTTAGTGATGGGCACTGAAAACTTGCCGGCCGGTCAATTTTTCACCTGCATCTAGTAGAACAGCTCTTCCTCTCCATATTCCGAGGCATTAAATGACCGGCCCAACAATTTGCGGTATGATAATGAACGCAGGAAACTTCCATGCCATGGAAAACTTTTATTTTCCCACTGCAGAGGTGGATTTTCTTAGTGATGGGCACTGAAAACTTGCCGGCCGGTCAATTTTTCACCTGCATCTAGTAGAACAGCTCTTCCTCTCCATATTCCGAGGCATTAAATGACCGGCCCAACAGATTTGCGGTATGATAATGAACGCAGGAAACTTCCATGCCATGGAAAACTTTTATTTTCCCACTGCAGAGGTGGATTTTCTTAGTGATGGGCACTGAAAACTTGCCGGCCGGTCAATTTTTCACCTGCATCTAGTAGAACAGCTCTTCCTCTCCATATTCCGAGGCATTAAATGACCGGCCCAACAATTTGCGGTATGATAATGAACGCAGGAAACTTCCATGCCATGGAAAACTTTTATTTTCCCACTGCAGAGGTGGATTTTCTTAGTGATGGGCACTGAAAACTTGCCGGCCGGTCAATTTTTCACCTGCATCTAGTAGAACAGCTCTTCCTCTCCATATTCCGAGGCATTAAATGACCGGCCCAACAAATTGCGGTATGATAATGAACGCAGGAAACTTCCATGCCATGGAAAACTTTTATTTTCCCACTGCAGAGGTGGATTTTCTTAGTGATGGGCACTGAAAACTTGCCGGCCGGTCAATTTTTCACCTGCATCTAGTAGAACAGCTCTTCCTCTCCATATTCCGAGGCATTAAATGACCGGCCCAACAATTTGCGGTATGATAATGAACGCAGGAAACTTCCATGCCATGGAAAACTTTTATTTTCCCACTGCAGAGGTGGATTTTCTTAGTGATGGGCACTGAAAACTTGCCGGCCGGTCAATTTTTCACCTGCATCTAGTAGAACAGCTCTTCCTCTCCATATTCCGAGGCATTAAATGACCGGCCCAACAATTTGCGGTATGATAATGAACGCAGGAAACTTCCATGCCATGGAAAACTTTTATTTTCCCACTGCAGAGGTGGATTTTCTTAGTGATGGGCACTGAAAACTTGCCGGCCGGTCAATTTTTCACCTGCATCTAGTAGAACAGCTCTTCCTCTCCATATTCCGAGGCATTAAATGACCGGCCCAACAATTTGCGGTATGATAATGAACGCAGGAAACTTCCATGCCATGGAAAACTTTTATTTTCCCACTGCAGAGGTGGATTTTCTTAGTGATGGGCACTGAAAACTTGCCGGCCGGTCAATTTTTCACCTGCATCTAGTAGAACAGCTCTTCCTCTCCATATTCCGAGGCATTAAATGACCGGCCCAACAATTTGCGGTATGATAATGAACGCAGGAAACTTCCATGCCATGGAAAACTTTTATTTTCCCACTGCAGAGGTGGATTTTCTTAGTGATGGGCACTGAAAACTTGCCGGCCGGTCAATTTTTCACCTGCATCTAGTAGAACAGCTCTTCCTCTCCATATTCCGAGGCATTAAATGACCGGCCCAACAATTTGCGGTATGATAATGAACGCAGGAAACTTCCATGCCATGGAAAACTTTTATTTTCCCACTGCAGAGGTGGATTTTCTTAGTGATGGGCACTGAAAACTTGCCGGCCGGTCAATTTTTCACCTGCATCTAGTAGAACAGCTCTTCCTCTCCATATTCCGAGGCATTAAATGACCGGCCCAACAATTTGCGGTATGATAATGAACGCAGGAAACTTCCATGCCATGGAAAACTTTTATTTTCCCACTGCAGAGGTGGATTTTCTTAGTGATGGGCACTGAAAACTTGCCGGCCGGTCAATTTTTCACCTGCATCTAGTAGAACAGCTCTTCCTCTCCATATTCCGAGGCATTAAATGACCGGCCCAACAATTTGCGGTATGATAATGAACGCAGGAAACTTCCATGCCATGGAAAACTTTTATTTTCCCACTGCAGAGGTGGATTTTCTTAGTGATGGGCACTGAAAACTTGCCGGCCGGTCAATTTTTCACCTGCATCTAGTAGAACAGCTCTTCCTCTCCATATTCCGAGGCATTAAATGACCGGCCCAACAATTTGCGGTATGATAATGAACGCAGGAAACTTCCATGCCATGGAAAACTTTTATTTTCCCACTGCAGAGGTGGATTTTCTTAGTGATGGGCACTGAAAACTTGCCGGCCGGTCAATTTTTCACCTGCATCTAGTAGAACAGCTCTTCCTCTCCATATTCCGAGGCATTAAATGACCGGCCCAACAATTTGCGGTATGATAATGAACGCAGGAAACTTCCATGCCATGGAAAACTTTTATTTTCCCACTGCAGAGGTGGATTTTCTTAGTGATGGGCACTGAAAACTTGCCGGCCGGTCAATTTTTCACCTGCATCTAGTAGAACAGCTCTTCCTCTCCATATTCCGAGGCATTAAATGACCGGCCCAACAATTTGCGGTATGATAATGAACGCAGGAAACTTCCATGCCATGGAAAACTTTTATTTTCCCACTGCAGAGGTGGATTTTCTTAGTGATGGGCACTGAAAACTTGCCGGCCGGTCAATTTTTCACCTGCATCTAGTAGAACAGCTCTTCCTCTCCATATTCCGAGGCATTAAATGACCGGCCTAACAATTTGCGGTATGATAATGAACGCAGGAAACTTCCATGCCATGGAAAACTTTTATTTTCCCACTGCAGAGGTGGATTTTCTTAGTGATGGGCACTGAAAACTTGCCGGCCGGTCAATTTTTCACCTGCATCTAGTAGAACAGCTCTTCCTCTCCATATTCCGAGGCATTAAATGACCGGCCCAACAATTTGCGGTATGATAATGAACGCAGGAAACTTCCATGCCATGGAAAACTTTTATTTTCCCACTGCAGAGGTGGATTTTCTTAGTGATGGGCACTGAAAACTTGCCGGCCGGTCAATTTTTCACCTGCATCTAGTAGAACAGCTCTTCCTCTCCATATTCCGAGGCATTAAATGACCGGCCCAACATTTTGCGGTATGATAATGAACGCAGGAAACTTCCATGCCATGGAAAACTTTTATTTTCCCACTGCAGAGGTGGATTTTCTTAGTGATGGGCACTGAAAACTTGCCGGCCGGTCAATTTTTCACCTGCATCTAGTAGAACAGCTCTTCCTCTCCATATTCCGAGGCATTAAATGACCGGCCCAACAATTTGCGGTATGATAATGAACGCAGGAAACTTCCATGCCATGGAAAACTTTTATTTTCCCACTGCAGAGGTGGATTTTCTTAGTGATGGGCACTGAAAACTTGCCGGCCGGTCAATTTTTCACCTGCATCTAGTAGAACAGCTCTTCCTCTCCATATTCCGAGGCATTAAATGACCGGCCCAACAATTTGCGGTATGATAATGAACGCAGGAAACTTCCATGCCATGGAAAACTTTTATTTTCCCACTGCAGAGGTGGATTTTCTTAGTGATGGGCACTGAAAACTTGCCGGCCGGTCAATTTTTCACCTGCATCTAGTAGAACAGCTCTTCCTCTCCATATTCCGAGGCATTAAATGACCGGCACAACAATTTGCGGTATGATAATGAACGCAGGAAACTTCCATGCCATGGAAAACTTTTATTTTCCCACTGCAGAGGTGGATTTTCTTAGTGATGGGCACTGAAAACTTGCCGGCCGGTCAATTTTTCACCTGCATCTAGTAGAACAGCTCTTCCTCTCCATATTCCGAGGCATTAAATGACCGGCCCAACAATTTGCGGTATGATAATGAACGCAGGAAACTTCCATGCCATGGAAAACTTTTATTTTCCCACTGCAGAGGTGGATTTTCTTAGTGATGGGCACTGAAAACTTGCCGGCCGGTCAATTTTTCACCTGCATCTAGTAGAACAGCTCTTCCTCTCCATATTCCGAGGCATTAAATGACCGGCCCAACAATTTGCGGTATGATAATGAACGCAGGAAACTTCCATGCCATGGAAAACTTTTATTTTCCCACTGCAGAGGTGGATTTTCTTAGTGATGGGCACTGAAAACTTGCCGGCCGGTCAATTTTTCACCTGCATCTAGTAGAACAGCTCTTCCTCTCCATATTCCGAGGCATTAAATGACCGGCCCAACAATTTGCGGTATGATAATGAACGCAGGAAACTTCCATGCCATGGAAAACTTTTATTTTCCCACTGCAGAGGTGGATTTTCTTAGTGATGGGCACTGAAAACTTGCCGGCCGGTCAATTTTTCACCTGCATCTAGTAGAACAGCTCTTCCTCTCCATATTCCGAGGCATTAAATGACCGGCCCAACAATTTGCGGTATGATAATGAACGCAGGAAACTTCCATGCCATGGAAAACTTTTATTTTCCCACTGCAGAGGTGGATTTTCTTAGTGATGGGCACTGAAAACTTGCCGGCCGGTCAATTTTTCACCTGCATCTAGTAGAACAGCTCTTCCTCTCCATATTCCGAGGCATTAAATGACCGGCCCAACAATTTGCGGTATGATAATGAACGCAGGAAACTTCCATGCCATGGAAAACTTTTATTTTCCCACTGCAGAGGTGGATTTTCTTAGTGATGGGCACTGAAAACTTGCCGGCCGGTCAATTTTTCACCTGCATCTAGTAGAACAGCTCTTCCTCTCCATATTCCGAGGCATTAAATGACCGGCCCAACAATTTGCGGTATGATAATGAACGCAGGAAACTTCCATGCCATGGAAAACTTTTATTTTCCCACTGCAGAGGTGGATTTTCTTAGTGATGGGCACTGAAAACTTGCCGGCCGGTCAATTTTTCACCTGCATCTAGTAGAACAGCTCTTCCTCTCCATATTCCGAGGCATTAAATGACCGGCCCAACAATTTGCGGTATGATAATGAACGCAGGAAACTTCCATGCCATGGAAAACTTTTATTTTCCCACTGCAGAGGTGGATTTTCTTAGTGATGGGCACTGAAAACTTGCCGGCCGGTCAATTTTTCACCTGCATCTAGTAGAACAGCTCTTCCTCTCCATATTCCGAGGCATTAAATGACCGGCCCAACAATTTGCGGTATGATAATGAACGCAGGAAACTTCCATGCCATGGAAAACTTTTATTTTCCCACTGCAGAGGTGGATTTTCTTAGTGATGGGCACTGAAAACTTGCCGGCCGGTCAATTTTTCACCTGCATCTAGTAGAACAGCTCTTCCTCTCCATATTCCGAGGCATTAAATGACCGGCCCAACAATTTGCGGTATGATAATGAACGCAGGAAACTTCCATGCCATGGAAAACTTTTATTTTCCCACTGCAGAGGTGGATTTTCTTAGTGATGGGCACTGAAAACTTGCCGGCCGGTCAATTTTTCACCTGCATCTAGTAGAACAGCTCTTCCTCTCCATATTCCGAGGCATTAAATGACCGGCCCAACAATTTGCGGTATGATAATGAACGCAGGAAACTTCCATGCCATGGAAAACTTTTATTTTCCCACTGCAGAGGTGGATTTTCTTAGTGATGGGCACTGAAAACTTGCCGGCCGGTCAATTTTTCACCTGCATCTAGTAGAACAGCTCTTCCTCTCCATATTCCGAGGCATTAAATGACCGGCCCAACAATTTGCGGTATGATAATGAACGCAGGAAACTTCCATGCCATGGAAAACTTTTATTTTCCCACTGCAGAGGTGGATTTTCTTAGTGATGGGCACTGAAAACTTGCCGGCCGGTCAATTTTTCACCTGCATCTAGTAGAACAGCTCTTCCTCTCCATATTCCGAGGCATTAAATGACCGGCCCAACAATTTGCGGTATGATAATGAACGCAGGAAACTTCCATGCCATGGAAAACTTTTATTTTCCCACTGCAGAGGTGGATTTTCTTAGTGATGGGCACTGAAAACTTGCCGGCCGGTCAATTTTTCACCTGCATCTAGTAGAACAGCTCTTCCTCTCCATATTCCGAGGCATTAAATGACCGGCCCAACAATTTGCGGTATGATAATGAACGCAGGAAACTTCCATGCCATGGAAAACTTTTATTTTCCCACTGCAGAGGTGGATTTTCTTAGTGATGGGCACTGAAAACTTGCCGGCCGGTCAATTTTTCACCTGCATCTAGTAGAACAGCTCTTCCTCTCCATATTCCGAGGCATTAAATGACCGGCCCAACAATTTGCGGTATGATAATGAACGCAGGAAACTTCCATGCCATGGAAAACTTTTATTTTCCCACTGCAGAGGTGGATTTTCTTAGTGATGGGCACTGAAAACTTGCCGGCCGGTCAATTTTTCACCTGCATCTAGTAGAACAGCTCTTCCTCTCCATATTCCGAGGCATTAAATGACCGGCCCAACAATTTGCGGTATGATAATGAACGCAGGAAACTTCCATGCCATGGAAAACTTTTATTTTCCCACTGCAGAGGTGGATTTTCTTAGTGATGGGCACTGAAAACTTGCCGGCCGGTCAATTTTTCACCTGCATCTAGTAGAACAGCTCTTCCTCTCCATATTCCGAGGCATTAAATGACCGGCCCAACAATTTGCGGTATGATAATGAACGCAGGAAACTTCCATGCCATGGAAAACTTTTATTTTCCCACTGCAGAGGTGGATTTTCTTAGTGATGGGCACTGAAAACTTGCCGGCCGGTCAATTTTTCACCTGCATCTAGTAGAACAGCTCTTCCTCTCCATATTCCGAGGCATTAAATGACCGGCCCAACAATTTGCGGTATGATAATGAACGCAGGAAACTTCCATGCCATGGAAAACTTTTATTTTCCCACTGCAGAGGTGGATTTTCTTAGTGATGGGCACTGAAAACTTGCCGGCCGGTCAATTTTTCACCTGCATCTAGTAGAACAGCTCTTCCTCTCCATATTCCGAGGCATTAAATGACCGGCACAACAATTTGCGGTATGATAATGAACGCAGGAAACTTCCATGCCATGGAAAACTTTTATTTTCCCACTGCAGAGGTGGATTTTCTTAGTGATGGGCACTGAAAACTTGCCGGCCGGTCAATTTTTCACCTGCATCTAGTAGAACAGCTCTTCCTCTCCATATTCCGAGGCATTAAATGACCGGCCCAACAATTTGCGGTATGATAATGAACGCAGGAAACTTCCATGCCATGGAAAACTTTTATTTTCCCACTGCAGAGGTGGATTTTCTTAGTGATGGGCACTGAAAACTTGCCGGCCGGTCAATTTTTCACCTGCATCTAGTAGAACAGCTCTTCCTCTCCATATTCCGAGGCATTAAATGACCGGCCCAACAATTTGCGGTATGATAATGAACGCAGGAAACTTCCATGCCATGGAAAACTTTTATTTTCCCACTGCAGAGGTGGATTTTCTTAGTGATGGGCACTGAAAACTTGCCGGCCGGTCAATTTTTCACCTGCATCTAGTAGAACAGCTCTTCCTCTCCATATTCCGAGGCATTAAATGACCGGCCCAACAATTTGCGGTATGATAATGAACGCAGGAAACTTCCATGCCATGGAAAACTTTTATTTTCCCACTGCAGAGGTGGATTTTCTTAGTGATGGGCACTGAAAACTTGCCGGCCGGTCAATTTTTCACCTGCATCTAGTAGAACAGCTCTTCCTCTCCATATTCCGAGGCATTAAATGACCGGCCCAACAATTTGCGGTATGATAATGAACGCAGGAAACTTCCATGCCATGGAAAACTTTTATTTTCCCACTGCAGAGGTGGATTTTCTTAGTGATGGGCACTGAAAACTTGCCGGCCGGTCAATTTTTCACCTGCATCTAGTAGAACAGCTCTTCCTCTCCATATTCCGAGGCATTAAATGACCGGCCCAACAATTTGCGGTATGATAATGAACGCAGGAAACTTCCATGCCATGGAAAACTTTTATTTTCCCACTGCAGAGGTGGATTTTCTTAGTGATGGGCACTGAAAACTTGCCGGCCGGTCAATTTTTCACCTGCATCTAGTAGAACAGCTCTTCCTCTCCATATTCCGAGGCATTAAATGACCTGCCCAACAATTTGCGGTATGATAATGAACGCAGGAAACTTCCATGCCATGGAAAACTTTTATTTTCCCACTGCAGAGGTGGATTTTCTTAGTGATGGGCACTGAAAACTTGCCGGCCGGTCAATTTTTCACCTGCATCTAGTAGAACAGCTCTTCCTCTCCATATTCCGAGGCATTAAATGACCGGCCCAACAATTTGCGGTATGATAATGAACGCAGGAAACTTCCATGCCATGGAAAACTTTTATTTTCCCACTGCAGAGGTGGATTTTCTTAGTGATGGGCACTGAAAACTTGCCGGCCGGTCAATTTTTCACCTGCATCTAGTAGAACAGCTCTTCCTCTCCATATTCCGAGGCATTAAATGACCGGCCCAACAATTTGCGGTATGATAATGAACGCAGGAAACTTCCATGCCATGGAAAACTTTTATTTTCCCACTGCAGAGGTGGATTTTCTTAGTGATGGGCACTGAAAACTTGCCGGCCGGTCAATTTTTCACCTGCATCTAGTAGAACAGCTCTTCCTCTCCATATTCCGAGGCATTAAATGACCGGCCCAACAATTTGCGGTATTGGATTTTCTTAGTGATGGGCACTGAAAACTTGCCGGCCGGTCAATTTTTCACCTGCATCTAGTAGAACAGCTCTTCCTCTCCATATTCCGAGGCATTAAATGACCGGCCCAACAATTTGCGGTATGATAATGAACGCAGGAAACTTCCATGCCATGGAAAACTTTTATTTTCCCACTGCAGAGGTGGATTTTCTTAGTGATGGGCACTGAAAACTTGCCGGCCGGTCAATTTTTCACCTGCATCTAGTAGAACAGCTCTTCCTCTCCATATTCCGAGGCATTAAATGACCGGCCCAACAATTTGCGGTATGATAATGAACGCAGGAAACTTCCATGCCATGGAAAACTTTTATTTTCCCACTGCAGAGGTGGATTTTCTTAGTGATGGGCACTGAAAACTTGCCGGCCGGTCAATTTTTCACCTGCATCTAGTAGAACAGCTCTTCCTCTCCATATTCCGAGGCATTAAATGACCGGCCCAACAATTTGCGGTATGATAATGAACGCAGGAAACTTCCATGCCATGGAAAACTTTTATTTTCCCACTGCAGAGGTGGATTTTCTTAGTGATGGGCACTGAAAACTTGCCGGCCGGTCAATTTTTCACCTGCATCTAGTAGAACAGCTCTTCCTCTCCATATTCCGAGGCATTAAATGACCGGCCCAACAATTTGCGGTATGATAATGAACGCAGGAAACTTCCATGCCATGGAAAACTTTTATTTTCCCACTGCAGAGGTGGATTTTCTTAGTGATGGGCACTGAAAACTTGCCGGCCGGTCAATTTTTCACCTGCATCTAGTAGAACAGCTCTTCCTCTCCATATTCCGAGGCATTAAATGACCGGCCCAACAATTTGCGGTATGATAATGAACGCAGGAAACTTCCATGCCATGGAAAACTTTTATTTTCCCACTGCAGAGGTGGATTTTCTTAGTGATGGGCACTGAAAACTTGCCGGCCGGTCAATTTTTCACCTGCATCTAGTAGAACAGCTCTTCCTCTCCATATTCCGAGGCATTAAATGACCGGCCCAACAATTTGCGGTATGATAATGAACGCAGGAAACTTCCATGCCATGGAAAACTTTTATTTTCCCACTGCAGAGGTGGATTTTCTTAGTGATGGGCACTGAAAACTTGCCGGCCGGTCAATTTTTCACCTGCATCTAGTAGAACAGCTCTTCCTCTCCATATTCCGAGGCATTAAATGACCGGCCCAACAATTTGCGGTATGATAATGAACGCAGGAAACTTCCATGCCATGGAAAACTTTTATTTTCCCACTGCAGAGGTGGATTTTCTTAGTGATGGGCACTGAAAACTTGCCGGCCGGTCAATTTTTCACCTGCATCTAGTAGAACAGCTCTTCCTCTCCATATTCCGAGGCATTAAATGACCGGCCCAACAATTTGCGGTATGATAATGAACGCAGGAAACTTCCATGCCATGGAAAACTTTTATTTTCCCACTGCAGAGGTGGATTTTCTTAGTGATGGGCACTGAAAACTTGCCGGCCGGTCAATTTTTCACCTGCATCTAGTAGAACAGCTCTTCCTCTCCATATTCCGAGGCATTAAATGACCGGCCCAACAATTTGCAGTATTGGATTTTCTTAGTGATGGGCACTGAAAACTTGCCGGCCGGTCAATTTTTCACCTGCATCTAGTAGAACAGCTCTTCCTCTCCATATTCCGAGGCATTAAATGACCGGCCCAACAATTTGCGGTATGATAATGAACGCAGGAAACTTCCATGCCATGGAAAACTTTTATTTTCCCACTGCAGAGGTGGATTTTCTTAGTGATGGGCACTGAAAACTTGCCGGCCGGTCAATTTTTCACCTGCATCTAGTAGAACAGCTCTTCCTCTCCATATTCCGAGGCATTAAATGACCGGCCCAACAATTTGCGGTATGATAATGAACGCAGGAAACTTCCATGCCATGGAAAACTTTTATTTTCCCACTGCAGAGGTGGATTTTCTTAGTGATGGGCACTGAAAACTTGCCGGCCGGTCAATTTTTCACCTGCATCTAGTAGAACAGCTCTTCCTCTCCATATTCCGAGGCATTAAATGACCGGCCCAACAATTTGCGGTATGATAATGAACGCAGGAAACTTCCATGCCATGGAAAACTTTTATTTTCCCACTGCAGAGGTGGATTTTCTTAGTGATGGGCACTGAAAACTTGCCGGCCGGTCAATTTTTCACCTGCATCTAGTAGAACAGCTCTTCCTCTCCATATTCCGAGGCATTAAATGACCGGCCCAACAATTTGCGGTATGATAATGAACGCAGGAAACTTCCATGCCATGGAAAACTTTTATTTTCCCACTGCAGAGGTGGATTTTCTTAGTGATGGGCACTGAAAACTTGCCGGCCGGTCAATTTTTCACCTGCATCTAGTAGAACAGCTCTTCCTCTCCATATTCCGAGGCATTAAATGACCGGCCCAACAATTTGATGGTATTGGATTTTCTTAGTGATGGGCACTGAAAACTTGCCGGCCGGTCAATTTTTCACCTGCATCTAGTAGAACAGCTCTTCCTCTCCATATTCCGAGGCATTAAATGACCGGCCCAACAATTTGCGGTATGATAATGAACGCAGGAAACTTCCATGCCATGGAAAACTTTTATTTTCCCACTGCAGAGGTGGATTTTCTTAGTGATGGGCACTGAAAACTTGCCGGCCGGTCAATTTTTCACCTGCATCTAGTAGAACAGCTCTTCCTCTCCATATTCCGAGGCATTAAATGACCGGCCCAACAATTTGCGGTATGATAATGAACGCAGGAAACTTCCATGCCATGGAAAACTTTTATTTTCCCACTGCAGAGGTGGATTTTCTTAGTGATGGGCACTGAAAACTTGCCGGCCGGTCAATTTTTCACCTGCATCTAGTAGAACAGCTCTTCCTCTCCATATTCCGAGGCATTAAATGACCGGCCCACCAATTTGCGGTATGATAATGAACGCAGGAAACTTCCATGCCATGGAAAACTTTTATTTTCCCACTGCAGAGGTGGATTTTCTTAGTGATGGGCACTGAAAACTTGCCGGCCGGTCAATTTTTCACCTGCATCTAGTAGAACAGCTCTTCCTCTCCATATTCCGAGGCATTAAATGACCGGCCCAACAATTTGCGGTATGATAATGAACGCAGGAAACTTCCATGCCATGGAAAACTTTTATTTTCCCACTGCAGAGGTGGATTTTCTTAGTGATGGGCACTGAAAACTTGCCGGCCGGTCAATTTTTCACCTGCATCTAGTAGAACAGCTCTTCCTCTCCATATTCCGAGGCATTAAATGACCGGCCCAACAATTTGCGGTATGATAATGAACGCAGGAAACTTCCATGCCATGGAAAACTTTTATTTTCCCACTGCAGAGGTGGATTTTCTTAGTGATGGGCACTGAAAACTTGCCGGCCGGTCAATTTTTCACCTGCATCTAGTAGAACAGCTCTTCCTCTCCATATTCCGAGGCATTAAATGACCGGCCCAACAATTTGCGGTATGATAATGAACGCAGGAAACTTCCATGCCATGGAAAACTTTTATTTTCCCACTGCAGAGGTGGATTTTCTTAGTGATGGGCACTGAAAACTTGCCGGCCGGTCAATTTTTCACCTGCATCTAGTAGAACAGCTCTTCCTCTCCATATTCCGAGGCATTAAATGACCGGCCCAACAATTTGCGGTATGATAATGAACGCAGGAAACTTCCATGCCATGGAAAACTTTTATTTTCCCACTGCAGAGGTGGATTTTCTTAGTGATGGGCACTGAAAACTTGCCGGCCGGTCAATTTTTCACCTGCATCTAGTAGAACAGCTCTTCCTCTCCATATTCCGAGGCATTAAATGACCGGCCCAACAATTTGCGGTATGATAATGAACGCAGGAAACTTCCATGCCATGGAAAACTTTTATTTTCCCACTGCAGAGGTGGATTTTCTTAGTGATGGGCACTGAAAACTTGCCGGCCGGTCAATTTTTCACCTGCATCTAGTAGAACAGCTCTTCCTCTCCATATTCCGAGGCATTAAATGACCGGCCCAACAATTTGCATGGTATTGGATTTTCTTAGTGATGGGCACTGAAAACTTGCCGGCCGGTCAATTTTTCACCTGCATCTAGTAGAACAGCTCTTCCTCTCCATATTCCGAGGCATTAAATGACCGGCCCAACAATTTGCGGTATGATAATGAACGCAGGAAACTTCCATGCCATGGAAAACTTTTATTTTCCCACTGCAGAGGTGGATTTTCTTAGTGATGGGCACTGAAAACTTGCCGGCCGGTCAATTTTTCACCTGCATCTAGTAGAACAGCTCTTCCTCTCCATATTCCGAGGCATTAAATGACCGGCCCAACAATTTGCGGTATGATAATGAACGCAGGAAACTTCCATGCCATGGAAAACTTTTATTTTCCCACTGCAGAGGTGGATTTTCTTAGTGATGGGCACTGAAAACTTGCCGGCCGGTCAATTTTTCACCTGCATCTAGTAGAACAGCTCTTCCTCTCCATATTCCGAGGCATTAAATGACCGGCCCAACAATTTGCGGTATGATAATGAACGCAGGAAACTTCCATGCCATGGAAAACTTTTATTTTCCCACTGCAGAGGTGGATTTTCTTAGTGATGGGCACTGAAAACTTGCCGGCCGGTCAATTTTTCACCTGCATCTAGTAGAACAGCTCTTCCTCTCCATATTCCGAGGCATTAAATGACCGGCCCAACAATTTGCGGTATGATAATGAACGCAGGAAACTTCCATGCCATGGAAAACTTTTATTTTCCCACTGCAGAGGTGGATTTTCTTAGTGATGGGCACTGAAAACTTGCCGGCCGGTCAATTTTTCACCTGCATCTAGTAGAACAGCTCTTCCTCTCCATATTCCGAGGCATTAAATGACCGGCCCAACAATTTGCGGTATGATAATGAACGCAGGAAACTTCCATGCCATGGAAAACTTTTATTTTCCCACTGCAGAGGTGGATTTTCTTAGTGATGGGCACTGAAAACTTGCCGGCCGGTCAATTTTTCACCTGCATCTAGTAGAACAGCTCTTCCTCTCCATATTCCGAGGCATTAAATGACCGGCCCAACAATTTGCGGTATGATAATGAACGCAGGAAACTTCCATGCCATGGAAAACTTTTATTTTCCCACTGCAGAGGTGGATTTTCTTAGTGATGGGCACTGAAAACTTGCCGGCCGGTCAATTTTTCACCTGCATCTAGTAGAACAGCTCTTCCTCTCCATATTCCGAGGCATTAAATGACCGGCCCAACAATTTGCATGGTATTGGATTTTCTTAGTGATGGGCACTGAAAACTTGCCGGCCGGTCAATTTTTCACCTGCATCTAGTAGAACAGCTCTTCCTCTCCATATTCCGAGGCATTAAATGACCGGCCCAACAATTTGCGGTATGATAATGAACGCAGGAAACTTCCATGCCATGGAAAACTTTTATTTTCCCACTGCAGAGGTGGATTTTCTTAGTGATGGGCACTGAAAACTTGCCGGCCGGTCAATTTTTCACCTGCATCTAGTAGAACAGCTCTTCCTCTCCATATTCCGAGGCATTAAATGACCGGCCCAACAATTTGCGGTATGATAATGAACGCAGGAAACTTCCATGCCATGGAAAACTTTTATTTTCCCACTGCAGAGGTGGATTTTCTTAGTGATGGGCACTGAAAACTTGCCGGCCGGTCAATTTTTCACCTGCATCTAGTAGAACAGCTCTTCCTCTCCATATTCCGAGGCATTAAATGACCGGCCCAACAATTTGCGGTATGATAATGAACGCAGGAAACTTCCATGCCATGGAAAACTTTTATTTTCCCACTGCAGAGGTGGATTTTCTTAGTGATGGGCACTGAAAACTTGCCGGCCGGTCAATTTTTCACCTGCATCTAGTAGAACAGCTCTTCCTCTCCATATTCCGAGGCATTAAATGACCGGCCCAACAAAAGGAAATATCCACCATGGAAACTTCATGCCATGAAATTTTCTTTTCACTGAAAACTTTATTTTTCATGCATCTATCAGCTCTTCCTCTCCATATTCCGAGGCATTAAATGACCGGCCCAACAATTTGCGGTATGATAATGAACGCAGGAAACTTCCATGCCATGGAAAACTTTTATTTTCCCACTGCAGAGGTGGATTTTCTTAGTGATGGGCACTGAAAACTTGCCGGCCGGTCAATTTTTCACCTGCATCTAGTAGAACAGCTCTTCCTCTCCATATTCCGAGGCATTAAATGACCGGCCCAACAATTTGCGGTATGATAATGAACGCAGGAAACTTCCATGCCATGGAAAACTTTTATTTTCCCACTGCAGAGGTGGATTTTCTTAGTGATGGGCACTGAAAACTTGCCGGCCGGTCAATTTTTCACCTGCATCTAGTAGAACAGCTCTTCCTCTCCATATTCCGAGGCATTAAATGACCGGCCCAACAATTTGCGGTATGATAATGAACGCAGGAAACTTCCATGCCATGGAAAACTTTTATTTTCCCACTGCAGAGGTGGATTTTCTTAGTGATGGGCACTGAAAACTTGCCGGCCGGTCAATTTTTCACCTGCATCTAGTAGAACAGCTCTTCCTCTCCATATTCCGAGGCATTAAATGACCGGCCCAACAATTTGCGGTATGATAATGAACGCAGGAAACTTCCATGCCATGGAAAACTTTTATTTTCCCACTGCAGAGGTGGATTTTCTTAGTGATGGGCACTGAAAACTTGCCGGCCGGTCAATTTTTCACCTGCATCTAGTAGAACAGCTCTTCCTCTCCATATTCCGAGGCATTAAATGACCGGCCCAACAATTTGCGGTATGATAATGAACGCAGGAAACTTCCATGCCATGGAAAACTTTTATTTTCCCACTGCAGAGGTGGATTTTCTTAGTGATGGGCACTGAAAACTTGCCGGCCGGTCAATTTTTCACCTGCATCTAGTAGAACAGCTCTTCCTCTCCATATTCCGAGGCATTAAATGACCGGCCCAACAATTTGCGGTATGATAATGAACGCAGGAAACTTCCATGCCATGGAAAACTTTTATTTTCCCACTGCAGAGGTGGATTTTCTTAGTGATGGGCACTGAAAACTTGCCGGCCGGTCAATTTTTCACCTGCATCTAGTAGAACAGCTCTTCCTCTCCATATTCCGAGGCATTAAATGACCGGCCCAACAATTTGCGGTATGATAATGAACGCAGGAAACTTCCATGCCATGGAAAACTTTTATTTTCCCACTGCAGAGGTGGATTTTCTTAGTGATGGGCACTGAAAACTTGCCGGCCGGTCAATTTTTCACCTGCATCTAGTAGAACAGCTCTTCCTCTCCATATTCCGAGGCATTAAATGACCGGCCCAACAATTTGCGGTATGATAATGAACGCAGGAAACTTCCATGCCATGGAAAACTTTTATTTTCCCACTGCAGAGGTGGATTTTCTTAGTGATGGGCACTGAAAACTTGCCGGCCGGTCAATTTTTCACCTGCATCTAGTAGAACAGCTCTTCCTCTCCATATTCCGAGGCATTAAATGACCGGCCCAACAATTTGCGGTATGATAATGAACGCAGGAAACTTCCATGCCATGGAAAACTTTTATTTTCCCACTGCAGAGGTGGATTTTCTTAGTGATGGGCACTGAAAACTTGCCGGCCGGTCAATTTTTCACCTGCATCTAGTAGAACAGCTCTTCCTCTCCATATTCCGAGGCATTAAATGACCGGCCCAACAATTTGCGGTATGATAATGAACGCAGGAAACTTCCATGCCATGGAAAACTTTTATTTTCCCACTGCAGAGGTGGATTTTCTTAGTGATGGGCACTGAAAACTTGCCGGCCGGTCAATTTTTCACCTGCATCTAGTAGAACAGCATATTCCGAGGCATTAAATGACCGGCCCAACAATTTGCGGTATGATAATGAACGCAGGAAACTTCCATGCCATGGAAAACTTTTATTTTCCCACTGCAGAGGTGGATTTTCTTAGTGATGGGCACTGAAAACTTGCCGGCCGGTCAATTTTTCACCTGCATCTAGTAGAACAGCTCTTCCTCTCCATATTCCGAGGCATTAAATGACCGGCCCAACAATTTGCGGTATGATAACGAACGCAGGAAACTTCCATGCCATGGAAAACTTTTATTTTCCCACTGCAGAGGTGGATTTTCTTAGTGATGGGCACTGAAAACTTGCCGGCCGGTCAATTTTTCACCTGCATCTAGTAGAACAGCTCTTCCTCTCCATATTCCGAGGCATTAAATGACCGGCCCAACAATTTGCGGTATGATAATGAACGCAGGAAACTTCCATGCCATGGAAAACTTTTATTTTCCCACTGCAGAGGTGGATTTTCTTAGTGATGGGCACTGAAAACTTGCCGGCCGGTCAATTTTTCACCTGCATCTAGTAGAACAGCTCTTCCTCTCCATATTCCGAGGCATTAAATGACCGACCCAACAATTTGCGGTATGATAATGAACGCAGGAAACTTCCATGCCATGGAAAACTTTTATTTTCCCACTGCAGAGGTGGATTTTCTTAGTGATGGGCACTGAAAACTTGCCGGCCGGTCAATTTTTCACCTGCATCTAGTAGAACAGCTCTTCCTCTCCATATTCCGAGGCATTAAATGACCGGCCCAACAATTTGCGGTATGATAACGAACGCAGGAAACTTCCATGCCATGGAAAACTTTTATTTTCCCACTGCAGAGGTGGATTTTCTTAGTGATGGGCACTGAAAACTTGCCGGCCGGTCAATTTTTCACCTGCATCTAGTAGAACAGCTCTTCCTCTCCATATTCCGAGGCATTAAATGACCGGCCCAACAATTTGCGGTATGATAATGAACGCAGGAAACTTCCATGCCATGGAAAACTTTTATTTTCCCACTGCAGAGGTGGATTTTCTTAGTGATGGGCACTGAAAACTTGCCGGCCGGTCAATTTTTCACCTGCATCTAGTAGAACAGCTCTTCCTCTCCATATTCCGAGGCATTAAATGACCGGCCCAACAATTTGCGGTATGATAATGAACGCAGGAAACTTCCATGCCATGGAAAACTTTTATTTTCCCACTGCAGAGGTGGATTTTCTTAGTGATGGGCACTGAAAACTTGCCGGCCGGTCAATTTTTCACCTGCATCTAGTAGAACAGCTCTTCCTCTCCATATTCCGAGGCATTAAATGACCGGCCCAACAATTTGCGGTATGATAACGAACGCAGGAAACTTCCATGCCATGGAAAACTTTTATTTTCCCACTGCAGAGGTGGATTTTCTTAGTGATGGGCACTGAAAACTTGCCGGCCGGTCAATTTTTCACCTGCATCTAGTAGAACAGCTCTTCCTCTCCATATTCCGAGGCATTAAATGACCGGCCCAACAATTTGCGGTATGATAACGAACGCAGGAAACTTCCATGCCATGGAAAACTTTTATTTTCCCACTGCAGAGGTGGATTTTCTTAGTGATGGGCACTGAAAACTTGCCGGCCGGTCAATTTTTCACCTGCATCTAGTAGAACAGCTCTTCCTCTCCATATTCCGAGGCATTAAATGACCGGCCCAACAATTTGCGGTATGATAACGAACGCAGGAAACTTCCATGCCATGGAAAACTTTTATTTTCCCACTGCAGAGGTGGATTTTCTTAGTGATGGGCACTGAAAACTTGCCGGCCGGTCAATTTTTCACCTGCATCTAGTAGAACAGCTCTTCCTCTCCATATTCCGAGGCATTAAATGACCGGCCCAACAATTTGCGGTATGATAATGAACGCAGGAAACTTCCATGCCATGGAAAACTTTTATTTTCCCACTGCAGAGGTGGATTTTCTTAGTGATGGGCACTGAAAACTTGCCGGCCGGTCAATTTTTCACCTGCATCTAGTAGAACAGCTCTTCCTCTCCATATTCCGAGGCATTAAATGACCGGCCCAACAATTTGCGGTATGATAATGAACGCAGGAAACTTCCATGCCATGGAAAACTTTTATTTTCCCACTGCAGAGGTGGATTTTCTTAGTGATGGGCACTGAAAACTTGCCGGCCGGTCAATTTTTCACCTGCATCTAGTAGAACAGCTCTTCCTCTCCATATTCCGAGGCATTAAATGACCGGCCCAACAATTTGCGGTATGATAACGAACGCAGGAAACTTCCATGCCATGGAAAACTTTTATTTTCCCACTGCAGAGGTGGATTTTCTTAGTGATGGGCACTGAAAACTTGCCGGCCGGTCAATTTTTCACCTGCATCTAGTAGAACAGCTCTTCCTCTCCATATTCCGAGGCATTAAATGACCGGCCCAACAATTTGCGGTATGATAACGAACGCAGGAAACTTCCATGCCATGGAAAACTTTTATTTTCCCACTGCAGAGGTGGATTTTCTTAGTGATGGGCACTGAAAACTTGCCGGCCGGTCAATTTTTCACCTGCATCTAGTAGAACAGCTCTTCCTCTCCATATTCCGAGGCATTAAATGACCGGCCCAACAATTTGCGGTATGATAATGAACGCAGGAAACTTCCATGCCATGGAAAACTTTTATTTTCCCACTGCAGAGGTGGATTTTCTTAGTGATGGGCACTGAAAACTTGCCGGCCGGTCAATTTTTCACCTGCATCTAGTAGAACAGCTCTTCCTCTCCATATTCCGAGGCATTAAATGACCGGCCCAACAATTTGCGGTATGATAACGAACGCAGGAAACTTCCATGCCATGGAAAACTTTTATTTTCCCACTGCAGAGGTGGATTTTCTTAGTGATGGGCACTGAAAACTTGCCGGCCGGTCAATTTTTCACCTGCATCTAGTAGAACAGCTCTTCCTCTCCATATTCCGAGGCATTAAATGACCGGCCCAACAATTTGCGGTATGATAACGAACGCAGGAAACTTCCATGCCATGGAAAACTTTTATTTTCCCACTGCAGAGGTGGATTTTCTTAGTGATGGGCACTGAAAACTTGCCGGCCGGTCAATTTTTCACCTGCATCTAGTAGAACAGCTCTTCCTCTCCATATTCCGAGGCATTAAATGACCGGCCCAACAATTTGCGGTATGATAATGAACGCAGGAAACTTCCATGCCATGGAAAACTTTTATTTTCCCACTGCAGAGGTGGATTTTCTTAGTGATGGGCACTGAAAACTTGCCGGCCGGTCAATTTTTCACCTGCATCTAGTAGAACAGCTCTTCCTCTCCATATTCCGAGGCATTAAATGACCGGCCCAACAATTTGCGGTATGATAACGAACGCAGGAAACTTCCATGCCATGGAAAACTTTTATTTTCCCACTGCAGAGGTGGATTTTCTTAGTGATGGGCACTGAAAACTTGCCGGCCGGTCAATTTTTCACCTGCATCTAGTAGAACAGCTCTTCCTCTCCATATTCCGAGGCATTAAATGACCGGCCCAACAATTTGCGGTATGATAATGAACGCAGGAAACTTCCATGCCATGGAAAACTTTTATTTTCCCACTGCAGAGGTGGATTTTCTTAGTGATGGGCACTGAAAACTTGCCGGCCGGTCAATTTTTCACCTGCATCTAGTAGAACAGCTCTTCCTCTCCATATTCCGAGGCATTAAATGACCGGCCCAACAATTTGCGGTATGATAATGAACGCAGGAAACTTCCATGCCATGGAAAAATTTTATTTTCCCACTGCAGAGGTGGATTTTCTTAGTGATGGGCACTGAAAACTTGCCGGCCGGTCAATTTTTCACCTGCATCTAGTAGAACAGCTCTTCCTCTCCATATTCCGAGGCATTAAATGACCGGCCCAACAATTTGCGGTATGATAATGAACGCAGGAAACTTCCATGCCATGGAAAACTTTTATTTTCCCACTGCAGAGGTGGATTTTCTTAGTGATGGGCACTGAAAACTTGCCGGCCGGTCAATTTTTCACCTGCATCTAGTAGAACAGCTCTTCCTCTCCATATTCCGAGGCATTAAATGACCGGCCCAACAATTTGCGGTATGATAACGAACGCAGGAAACTTCCATGCCATGGAAAACTTTTATTTTCCCACTGCAGAGGTGGATTTTCTTAGTGATGGGCACTGAAAACTTGCCGGCCGGTCAATTTTTCACCTGCATCTAGTAGAACAGCTCTTCCTCTCCATATTCCGAGGCATTAAATGACCGGCCCAACAATTTGCGGTATGATAATGAACGCAGGAAACTTCCATGCCATGGAAAACTTTTATTTTCCCACTGCAGAGGTGGATTTTCTTAGTGATGGGCACTGAAAACTTGCCGGCCGGTCAATTTTTCACCTGCATCTAGTAGAACAGCTCTTCCTCTCCATATTCCGAGGCATTAAATGACCGGCCCAACAATTTGCGGTATGATAATGAACGCAGGAAACTTCCATGCCATGGAAAACTTTTATTTTCCCACTGCAGAGGTGGATTTTCTTAGTGATGGGCACTGAAAACTTGCCGGCCGGTCAATTTTTCACCTGCATCTAGTAGAACAGCTCTTCCTCTCCATATTCCGAGGCATTAAATGACCGGCCCAACAATTTGCGGTATGATAATGAACGCAGGAAACTTCCATGCCATGGAAAACTTTTATTTTCCCACTGCAGAGGTGGATTTTCTTAGTGATGGGCACTGAAAACTTGCCGGCCGGTCAATTTTTCACCTGCATCTAGTAGAACAGCTCTTCCTCTCCATATTCCGAGGCATTAAATGACCGGCCCAACAATTTGCGGTATGATAATGAACGCAGGAAACTTCCATGCCATGGAAAACTTTTATTTTCCCACTGCAGAGGTGGATTTTCTTAGTGATGGGCACTGAAAACTTGCCGGCCGGTCAATTTTTCACCTGCATCTAGTAGAACAGCTCTTCCTCTCCATATTCCGAGGCATTAAATGACCGGCCCAACAATTTGCGGTATGATAACGAACGCAGGAAACTTCCATGCCATGGAAAACTTTTATTTTCCCACTGCAGAGGTGGATTTTCTTAGTGATGGGCACTGAAAACTTGCCGGCCGGTCAATTTTTCACCTGCATCTAGTAGAACAGCTCTTCCTCTCCATATTCCGAGGCATTAAATGACCGGCCCAACAATTTGCGGTATGATAACGAACGCAGGAAACTTCCATGCCATGGAAAACTTTTATTTTCCCACTGCAGAGGTGGATTTTCTTAGTGATGGGCACTGAAAACTTGCCGGCCGGTCAATTTTTCACCTGCATCTAGTAGAACAGCTCTTCCTCTCCATATTCCGAGGCATTAAATGACCGGCCCAACAATTTGCGGTATGATAACGAACGCAGGAAACTTCCATGCCATGGAAAACTTTTATTTTCCCACTGCAGAGGTGGATTTTCTTAGTGATGGGCACTGAAAACTTGCCGGCCGGTCAATTTTTCACCTGCATCTAGTAGAACAGCTCTTCCTCTCCATATTCCGAGGCATTAAATGACCGGCCCAACAATTTGCGGTATGATAACGAACGCAGGAAACTTCCATGCCATGGAAAACTTTTATTTTCCCACTGCAGAGGTGGATTTTCTTAGTGATGGGCACTGAAAACTTGCCGGCCGGTCAATTTTTCACCTGCATCTAGTAGAACAGCTCTTCCTCTCCATATTCCGAGGCATTAAATGACCGGCCCAACAATTTGCGGTATGATAACGAACGCAGGAAACTTCCATGCCATGGAAAACTTTTATTTTCCCACTGCAGAGGTGGATTTTCTTAGTGATGGGCACTGAAAACTTGCCGGCCGGTCAATTTTTCACCTGCATCTAGTAGAACAGCTCTTCCTCTCCATATTCCGAGGCATTAAATGACCGGCCCAACAATTTGCGGTATGATAACGAACGCAGGAAACTTCCATGCCATGGAAAACTTTTATTTTCCCACTGCAGAGGTGGATTTTCTTAGTGATGGGCACTGAAAACTTGCCGGCCGGTCAATTTTTCACCTGCATCTAGTAGAACAGCTCTTCCTCTCCATATTCCGAGGCATTAAATGACCGGCCCAACAATTTGCGGTATGATAACGAACGCAGGAAACTTCCATGCCATGGAAAACTTTTATTTTCCCACTGCAGAGGTGGATTTTCTTAGTGATGGGCACTGAAAACTTGCCGGCCGGTCAATTTTTCACCTGCATCTAGTAGAACAGCTCTTCCTCTCCATATTCCGAGGCATTAAATGACCGGCCCAACAATTTGCGGTATGATAACGAACGCAGGAAACTTCCATGCCCTGGAAAACTTTTATTTTCCCACTGCAGAGGTGGATTTTCTTAGTGATGGGCACTGAAAACTTGCCGGCCGGTCAATTTTTCACCTGCATCTAGTAGAACAGCTCTTCCTCTCCATATTCCGAGGCATTAAATGACCGGCCCAACAATTTGCGGTATGATAACGAACGCAGGAAACTTCCATGCCATGGAAAACTTTTATTTTCCCACTGCAGAGGTGGATTTTCTTAGTGATGGGCACTGAAAACTTGCCGGCCGGTCAATTTTTCACCTGCATCTAGTAGAACAGCTCTTCCTCTCCATATTCCGAGGCATTAAATGACCGGCCCAACAATTTGCGGTATGATAACGAACGCAGGAAACTTCCATGCCATGGAAAACTTTTATTTTCCCACTGCAGAGGTGGATTTTCTTAGTGATGGGCACTGAAAACTTGCCGGCCGGTCAATTTTTCACCTGCATCTAGTAGAACAGCTCTTCCTCTCCATATTCCGAGGCATTAAATGACCGGCCCAACAATTTGCGGTATGATAACGAACGCAGGAAACTTCCATGCCATGGAAAACTTTTATTTTCCCACTGCAGAGGTGGATTTTCTTAGTGATGGGCACTGAAAACTTGCCGGCCGGTCAATTTTTCACCTGCATCTAGTAGAACAGCTCTTCCTCTCCATATTCCGAGGCATTAAATGACCGGCCCAACAATTTGCGGTATGATAACGAACGCAGGAAACTTCCATGCCATGGAAAACTTTTATTTTCCCACTGCAGAGGTGGATTTTCTTAGTGATGGGCACTGAAAACTTGCCGGCCGGTCAATTTTTCACCTGCATCTAGTAGAACAGCTCTTCCTCTCCATATTCCGAGGCATTAAATGACCGGCCCAACAATTTGCGGTATGATAACGAACGCAGGAAACTTCCATGCCATGGAAAACTTTTATTTTCCCACTGCAGAGGTGGATTTTCTTAGTGATGGGCACTGAAAACTTGCCGGCCGGTCAATTTTTCACCTGCATCTAGTAGAACAGCTCTTCCTCTCCATATTCCGAGGCATTAAATGACCGGCCCAACAATTTGCGGTATGATAACGAACGCAGGAAACTTCCATGCCATGGAAAACTTTTATTTTCCCACTGCAGAGGTGGATTTTCTTAGTGATGGGCACTGAAAACTTGCCGGCCGGTCAATTTTTCACCTGCATCTAGTAGAACAGCTCTTCCTCTCCATATTCCGAGGCATTAAATGACCGGCCCAACAATTTGCGGTATGATAACGAACGCAGGAAACTTCCATGCCATGGAAAACTTTTATTTTCCCACTGCAGAGGTGGATTTTCTTAGTGATGGGCACTGAAAACTTGCCGGCCGGTCAATTTTTCACCTGCATCTAGTAGAACAGCTCTTCCTCTCCATATTCCGAGGCATTAAATGACCGGCCCAACAATTTGCGGTATGATAACGAACGCAGGAAACTTCCATGCCATGGAAAACTTTTTTTTCCCACTGCAGAGGTGGATTTTCTTAGTGATGGGCACTGAAAACTTGCCGGCCGGTCAATTTTTCACCTGCATCTAGTAGAACAGCTCTTCCTCTCCATATTCCGAGGCATTAAATGACCGGCCCAACAATTTGCGGTATGATAACGAACGCAGGAAACTTCCATGCCATGGAAAACTTTTATTTTCCCACTGCAGAGGTGGATTTTCTTAGTGATGGGCACTGAAAACTTGCCGGCCGGTCAATTTTTCACCTGCATCTAGTAGAACAGCTCTTCCTCTCCATATTCCGAGGCATTAAATGACCGGCCCAACAATTTGCGGTATGATAACGAACGCAGGAAACTTCCATGCCATGGAAAACTTTTATTTTCCCACTGCAGAGGTGGATTTTCTTAGTGATGGGCACTGAAAACTTGCCGGCCGGTCAATTTTTCACCTGCATCTAGTAGAACAGCTCTTCCTCTCCATATTCCGAGGCATTAAATGACCGGCCCAACAATTTGCGGTATGATAACGAACGCAGGAAACTTCCATGCCATGGAAAACTTTTATTTTCCCACTGCAGAGGTGGATTTTCTTAGTGATGGGCACTGAAAACTTGCCGGCCGGTCAATTTTTCACCTGCATCTAGTAGAACAGCTCTTCCTCTCCATATTCCGAGGCATTAAATGACCGGCCCAACAATTTGCGGTATGATAACGAACGCAGGAAACTTCCATGCCATGGAAAACTTTTATTTTCCCACTGCAGAGGTGGATTTTCTTAGTGATGGGCACTGAAAACTTGCCGGCCGGTCAATTTTTCACCTGCATCTAGTAGAACAGCTCTTCCTCTCCATATTCCGAGGCATTAAATGACCGGCCCAACAATTTGCGGTATGATAACGAACGCAGGAAACTTCCATGCCATGGAAAACTTTTATTTTCCCACTGCAGAGGTGGATTTTCTTAGTGATGGGCACTGAAAACTTGCCGGCCGGTCAATTTTTCACCTGCATCTAGTAGAACAGCTCTTCCTCTCCATATTCCGAGGCATTAAATGACCGGCCCAACAATTTGCGGTATGATAACGAACGCAGGAAACTTCCATGCCATGGAAAACTTTTATTTTCCCACTGCAGAGGTGGATTTTCTTAGTGATGGGCACTGAAAACTTGCCGGCCGGTCAATTTTTCACCTGCATCTAGTAGAACAGCTCTTCCTCTCCATATTCCGAGGCATTAAATGACCGGCCCAACAATTTGCGGTATGATAACGAACGCAGGAAACTTCCATGCCATGGAAAACTTTTATTTTCCCACTGCAGAGGTGGATTTTCTTAGTGATGGGCACTGAAAACTTGCCGGCCGGTCAATTTTTCACCTGCATCTAGTAGAACAGCTCTTCCTCTCCATATTCCGAGGCATTAAATGACCGGCCCAACAATTTGCGGTATGATAACGAACGCAGGAAACTTCCATGCCATGGAAAACTTTTATTTTCCCACTGCAGAGGTGGATTTTCTTAGTGATGGGCACTGAAAACTTGCCGGCCGGTCAATTTTTCACCTGCATCTAGTAGAACAGCTCTTCCTCTCCATATTCCGAGGCATTAAATGACCGGCCCAACAATTTGCGGTATGATAACGAACGCAGGAAACTTCCATGCCATGGAAAACTTTTATTTTCCCACTGCAGAGGTGGATTTTCTTAGTGATGGGCACTGAAAACTTGCCGGCCGGTCAATTTTTCACCTGCATCTAGTAGAACAGCTCTTCCTCTCCATATTCCGAGGCATTAAATGACCGGCCCAACAATTTGCGGTATGATAACGAACGCAGGAAACTTCCATGCCATGGAAAACTTTTATTTTCCCACTGCAGAGGTGGATTTTCTTAGTGATGGGCACTGAAAACTTGCCGGCCGGTCAATTTTTCACCTGCATCTAGTAGAACAGCTCTTCCTCTCCATATTCCGAGGCATTAAATGACCGGCCCAACAATTTGCGGTATGATAACGAACGCAGGAAACTTCCATGCCATGGAAAACTTTTATTTTCCCACTGCAGAGGTGGATTTTCTTAGTGATGGGCACTGAAAACTTGCCGGCCGGTCAATTTTTCACCTGCATCTAGTAGAACAGCTCTTCCTCTCCATATTCCGAGGCATTAAATGACCGGCCCAACAATTTGCGGTATGATAACGAACGCAGGAAACTTCCATGCCATGGAAAACTTTTATTTTCCCACTGCAGAGGTGGATTTTCTTAGTGATGGGCACTGAAAACTTGCCGGCCGGTCAATTTTTCACCTGCATCTAGTAGAACAGCTCTTCCTCTCCATATTCCGAGGCATTAAATGACCGGCCCAACAATTTGCGGTATGATAACGAACGCAGGAAACTTCCATGCCATGGAAAACTTTTATTTTCCCACTGCAGAGGTGGATTTTCTTAGTGATGGGCACTGAAAACTTGCCGGCCGGTCAATTTTTCACCTGCATCTAGTAGAACAGCTCTTCCTCTCCATATTCCGAGGCATTAAATGACCGGCCCAACAATTTGCGGTATGATAACGAACGCAGGAAACTTCCATGCCATGGAAAACTTTTATTTTCCCACTGCAGAGGTGGATTTTCTTA
>JAKUCG020000015.1:0-244868 GCA_022539655.2 Ceriodaphnia dubia | reverse complement strand
TCTTTTAATGTTTTTAAGGGATGAGTGTATAGAGAATGTTCCATCAACAATTTTTTGTCTATCAACTTCCCAATGAGCATAAACTTAAATGGGAGATTACAGTAGGTCGTGCTTGGTTCCAATTTGAAGCCCTTGTTCTTCTGAGTGTGTTCCATAAATATCTTTTTAATGTTTTGCATAGGAGAAGAGAATAAGGGATGAGTGTATAGAGAATGTTCCATCAACAATTTTTTGTCTATCAACTTCCCAATGAGCATAAACTTAAATGGGAGATTACAGTAGGTCGTGCTTGGTTCCAATTTGAAGCCCTTGTTCTTCTGAGTGTGTTCCATAAATATCTTTTTAATGTTTTGCATAGGAGAAGAGAATAAGGGATGAGAGTATAGAGAATGTTCCATCAACAATTTTTTGTCTATCAACTTCCCAATGAGCATAAACTTAAATGGGAGATTACAGTAGGTCGTGCTTGGTTCCAATTTGAAGCCCTTGTTCTTCTAAGTGTGTTCCATAAATATTTTTTTAATGTTTTGCATAGGAGAAGAGAATAAGGGATGAGGGATGAGTGTATAGAGAATGTTCCATCAACAATTTTTTGTCTATCAACTTCCCAATGAGCATAAACTTAAATGGGAGATTACAGTAGGTCGTGCTTGGTTCCAATTTGAAGCCCTTGTTCTTCTGAGTGTGTTCCATAAATATCTTTTTAATGTTTTGCATAGGAGAAGAGAATAAGGGATGAGAGTATAGAGAATGTTCCATCAACAATTTTTTGTCTATCAACTTCCCAATGAGCATAAACTTAAATGGGAGATTACAGTAGGTCGTGCTTGGTTCCAATTTGAAGCCCTTGTTCTTCTGAGTGTGTTCCATAAATATCTTTTTAATGTTTTGCATAGGAGAAGAGAATAAGGGATGAGGGATGAGTGTATAGAGAATGTTCCATCAACAATTTTTTGTCTATCAACTTCCCAATGAGCATAAACTTAAATGGGAGATTACAGTAGGTCGTGCTTGGTTCCAATTTGAAGCCCTTGTTCTTCTGAGTGTGTTCCATAAATATCTTTTTAATGTTTTGCATAGGAGAAGAGAATAAGGGATGAGTGTATAGAGAATGTTCCATCAACAATTTTTTGTCTATCAACTTCCCAATGAGCATAAACTTAAATGGGAGATTACAGTAGGTCGTGCTTGGTTCCAATTTGAAGCCCTTGTTCTTCTGAGTGTGTTCCATAAATATCTTTTTAATGTTTTGCAAAGGAGAAGAGAATAAGGGATGAGGGATGAGTGTATAGAGAATGTTCCATCAACAATTTTTTGTCTATCAACTTCCCAATGAGCATAAACTTAAATGGGAGATTACAGTAGGTCGTGCTTGGTTCCAATTTGAAGCACTTGTTCTTCTGAGTGTGTTCCATAAATATCTTTTTAATGTTTTGCATAGGAGAAGAGAATAAGGGATGAGAGTATAGAGAATGTTCCATCAACAATTTTTGTCTATCAACTTCCCAATGAGCATAAACTTAAATGGGAGATTACAGTAGGTCGTGCTTGGTCCCAATTTGAAGCTCTTGTTCTTCTGAGTGTGTTCCATAAATATCTTTTTAATGTTTTGCATAGGAGAAGAGAATAAGGGATGAGTGTATAGAGAATGTTCCATCAACAATTTTTTGTCTATCAACTTCCCAATGAGCATAAACTTAAATGGGAGATTACAGTAGGTCGTGCTTGGTTCCAATTTGAAGCCCTTGTTCTTCTGAGTGTGTTCCATAAATATCTTTTTAATGTTTTGCATAGGAGAAGAGAATAAGGGATGAGTGTATAGAGAATGTTCCATCAACAATTTTTTGTCTATCAACTTCCCAATGAGCATAAACTTAAATGGGAGATTACAGTAGGTCGTGCTTGGTTCCAATTTGAAGCCCTTGTTCTTCTGAGTGTGTTCCATAAATATCTTTTTAATGTTTTGCATAGGAGAAGAGAATAAGGGATGAGGGATGAGTGTATAGAGAATGTTCCATCAACAATTTTTTGTCTATCAACTTCCCAATGAGCATAAACTTAAATGGGAGATTACAGTAGGTCGTGCTTGGTTCCAATTTGAAGCCCTTGTTCTTCTGAGTGTGTTCCATAAATATCTTTTTAATGTTTTGCATAGGAGAAGAGAATAAGGGATGAGAGTATAGAGAATGTTCCATCAACAATTTTTTGTCTATCAACTTCCCAATGAGCATAAACTTAAATGGGAGATTACAGTAGGTCGTGCTTGGTTCCAATTTGAAGCTCTTGTTCTTCTGAGTGTGTTCCATAAATATCTTTTTAATGTTTTGCATAGGAGAAGAGAATAAGGGATGAGAGTATAAAGAATGTTCCATCAACAATTTTTTGTCTATCAACTTCCCAATGAGCATAAACTTAAATGGGAGATTACAGTAGGTCGTGCTTGGTTCCAATTTGAAGCCCTTGTTCTTCTGAGTGTGTTCCATAAATATCTTTTTAATGTTTTGCATAGGAGAAGAGAATAAGGGATGAGATAATAGAGAATGTTCCATCAACAATTTCTTGTCTATCAACTTCCCAATGAGCATAAACTTAAATGGGAGATTACAGTAGGTCGTGCTTGGTTCCAATTTGAAGCCCTTGTTCTTCTGAGTGTGTTCCATAAATATCTTTTTAATGTTTTGCATAGGAGAAGAGAATAAGGGATGAGAGTATAGAGAATGTTCCATCAACAATTTCTTGTCTATCAACTTCCCAATGAGCATAAACTTAAATGGGAGATTACAGTAGGTCGTGCTTGGTTCCAATTTGAAGCCCTTGTTCCTCTCGAGTGTGTTCCATAAATATCTTTTTAATGTTTTGCATAGGAGAAGAGAATAAGGGATGAGAGTATAGAGAATGTTCCATAAACAATTTCTTGTATATCAACTTCCCAATGAGCATAAACTTCAATGGGAGATTACAGTAGTTCGTGCTTGGTCCCAATTTGAAGCTCTTGTTCTTCTGAGTGTGTTCCATAAATATCTTTTTAATGTTTTGCATAGGAGAAGAGAATAAGGGATGAGATTATAGAGAATGTTCTATCAACAATTTCTTGTCTATCAACTTCCCAATGAGCATAAACTTAAATGGGAGATTAAAGTAGGTCGTGCTTGGTTCCAATTTTAAGCTCTTGTTCCTCTGAGTGTGTTCCATAAATATCTTCTTAATGTTTTGCATAGGAGAAGAGAATAAGGGATGAGAGTATAGAGAATGTTCCATAAACAATTTCTTGTCTATCAACTTCCCAATGAGCATAAACTTCAATGGGAGATTACAGTAGTTCGTGCTTGGTCCCAATTTGAAGCTCTTGTTCTTTTGAGTGTGTTCCATAAATATCTTTTTAATGTTTTGCAAAGGAGAAGAGAATAAGGGATGAGAGTATAGAGAATGTTCCATCAACAATTTTTTGTCTATCAACTTGCCAATGAGCATAAACTTAAATGGGAGATTACAGTAGGTCGTGCTTGGTTCCAATTTGAAGCCCTTGTTCTTCTGAGTGTGTTCCATAAATATCTTTTTAATGATTTGCATAGGAGAAGAGAATAAGGGATGAGTGTATAGAGAATGTTCCATCAACAATTTTTTGTCTATCAACTTCCCAATGAGCATAAACTTAAATGGGAGATTACAGTAGGTCGTGCTTGGTTCCAATTTGAAGCCCTTGTTCTTCTGAGTGTGTTCCATAAATATCTTTTTAATGTTTTGCATAGGAGAAGAGAATAAGGGATGAGAGTATAGAGAATGTTCCATCAACAATTTTTTGTCTATCAACTTCCCAATGGGCATAAACTTAAATGGAAGATTACAGTAGGTCGTGCTTGGTTCCAATTTGAAGCCCTTGTTCTTCTGAGTGTGTTCCATAAATATCTTTTTAATGTTTTGCATAGGAGAAGAGAATAAGGGATGAGAGTATAGAGAATGTTCCATCAACAATTTTTTGTCTATCAACTTCCCAATGGGCATAAACTTAAATGGGAGATTACAGTAGGTCGTGCTTGGTCCCAATTTGAAGCTCTTGTTCTTCTGAGTGTGTTCCATAAATATCTTTTTAATGTTTTGCATAGGAGAAGAGAATAAGGGATGAGTGTATAGAGAATGTTCCATCAACAATTTTTTGTCTATCAACTTCCCAATGAGCATAAACTTAAATGGGAGATTACAGTAGGTCGTGCTTGGTTCCAATTTGAAGCCGTTGTTCTTCTGAGTGTGTTCCATAAATATCTTTTTAATGTTTTGCATAGGAGAAGAGAATAAGGGATGAGTGTATAGAGAATGTTCCATCAACAATTTTTTGTCTATCAACTTCTCAATGAGCATAAACTTAAATGGGAGATTACAGTAGGTCGTGCTTGGTTCCAATTTGAAGCCCTTGTTCTTCTGAGTGTGTTCCATAAATATCTTTTTAATGTTTTGCATAGGAGAAGAGAATAAGGGATGAGAGTATAGAGAATGTTCCATCAACAATTTTTTGTCTATCAACTTCCCAATGGGCATTAACTTAAATGGGAGATTGCAGTAGGTCGTGCTTGGTTCCAATTTGAAGTTCTTGTTCCTCTGAGTGTGTTCCATAAATATCTTTTTAATGTTTTGCAAAGGAGAAGAGAATAAGGGATGAGGGATGAGTGTATAGAGAATGTTCCATCAACAATTTCTTGTCTATCAACTTCCCAATGAGCATCAACATCAACAATTTCTTGTCTATCAACTTCCCAATGAGCATAAACTTCAACGGGAGATTACAGAAGGTCGTGCTTGGTCCCAATTTGAAGCTCTTGTTCTCCTAAATGTGTTCCATAAATATCTTTTTAATGTTTTGCATAGGAGAAAGGACAAAACGATGAGAGTATAGAGAATGTTCCATCAACAATTTCTTGTCTATCAACTTCCCAATGAGCATAAACTTCAACGGGAGATTACAGAAGGTAGTGTTTGGTCCCAATTTGAAGCCCTTGATTTTAATGTTTTCCATAAATATCTTTTTAATGTTTTGCATAGGAGAAAGGAAAAAGCGATGAGAGTATAGAGAATGTTCCATCAACAATTTCTTGTCTATCAACTTCCCAATGAGCATAAAATAAAATGGGAGATTACAGAAGATCGTGCTTGATTCCAATTTGAAGCCCTTATTCTCCTAAATGTGTTCCATAAATATCTTTTTAATGTTTTGCATAGGAGAAATAAAAAAGCGATGAGAGTATAGAGAATGTTCCATCAACAATTTCTTGTCTATCAACTTCCCAATGAGCATAAACTTCAACGGGAGATTACAGAAGGTCGTGCTTGGTCCCAATTTGAAGCCCTTGTTCTCCTGAATGTTTTCCATAAATATCTTTTTAATGTTTCGCATAGGAGAAAGGACAAAACGATGAGAGTATAGAGAATGTTCCATCAACAATTTCTTGTCTATCAACTTCCCAATGAGCATAAACTTCAACGGGAGATTACAGAAGGTCGTGCTTGGTCCCAATTTGAAGCTCTTATTCTCCTGAATGTGTTCCATAAATATCTTTTTAATGTTTCGCATAGGAGAAAGGACAAAACGATGAGAGTATAGAGAATGTTCCATCAACAATTTCTTGTCTATCAACTTCCCACTGAGCATAAACTTCAACGGGAGATTACAGAAGGTCGTGCTTGGTCCCAATTTGAAGCCCTTGTTCTCCTGAATGTTTTCCATAAATATCTTTTTAATGTTTCGCATAGGAGAAAGGACAAAACGATGAGAGTATAGAGAATGTTCCATCAACAATTTCTTGTCTATCAACTTCCCAATGAGCATAAACTTCAACGGGAGATTACAGAAGGTCGTGCTTGGTCCCAATTTGAAGCTCTTGTTCTTCTGAATATGTTCCATAAATATCTTTTTAATGTTTTGCATAGGAGAAAGTAAAAAGCGATGAGAGTATAGAGAATGTTCCATCAACAATTTTTTGTCTATCAACTTCCCAATGAGCATAAACTTCAACGGGAGATTACAGAAGGTCGTGCTTGGTCCCAATTTGAAGCCCTTGTTCTCCTGAATGTTTTCCATAAATATCTTTTTAATGTTTCGCATAGGAGAAAGGACAAAACGATGAGAGTATAGAGAATGTTCCATCAACAATTTCTTGTCTATCAACTTCCCAATGAGCATAAACTTCAACGGGAGATTACAGAAGGTCGTGCTTGGTCCCAATTTGAAGCTCTTGTTCTCCTGAAAATGTTCCATAAATATCTTTTTAATGTTTTGCATAGGAGAAATGAAAAAGCGATGAGAGTATAGAGAATGTTCCATCAACAATTTCTTGTCTATCAACTTCCCAATGAGCATAAACTTCAACGGGAGATTACAGAAGGTCGTGCTTGGTCCCAATTTGAAGCCCTTGTTCTCCTGAATGTTTTCCATAAATATCTTTTTAATGTTTCGCATAGGAGAAAGGACAAAACGATGAGAGTATAGAGAATGTTCCATCAACAATTTTTTGTCTATCAACTTCCCAATGAGCATAAACTTCAACGGGAGATTACAGAAGGTCGTGCTTGGTCCCAATTTGAAGCCCTTGTTCTCCTGAATGTGTTCCATAAATATCTTTTTAATGTTTTGCATAGGAGAAAGGAAAAAGCGATGAGAGTATAGAGAATGTTCCATCAACAATTTCTTGTCTATCAACTTCCCAATGAGCATAAACTTCAACGGGAGATTACAGAAGGTCGTGCTTGGTCCCAATTTGAAGCCCTTGTTCTCCTGAATAGTTTCCATAAATATCTTTTTAATGTTTTGCATAGGAGAAAGGACAAAACGATGAGAGTATAGAGAATGTTCCATCAACAATTTCTTGTCTATCAACTTCCCAATGAGCATAAACTTCAACGGGAGATTACAGAAGGTCGTGCTTGGTCCCAATTTGAAGCTCTTGTTCTCCTGAATGTGTTCCATAAATATCTTTTTAATGTTTTGCATAGGAGAAAGGAAAAAGCGATGAGAGTATAGAGAATGTTCAATCAACAAATTCTTGTCTATCAACTTCACAATGAGAATAAACTTCAACGGGAGATTACAGAAGGTCGTGCTTGGTCCCAATTTGAAGCCCTTGTTCTCCTGAATCTTTTCCATAAATATCTTTTTAATGTTTGCATAGGAGAAAGGAAAAACGATGAGAGTATAGAGAATGTTCCATCAACAATTTCTTGTCTATCAACTTCCCAATGAGCATAAACTTCAACGGGAGATTACAGAAGGTCGTGCTTGGTCCCAATTTGAAGCTCTTGTTCTCCTGAATGTGTTCCATAAATATATTTTTAATGTTTTGTATAGGAGAAAGGACAAAACGATGAGAGTATAGAGAATGTTCCATCAACAATTTCTTGTCTATCAACTTCCCAATGAGCATAAACTTCAACGGGAGATTACAGAAGGTCGTGCTTGGTCCCAATTTGAAGCTCTTGTTCTCCTGAATGTGTAACATAAATATCTTTTCAATGTTTAGCATAGGAGAAAGGAAAAAGCGATGAGAGTATAGAGAATGTTCCATCAACAATTTCTTGTCTATCAACTTCCCAATGAGCATAAACTTCAACGGGAGATTACAGAAGGTCGTGCTTGGTCCCAATTTGAAGCCCTTGTTCTCCTGAATGTGTTCCATAAATATCTTTTTAATGTTTTGCATAGGAGAAAGGAAAAAGCGTTGAAGTATAGAGAATGTTCCATCAACAATTTCTTGTCTATCAACTTCCCAATGAGCATAAACTTCAACGGGAGATTACAGAAGGTCGTGCTTGGTCCCAGTTTGAAGCCCTTGTTCTCCTGAATATTTTCCATAAATATCTTTTTAATGTTTTGCATAGGAGAAAGTTAAAAGCGATGAGAGTATAGAGAATGTTCCATCAACAATTTCTTGTCTATCAACTTCCCAATGAGCATCAACTTCAACGGGAGATTACAGAAGGTCGTGCTTGGTCCCAATTTGTAGGTCTTGTTCTCCTAAATGTGTTCCATAAATATCTTTTTTAATGTTTTGCATAGGAGAAAGTAAAAAGCGATGAGAGTATAGAGAATGTTCCATCAACAATTTCTTGTCTATCAACTTCCCAATGAGCATAAACTTCAACGGGAGATTACAGAAGGTCGTGCTTGGTCCCAGTTTGAAGCCCTTGTTCTCCTGAATATTTTCCATAAATATCTTTTTAATATTTCGCATAGGAGAAAGGACAAAACGATGAGAGTATAGAGAATGTTCCATCAACAATTTTTTTGTCTATCAACTTCCCATGAGCATAAACTACAACGGGAGATTACAGAAGGTCGCAGCTGGGTCCCAGTTTGAAGCCCTTGTTCTCCTGAATATTTTCCATAAATATCTTTTTAATGTTTCGCATAGGAGAAAGTAAAAAGCGATGAGAGTATAGAGAATGTTCCATCAACAATTTCTTGTCTATCAACTTCCCAATGGGCATAAACTTCAACGGGAGATTACAGAAGGTCGTGCTTGGTCCCAATTTGAAGCCCTTGTTCTCCTGAATACTTTCCATAAATATCTTTTAATGTTTCGCATAGGAGAAATAAAAAACGATGAGAGTATAGAGAATGTTCCATCAACAATTTCTTGTCTGTCAACTTCCCAATGAGCATAAACTTCAACGGGAGATTACAGAAGGTCGTGCTTGGTCCCAATTTGTAGCTCTTGCTCTCCTAAATGTGTTCCATAAATATCTTTTTAATGTTTTGCATTGGAGTAAGGAAAAAGCGATGAGAGTATAGAGAATGTTCCATCAACAATTTCTTGTCTATCAACTTCCCAATGAGCAAAAACTTCAACGGGAGATTACAGAAGGTCGTGCTTGGTCCCAGTTTGAAGCCTTTGTTCTCCTGAATATTTTCCATAAATATCTTTTTAATGTTTCGCATAGGAGAAAGGACAAAACGATGAGAGAATAGAGAATGTTCCATCAACAATTTCTTGTCTATCAACTTCCCAATTGGCATCAACTTCAACGGGAGATTACAGAAGGTCGTGCTTGGTCCCAATTTGTAGCTTGTTCTCCTAAATGTGTTCCATAAATATCTTTTTAATGTTTCGCATAGGAGAAAGGACAAAACGATGAGAGTATAGAGAATGTTCCATCAACAATTTCTTGTCTATCAACTTCCCAATGGGCATAAACTTCAACGGGAGATTACAGAAGGTCGTGCTTGGTCCCAATTTGAAGCCCTTGTTCTCCTGAATACTTTCCATAAATATCTTTTTAATGTTTCGCATAGGAGAAGGCAAAAAGCGATGAGAGTATAGAGAATGTTCCATCAACAATTTTTTGTCTATCAACTTCCCAATGAGCATCAACTTCAACGGGAGATTACAGAAGGTCGTGCTTGGTCCCAGTTTGAAGCCCTTGTTCTCCTGAATATTTTCCATAAATATCTTTTTAATGTTTTGCATAGGAGAAAGTAAAAAGCGATGAGAGTATAGAGAATGTTCCATCAACAATTTTTTGTCTATCAACTTCCCAATGAGCATCAACTTCAACGGGAGATTACAGAAGGTCGTGCTTGGTCCCAATTTGTAGGTCTTGTTCTCCTAAATGTGTTCCATAAATATCTTTTTAATGTTTTGCATAGAGAAAGTAAAAAGCGATGAGAGTATAGAGAATGTTCCATCAACAATTTTTTGTCTATCAACTTCCCAATGAGCATAAACTTCAACGGGAGATTACAGAAGGTCGTGCTTGGTCCCAGTTTGAAGCCCTTGTTCTCCTGAATATTTTCCATAAATATCTTTTGATGTTTCGCATAGGAGAAAGGACAAAACGATGAGAGAATAGAGAATGTTCCATCAACAATTTCTTGTCTATCAACTTCCCAATTGGCATCAACTTCAACGGGAGATTACAGAAGGTCGTGCTTGGTCCCAATTTGTAGCTCTTGTTCTCCTAAATGTGTTCCATAAATATCTTTAATGTTTCGCATAGGAGAAAGGACAAAACGATGAGAGTATAGAGAATGTTCCATCAACAATTTCTTGTCTATCAACTTCCCAATGAGCATAAACTACAACGGGAGATTACAGAAGGTCGTGCTTGGTCCCAGTTTGAAGCCCTTTTGTTCTCCTGAATATTTTCCATAAATATCTTTTTAATATTTCGCATAGGAGAAAGGACAAAACGATGAGAGTATAGAGAATGTTCCATCAACAATTTCTTGTCTATCAACTTCCCAATGAGCATAAACTTCAACGGGAGATTACAGAAGGTCGTGCTTGGTCCCAGTTTGAAGCCCTTGTTCTCCTGAATATTTTCCATAAATATCTTTTTAATGTTTCGCATAGGAGAAAGGACAAAACGATGAGAGTATAGAGAATGTTCCATCAACAATTTCTTGTCTATCAACTTCCCAATGGGCATAAACTTCAACGGGAGATTACAGAAGGTCGCTTGTCCCAGTTTGAAGCCCTTGTTCTCCTGAATATTTTCCATAAATATCTTTTTAATATTTCGCATAGGAGAAAGGACAAAACGATGAGAGTATAGAGAATGTTCCATCAACAATTTTTTGTCTATCAACTTCCCAATGAGCATAAACTACAACGGGAGATTACAGAAGGTCGTGCTTGGTCCCAGTTTGAAGCCCTTGTTCTCCTGAATATTTTCCATAAATATCTTTTTAATGTTTCGCATAGGAGAAAGGACAAAACGATGAGAGTATAGAGAATGTTCCATCAACAATTTCTTGTCTATCAACTTCCCAATGGGCATAAACTTCAACGGGAGATTACAGAAGGTCGTGCTTGGTCCCAATTTGAAGCCCTGTTCTCCGAATACTTTCCATAAATATCTTTTTAATGTTTCGCATAGGAGAAAGGACAAAACGATGAGAGTATAGAGAATGTTCCATCAACAATTTCTTGTCTATCAACTTCCCAATGAGCATAAACTACAACGGGAGATTACAGAAGGTCGTGCTTGGTCCCAGTTTGAAGCCCTTGTTCTCCTGAATATTTTCCATAAATATCTTTTTAATATTTCGCATAGGAGAAAGGACAAAACGATGAGAGTATAGAGAATGTTCCATTAACAATTTTTTGTCTATCAACTTCCCAATGAGCATAAACTACATGGAAGATTACAGAAGGTCGTGCTTGGTCCCAATTTGAAGCCCTTGTTCTCCTGAATATTTTCCATAAAATATCTTTTTTTAATGTTTCGCATAGGAGAAAGGACAAAACGATGAGAGTATAGAGAATGTTCCATCAACAATTTCTTGTCTATCAACTTCCCAATGGGCATAAACTTCAACGGGAGATTACAGAAGGTCGTGCTTGGTCCCAGTTTGAAGCCCTTGTTCTCCTGAATATTTTCCATAAATATCTTTTTAATCTTTCGCATAGGAGAAAGGACAAAACGATGAGAGTATAGAGAATGTTCCATCAACAATTTTTTGTCTATCAACTTCCCAATGAGCATAAACTACAACGGGAGATTACAGAAGGTCGTGCTTGGTCCCAGTTTGAAGCCCTTGTTCTCCTGAATATTTTCCATAAATATCTTTTTAATGTTTCGCATAGGAGAAAGGACAAAACGATGAGAGTATAGAGAATGTTCCATCAACAATTTCTTGTCTATCAACTTCCCAATGGGCATAAACTTCAACGGGAGATTACAGAAGGTCGTGCTTGGTCCCAATTTGAAGCCCTTGTTCTCCTGAATACTTTCCATAAATATCTTTTTAATGTTTCGCATAGGAGAAAGGACAAAACGATGAGAGTATAGAGAATGTTCCATCAACAATTTCTTGTCTATCAACTTCCCAATGAGCATAAACTTCAACGGGAGATTACATAAGGTCGTGCTTGGTCCCAATTTGTAGCTCTTGCTCTCCTAAATGTGTTCCATAAATATCTTTTTAATGTTTTGCATAGGAGAAAGTAAAAAGCGATGAGAGTATAGAGAATGTTCCATCAACAATTTTTTGTCTATCAACTTCCCAATGAGCAAAAACTTCAACGGGAGATTACAGAAGGTCGTGCTTGGTCCCAGTTTGAAGCCCTTGTTCTCCTGAATATTTTCCATAAATATCTTTTTAATGTTTCGCATAGGAGAAAGGACAAAACGATGAGAGAATAGAGAATGTTCCATCAACAATTTCTTGTCTATCAACTTCCCAATTGAGCATCAACTTCAACGGGAGATTACAGAAGGTCGTGCTTGGTCCCAATTTGTAGGTCTTGTTCTCCTAAATGTGTTCCATAAATATCTTTTTAATGTTTCGCATAGGAGAAAGGACAAAACGATGAGAGTATAGAGAATGTTCCATCAACAATTTCTTGTCTATCAACTTCCCAATGAGCATAAACTTCAACGGGAGATTACAGAAGGTCGTGCTTGGTCCCAGTTTGAAGCCCTTGTTCTCCTGAATATTTTCCATAAATATCTTTTTAATGTTTTGCATAGGAGAAAGTAAAAAGCGATGAGAGTATAGAGAATGTTCCATCAACAATTTTTTGTCTATCAACTTCCCAATGAGCATCAACTTCAACGGGAGATTACAGAAGGTCGTGCTTGGTCCCAGTTTGAAGCGCTTGTTCTCCTAAATGTTTTCCATAAATATCTTTTTAATGTTTTGCATAGGAGAAAGTAAAAAGCGATGAGAGTATAGAGAATGTTCCATCAACAATTTCTTGTCTATCAACTTCCCAATGAGCATAAACTTCAACGGGAGATTACAGAAGGTCGTGCTTGGTCCCAGTTTGAAGCCCTTGTTCTCCTGAATATTTTCCATAAATATCTTTTTAATGTTTCGCATAGGAGAAAGGACAAAACGATGAGAGTATAGAGAATGTTCCATCAACAATTTTTTGTCTATCAACTTCCCAATGAGCATAAACTACAACGGGAGATTACAGAAGGTCGTGCTTGGTCCCAGTTTGAAGCCCTTGTTCTCCTGAATATTTTCCATAAATATCTTTTTAATGTTTCGCATAGGAGAAAGGACAAAACGATGAGAGTATAGAGAATGTTCCATCAACAATTTCTTGTCTATCAACTTCCCAATGGGCATAAACTTCAACGGGAGATTACAGAAGGTCGTGCTTGGTCCCAGTTTGAAGCCCTTGTTCTCCTGAATATTTTCCATAAATATCTTTTTAATGTTTCGCATAGGAGAAAGGACAAAACGATGAGAGTATAGAGAATGTTCCATCAACAATTTCTTGTCTATCAACTTCCCAATGGGCATAAACTTCAACGGGAGATTACAGAAGGTCGTGCTTGGTCCCAATTTGAAGCCCTTGTTCTCCTGAATATTTTCCATAAATATCTTTTTAATGTTTCGCATAGGAGAAAGGACAAAACGATGAGAGTATAGAGAATGTTCCATCAACAATTTCTTGTCTATCAACTTCCCAATGGGCATGAACTTCAACGGGAGATTACAGAAGGTCGTGCTTGTTCCCAATTTGTAGGTCTTGTTCTCCTAAATGTGTGCCATAAATATCTTTTTAATGTTTTGCATAGGAGAAAGTAAAAACGATGAGAGTATAGAGAATGTTCCATCAACAATTTCTTGTCTATCAACTTCCCAATGAGCATAATCTTCAACGGGAGATTACAGAAGGTCGTGCTTGGCCCTCCCAGTTTGAAGCCCTTGTTCTCCTGAATATTTTCCATAAATATCTTTTAATGTTTCGCATAGGAGAAAGGACAAAACGATGAGAGTATAGAGAATGTTCCATCAACAATTTCTTGTCTATCAACTTCCCAATGGGCATAAACTTCAACGGGAGATTACAGAAGGTCGTGCTTGGTCCCAATTTGTAGGTCTTGTTCTCCTAAATGTGTTCCATAAATATCTTTTTAATGTTTCGCATAGGAGAAAGGACAAAACGATGAGAGTATAGAGAATGTTCCATCAACAATTTTTTGTCTATCAACTTCCCAATGAGCATAAACTTCAACGGGAGATTACAGAAGGTCGTGCTTGGTCCCAGTTTGAAGCCCTTGTTCTCCTGAATATTTTCCATAAATATCTTTTTAATGTTTCGCATAGGAGAAAGGACAAAACGATGAGAGTATAGAGAATGTTCCATCAACAATTTTTGTCTATCAACTTCCCAATGAGCATAAACTTCAACGGGAGATTACAGAAGGTCGTGCTTGGTCCCAATTTGAAGGTCTTGTTCTCCTGAATATTTTCCATAAATATCTTTTTAATGTTTCGCATAGGAGAAAGGACAAAACGATGAGAGTATAGAGAATGTTCCATCAACAATTTCTTGTCTATCAACTTCCCAATGGGCATAAACTTCAACGGGAGATTACAGAAGGTCGTGCTTGGTCCCAATTTGTAGCCCTTGTTCTCCTAAATGCGTCCCATAAATATCTTTTTAATTTTTTGCATAGGATAAAGTAAAAATCTATGATAGTATAGAGAATGTTCCATCAACAATTTTTTGTCTATCAACTTCCCAATGAGCATAAACTTCAACGGGAGATTACAGAAGGTCGTGCTTGGTCCCAGTTTGAAGCCCTTGTTCTCCTGAATATTTTCCATAAATATCTTTTTAATGTTTCGCATAGGAGAAAGGACAAAACGATGAGAGTATAGAGAATGTTCCATCAACAATTTTTTGTCTATCAACTTCCCAATGGGCATAAACTTCAACGGGAGATTACAGAAGGTCGTGCTTGGTCCCAATTTGTAGCCCTTGTTCTCCTAAATGTGTTCCATAAATATCTTTTTAATGTTTCGCATAGGAGAAAGGACAAAACGATGAGAGTATAGAGAATGTTCCATCAACAATTTATTGTCTATCAACTTCCCAATGAGCATAAACTTCAACGGGAGATTACAGAAGGTCGTGCTTGGTCCCAGTTTGAAGCCCTTGTTCTCCTGAATATTTTCCATAAATATCTTTTTAATGTTTCGCATAGGAGAAAGGACAAAACGATGAGAGTATAGAGAATGTTCCATCAACAATTTTTTGTCTATCAACTTCCCAATGAGCATAAACTTCAACGGGAGATTACAGAAGGTCGTGCTTGGTCCCAGTTTGAAGCCCTTGTTCTCCTGAATATTTTCCATAAATATCTTTTTAATGTTTCGCATAGGAGAAAGGACAAAACGATGAGAGTATAGAGAATGTTCCATCAACAATTTCTTGTCTATCAACTTCCCAATGGGCATAAACTTCAACGGGAGATTACAGAAGGTCGTGCTTGGTCCCAATTTGTAGCTCTTGTTCTCCTAAATATGTTCCATAAATATCTTTTTAGTGTTTTGCATAGGAGAAAGTAAAAAGCGATGAGAGTATAGAGAATGTTCCATCAACAATTTTTTGTCTATCAACTTCCCAATGAGCATAAACTTCAACGGGAGATTACAGAAGGTCGTGCTTGGTCCCAGTTTGAAGCCCTTGTTCTCCTGAATATTTTCCATAAATATCTTTTTAATGTTTCGCATAGGAGAAAGGACAAAACGATGAGAGTATAGAGAATGTTCCATCAACAATTTTTTGTCTATCAACTTCCCAATGGGCATAAACTTCAACGGGAGATTACAGAAGGTCGTGCTTGGTCCCAGTTTGAAGCCCTTGTTCTCCTGAATATTTTCCATAAATATCTTTTTAATGTTTCGCATAGGAGAAAGGACAAAACGATGAGAGTATAGAGAATGTTCCATCAACAATTTCTTGTCTATCAACTTCCCAATGAGCATCAACTTCAACGGGAGATTACAGAAGGTCGTGCTTGGTCCCAATTTGTAGCTCTTGCTCTCCTAAATGTGTTCCATAAATATCTTTTTAATGTTTTGCATAGGAGAAAGTAAAACGCGATGAGAGTATAGAGAATGTTCCATCAACAATTTCTTGTCTATCAACTTCCCAATGAGCATAAACTTCAACGGGAGATTACAGAAGGTCGTGCTTGGTCCCAGTTTGAAGCCCTTGTTCTCCTGAATATTTTCCATAAATATCTTTTTAATGTTTCGCATAGGAGAAAGGACAAAACGATGAGAGAATAGAGAATGTTCCATCAACAATTTCTTGTCTATCAACTTCCCAATGAGCATCAACTTCAACGGGAGATTACAGAAGGTCGTGCTTGGTCCCAATTTGTAGGTCTTGTTCTCCTAAATGTGTTCCATAAATATCGTTTCGCATAGAGAAAGGACAAAACGATGAGAGTATAGAGAATGTTCCATCAACAATTTCTTGTCTATCAACTTCCCAATGAGCATAAACTTCAACGGGAGATTACAGAAGGTCGTGCTTGGTCCCAATTTGTAGGTCTTGTTCTCCTAAATGTTTTCCATAAATATCTTTTTAATGTTTTGCATAGGAGAAAGTAAAAAGCGATGAGAGTATAGAGAATGTTCCATCAACAATTTTTTGTCTATCAACTTCCCAATGAGCATAAACTTCAACGGGAGATTACAGAAGGTCGTGCTTGGTCCCAGTTTGAAGCCCTTGTTCTCCTGAATATTTTCCATAAATATCTTTTTAATGTTTCGCATAGGAGAAAGGACAAAACGATGAGAGTATAGAGAATGTTCCATCAACAATTTCTTGTCTATCAACTTCCCAATGAGCATCAACTTCAACGGGAGATTACAGAAGGTCGTGCTTGGTCCCAATTTGTAGGTCTTGTTCTCCTAAATGTGTTCCATAAATATCTTTTTAATGTTTTGCATAGGAGAAAGTAAAAAGCGATGAGAGTATAGAGAATGTTCCATCAACAATTTTTTGTCTATCAACTTCCCAATGAGCATAAACTTCAACGGGAGATTACAGAAGGTCGTGCTTGGTCCCAATTTGTAGCTCTTGCTCTCCTTAATGTGTTCCATAAATATCTTTTTAATGTTTTGCATAGGAGAAAGTAAAAAGCGATGAGAGTATAGAGAATGTTCCATCAACAATTTTTTGTCTATCAACTTCCCAATGAGCATAAACTTCAACGGGAGATTACAGAAGGTCGTGCTTGGTCCCAGTTTGAAGCCCTTGTTCTCCTGAATATTTTCCATAAATATCTTTTTAATGTTTCGCATAGGAGAAAGGACAAAACGATGAGAGTATAGAGAATGTTCCATCAACAATTTCTTGTCTATCAACTTCCCAATGAGCATCAACTTCAACGGGAGATTACAGAAGGTCGTGCTTGGTCCCAATTTGTAGGTCTTGTTCTCCTAAATGTGTTCCATAAATATCTTTTTAATGTTTTGCATAGGAGAAAGTAAAAGGCGATGAGAGTATAGAGAATGTTCCATCAACAATTTCTTGTCTATCAACTTCCCAATGAGCATAAACTTCAACGGGAGATTACAGAAGGTCGTGCTTGGTCCCAGTTTGAAGCCCTTGTTCTCCTGAATATTTTCCATAAATATCTTTTTAATGTTTCGCATAGGAGAAAGGACAAAACGATGAGAGTATAGAGAATGTTCCATCAACAATTTCTTGTCTATCAACTTCCCAATGAGCATCAACTTCAACGGGAGATTACAGAAGGTCGTGCTTGGTCCCAATTTGTAGGTCTTGTTCTCCTAAATGTGTTCCATAAATATCTTTTTAATGTTTTGCATAGGAGAAAGTAAAAAACGATGAGAGTATAGAGAATGTTCCATCAACAATTTTTTGTCTATCAACTTCCCAATGAGCATAAACTTCAACGGGAGATTACAGAAGGTCGTGCTTGGTCCCAGTTTGAAGCCCTTGTTCTCCTGAATATTTTCCATAAATATCTTTTTAATGTTTCGCATAGGAGAAAGGACAAAACGATGAGAGTATAGAGAATGTTCCATCAACAATTTCTTGTCTATCAACTTCCCAATTAGCATCAACTTCAACGGGAGATTACAGAAGGTCGTGCTTGGTCCCAATTTGTAGCCCTTGTTCTCCTAATATGTGTTCCATAAATATCTTTTTAATGTTTTGCATATGAGAAAGTAACAAGCGATGAGAGTATAGAGAATGTTCCATCAACAATTTTTTGTCTATCAACTTCCCAATGAGCATAAACTTCAACGGGAGATTACAGAAGGTCGTGCTTGGTCCCAGTTTGAAGCCCTTTGTCTCCTGAATATTTTCCATAAATATCTTTTTAATGTTTCGCATAGGAGAAAGGACAAAACGATGAGAGTATAGAGAATGTTCCATCAACAATTTCTTGTCTATCAACTTCCCAATGGGCATAAACTTCAACGGGAGATTACAGAAGGTCGTGCTTAGTCCCAATTTGTAGCTCTTGCTCTGCTAAATGTTTTCCATAAATATCTTTTTAATGTTTTGCATAGGAGAAAGTAAAAAGCGATGAGAGTATAGAGAATGTTCCATCAACAATTTTTTGTCTATCAACTTCCCAATGAGCAAAAACTTCAACGGGAGATTACAGAAGGTCGTGCTTGGTCCCAGTTTGAAGCCCTTGTTCTCCTGAATATTTTCCATAAATATCTTTTTAATGTTTCGCATAGGAGAAAGGACAAAACGATGAGAGAATAGAGAATGTTCCATCAACAATTTCTTGTCTATCAACTTCCCAATTGGCATCAACTTCAACGGGAGATTACAGAAGGTCGTGCTTGGTCCCAATTTGTAGCTCTTGTTCTCCTAAATGTGTTCCATAAATATCTTTTTAATGTTTCGCATAGGAGAAAGGACAAAACGATGAGAGTATAGAGAATGTTCCATCAACAATTTTTTGTCTATCAACTTCCCAATGAGCATAAACTACAACGGGAGATTACAGAAGGTCGTGCTTGGTCCCAGTTTGAAGCCCTTGTTCTCCTGAATATTTTCCATAAATATCTTTTTAATGTTTCGCATAGGAGAAAGGACAAAACGATGAGAGTATAGAGAATGTTCCATCAACAATTTCTTGTTTATCAACTTCCCAATGGGCATAAACTTCAACGGGAGATTACAGAAGGTCGTGCTTGGTCCCAATTTGAAGCCCTTGTTCTCCTGAATACTTTCCATAAATATCTTTTTAATGTTTCGCATAGGAGAAAGGACAAAACTATGAGAGTATAGAGAATGTTCCATCAACAATTTCTTGTCTATCAACTTCCCAATGAGCATAAACTTCAACGGGAGATTACAGAAGGTCGTGCTTGGTCCCAATTTGTAGCTCTTGCTCTCCTTAATGTGTTCCATAAATATCTTTTTAATGTTTTGCATAGGAGAAAGTAAAAAGCGATGAGAGTATAGAGAATGTTCCATCAACAATTTTTTGTCTATCAACTTCCCAATGAGCATAAACTTCAACGGGAGATTACAGAAGGTCGTGCTTGGTCCCAGTTTGAAGCCCTTGTTCTCCTGAATATTTTCCATAAATATCTTTTTAATGTTTCGCATAGGAGAAAGGACAAAACGATGAGAGTATAGAGAATGTTCCATCAACAATTTCTTGTCTATCAACTTCCCAATGAGCATCAACTTCAACGGGAGATTACAGAAGGTCGTGCTTGGTCCCAATTTGTAGGTCTTGTTCTCCTAAATGTGTTCCATAAATATCTTTTTAATGTTTTGCATAGGAGAAAGTAAAAAGCGATGAGAGTATAGAGAATGTTCCATCAACAATTTTTTGTCTATCAACTTCCCAATGAGCATAAACTTCAACGGGAGATTACAGAAGGTCGTGCTTGGTCCCAGTTTGAAGCCCTTGTTCTCCTGAATATTTTCCATAAATATCTTTTTAATGTTTCGCATAGGAGAAAGGACAAAACGATGAGAGTATAGAGAATGTTCCATCAACAATTTCTTGTCTATCAACTTCCCAATGAGCATCAACTTCAACGGGAGATTACAGAAGGTCGTGCTTGGTCCCAATTTGTAGGTCTTGTTCTCCTAAATGTGTTCCATAAATATCTTTTTAATGTTTTGCATAGGAGAAAGTAAAAAGCGATGAGAGTATAGAGAATGTTCCATCAACAATTTTTTGTCTATCAACTTCCCAATGAGCATAAACTTCAACGGGAGATTACAGAAGGTCGTGCTTGGTCCCAATTTGTAGCTCTTGCTCTCCTTAATGTGTTCCATAAATATCTTTTTAATGTTTTGCATAGGAGAAAGTAAAAAGCGATGAGAGTATAGAGAATGTTCCATCAACAATTTTTTGTCTATCAACTTCCCAATGAGCATAAACTTCAACGGGAGATTACAGAAGGTCGTGCTTGGTCCCAGTTTGAAGCCCTTGTTCTCCTGAATATTTTCCATAAATATCTTTTTAATGTTTCGCATAGGAGAAAGGACAAAACGATGAGAGTATAGAGAATGTTCCATCAACAATTTCTTGTCTATCAACTTCCCAATGAGCATCAACTTCAACGGGAGATTACAGAAGGTCGTGCTTGGTCCCAATTTGTAGGTCTTGTTCTCCTAAATGTGTTCCATAAATATCTTTTTAATGTTTTGCATAGGAGAAAGTAAAAAGCGATGAGAGTATAGAGAATGTTCCATCAACAATTTTTTGTCTATCAACTTCCCAATGAGCATAAACTTCAACGGGAGATTACAGAAGGTCGTGCTTGGTCCCAGTTTGAAGCCCTTGTTCTCCTGAATATTTTCCATAAATATCTTTTTAATGTTTCGCATAGGAGAAAGGACAAAACGATGAGAGTATAGAGAATGTTCCATCAACAATTTCTTGTCTATCAACTTCCCAATGAGCATCAACTTCAACGGGAGATTACAGAAGGTCGTGCTTGGTCCCAATTTGTAGGTCTTGTTCTCCTAAATGTGTTCCATAAATATCTTTTTAATGTTTTGCATAGGAGAAAGTAAAAAGCGATGAGAGTATAGAGAATGTTCCATCAACAATTTTTTGTCTATCAACTTCCCAATGAGCATAAACTTCAACGGGAGATTACAGAAGGTCGTGCTTGGTCCCAGTTTGAAGCCCTTGTTCTCCTGAATATTTTCCATAAATATCTTTTTAATGTTTCGCATAGGAGAAAGGACAAAACGATGAGAGTATAGAGAATGTTCCATCAACAATTTCTTGTCTATCAACTTCCCAATTAGCATCAACTTCAACGGGAGATTACAGAAGGTCGTGCTTGGTCCCAATTTGTAGGTCTTGTTCTCCTAAATGTGTTCCATAAATATCTTTTTAATGTTTTGCATAGGAGAAAGTAAAAAGCGATGAGAGTATAGAGAATGTTCCATCAACAATTTTTTGTCTATCAACTTCCCAATGAGCATAAACTTCAACGGGAGATTACAGAAGGTCGTGCTTGGTCCCAGTTTGAAGCCCTTGTTCTCCTGAATATTTTCCATAAATATCTTTTTAATGTTTCGCATAGGAGAAAGGACAAAACGATGAGAGTATAGAGAATGTTCCATCAACAATTTCTTGTCTATCAACTTCCCAATGGGCATAAACTTCAACGGGAGATTACAGAAGGTCGTGCTTAGTCCCAATTTGTAGCTCTTGCTCTGCTAAATGTTTTCCATAAATATCTTTTTAATGTTTTGCATAGGAGAAAGTAAAAAGCGATGAGAGTATAGAGAATGTTCCATCAACAATTTTTTGTCTATCAACTTCCCAATGAGCAAAAACTTCAACGGGAGATTACAGAAGGTCGTGCTTGGTCCCAGTTTGAAGCCCTTGTTCTCCTGAATATTTTCCATAAATATCTTTTTAATGTTTCGCATAGGAGAAAGGACAAAACGATGAGAGAATAGAGAATGTTCCATCAACAATTTCTTGTCTATCAACTTCCCAATTGGCATCAACTTCAACGGGAGATTACAGAAGGTCGTGCTTGGTCCCAATTTGTAGCTCTTGTTCTCCTAAATGTGTTCCATAAATATCTTTTTAATGTTTTGCATAGGAGAAAGTAAAAAGCGATGAGAGTATAGAGAATGTTCCATCAACAATTTTTTGTCTATCAACTTCCCAATGAGCATAAACTTCAACGGGAGATTACAGAAGGTCGTGCTTGGTCCCAGTTTGAAGCCCTTGTTCTCCTGAATATTTTCCATAAATATCTTTTTAATGTTTCGCATAGGAGAAAGGACAAAACGATGAGAGTATAGAGAATGTTCCATCAACAATTTCTTGTCTATCAACTTCCCAATGAGCATCAACTTCAACGGGAGATTACAGAAGGTCGTGCTTGGTCCCAATTTGTAGGTCTTGTTCTCCTAAATGTGTTCCATAAATATCTTTTTAATGTTTTGCATAGGAGAAAGTAAAAAGCGATGAGAGTATAGAGAATGTTCCATCAACAATTTTTTGTCTATCAACTTCCCAATGAGCATAAACTTCAACGGGAGATTACAGAAGGTCGTGCTTGGTCCCAGTTTGAAGCCCTTGTTCTCCTGAATATTTTCCATAAATATCTTTTTAATGTTTCGCATAGGAGAAAGGACAAAACGATGAGAGTATAGAGAATGTTCCATCAACAATTTCTTGTCTATCAACTTCCCAATGGGCATAAACTTCAACAGGAGATTACAGAAGGTCGTGCTTGATCCCAATTTGTAGCTCTTGCTCTCCTAAATGTTTTCCATAAATATCTTTTTAATGTTTTGCATAGGAGAAAGTAAAAAGCGATGAGAGTATAGAGAATGTTCCATCAACAATTTTTTGTCTATCAACTTCCCAATGAGCAAAAACTTCAACGGGAGATTACAGAAGGTCGTGCTTGGTCCCAGTTTGAAGCCCTTGTTCTCCTGAATATTTTCCATAAATATCTTTTTAATGTTTCGCATAGGAGAAAGGACAAAACGATGAGAGAATAGAGAATGTTCCATCAACAATTTCTTGTCTATCAACTTCCCAATTGGCATCAACTTCAACGGGAGATTACAGAAGGTCGTGCTTGGTCCCAATTTGTAGCTCTTGTTCTCCTAAATGTGTTCCATAAATATCTTTTTAATGTTTTGCATAGGAGAAAGTAAAAAGCGATGAGAGTATAGAGAATGTTCCATCAACAATTTTTTGTCTATCAACTTCCCAATGAGCATAAACTTCAACGGGAGATTACAGAAGGTCGTGCTTGGTCCCAGTTTGAAGCCCTTGTTCTCCTGAATATTTTCCATAAATATCTTTTTAATGTTTCGCATAGGAGAAAGGACAAAACGATGAGAGTATAGAGAATGTTCCATCAACAATTTCTTGTCTATCAACTTCCCAATGGGCATAAACTTCAACGGGAGATTACAGAAGGTCGTGCTTGGTCCCAATTTGTAGGTCTTGATCTCCTAAATGTGTTCCATAAATATCTTTTTAATGTTTCATATAGGAGAAAGGACAAAACGATGAGAGTATAGAGAATGTTCCATCAACAATTTCTTGTCTATCAACTTCCCAATGAGCATAAACTTCAACGGGAGATTACAGAAGGTCGTGCTTGGTCCCAGTTTGAAGCCCTTGTTCTCCTGAATATTTTCCATAAATATCTTTTTAATGTTTCGCATAGGAGAAAGGACAAAACGATGAGAGTATAGAGAATGTTCCATCAACAATTTCTTGTCTATCAACTTCCCAATGGGCATAAACTTCAACGGGAGATTACAGAAGGTCGTGCTTGGTCCCAATTTGTAGCTCTTGCTCTCCTAAATGTGTGCCATAAATATCTTTTTAATGTTTTGCATAGGAGAAAGTAAAAAGCGATGAGAGTATTGAGAATGTTCCATCAACAATTTCTTGTCTATCAACTTCCCAATGGGCATAAACTTCAACGGGAGATTACAGAAGGTCGTGCTTGGTCCCAATTTGAAGCCCTTGTTCTCCTGAATACTTTCCATAAATATCTTTTTAATGTTTCGCATAGGAGAAAGGACAAAACGATGAGAGTATAGAGAATGTTCCATCAACAATTTCTTGTCTGTCAACTTCCCAATGGGCATAAACTTCAACGGGAGATTACAGAAGGTCGTGCTTGGTCCCAATTTGAAGCCCTTGTTCTCCTGAATACTTTCCATAAATATCTTTTTAATGTTTCGCATAGGAGAAAGGACAAAACGATGAGAGTATAGAGAATGTTCCATCAACAATTTCTTGTCTATCAACTTCCCAATGGGCATAAACTTCAACGGGAGATTACAGAAGGTCGTGCTTGGTCCCAATTTGAAGCCCTTGTTCTCCTGAATACTTTCCATAAATATCTTTTTAATGTTTCGCATAGGAGAAAGGACAAAACGATGAGAGTATAGAGAATGTTCCATCAACAATTTCTTGTCTATCAACTTCTCAATGGGCATAAACTTCAACGGGAGATTACAGAAGGTCGTGCTTGGTCCCAATTTGTAGCTCTTGTTCTCCTAAATGTGTTCCATAAATATCTTTTTAATGTTTTGCATAGGAGAAAGTAAAAAGCGATGAGAGTATAGAGAATGTTCCATCAACAATTTTTTGTCTATCAACTTCCCAATGAGCATAAACTTCAACGGGAGATTACAGAAGGTCGTGCTTGGCCCCAGTTTGAAGCCCTTGTTCTCCTGAATATTTTCCATAAATATCTTTTTAATGTTTCGCATAGGAGAAAGGACAAAACGATGAGAGTATAGAGAATGTTCCATCAACAATTTCTTGTCTATCAACTTCCCAATGGGCATAAACTTCAACGGGAGATTACAGAAGGTCGTGCTTGGTCCCAATTTGTAGGTCTTGTTCTCCTAAATGTGTGCCATAAATATCTTTTTAATGTTTTGCATAGGAGAAAGTAAAAAGCGATGAGAGTATAGAGAATGTTCCATCAACAATTTTTTGTCTATCAACTTCCCGAAGAGCATAAACTTCAACGGGAGATTACAGAAGGTCGTGCTTGGTCCCAGTTTGAAGCCCTTGTTCTCCTGAATATTTTCCATAAATATCTTTTTAATGTTTCGCATAGGAGAAAGGACAAAACGATGAGAGTATAGAGAATGTTCCATCAACAATTTCTTGTCTATCAACTTCCCAATTGGCATCAACTTCAACGGGAGATTACAGAAGGTCGTGCTTGGTCCCAATTTGTAGCTCTTGTTCTCCTAAATGTGTTCCATAAATATCTTTTTAATGTTTTGCATAGGAGAAAGTAAAAAGCGATGAGAGTATAGAGAATGTTCCATCAACAATTTCTTGTCTATCAACTTCCCAATGGGCATAAACTTCAACGGGAGATTACAGAAGGTCGTGCTTGGTCCCAGTTTGAAGCCCTTGTTTTTATGTATATGCTCTTCAAATATCGTGCGTATGTAAAGCCCGTGGTTTGCTTTGCAAGGATTGCAAAGTTACTTGTTTCATAGACACCGTTCTTCAACTTCTGACGCCGATTTACAGAGAAGGCGAGGAGATAGAAAGACCTACTTGGTCTCATTTTGAAGCCTTTGTTTTCATGTATATGCTCTTCAAATATCGTTCGTATGTAAAGCCCGTGGTATGGTCAGCAAGGATTGCAAAGTTACTTGAATCATAAACACCGTTCTTCAACTTCTGACGCCGATTTAAAGAGAAGGCGAGGATATAGAATAACGTACTTGGTCTCATAGTGAAGCCTTTGTTTCTATGTATGTGCCCCTAAAGTATCGTGCGTCTGTAAAGCCCGTGGTATGCTCAGCAAGGATTGCAAATTAACTTGTTTCTTAGACACCGTTCTTCAACGTCTGACGCCAATTTACAGAGAAGGCGAGGAGATAGAAAGACCAACTTGGTCTCATTTTGAAGCCTTTGCTTTCATGTATATGCTCTTCAAATATCGTTCGTATGTAAAGCCCGTGGTATGCTCAGCAAAGATTGCAAAGTTACTTGTTTCATATAGACTGTTCTTCATCTTCATAAACACCGTTCTTCAACTTCTGACGCCGATTTACAGAGAAGGCGAGGAGATAGAAAGACGTAATTGGTCTCATTTTGAAGCCTTTGATTTCATGTATTTGCTCTTTAAATATCGTCCGTATGTAAAGCCCGTGGTATGCTCAGCAAGGATTGCAAAGTTACTTGTTTCATAGACACCGTTCTTCAATTTCTGACGCCGATTGACAGAGAAGGCAAGGAGATAGAACGACGTACTTGGTCTCATTTTGAAGCCTTTGATTTCATGTATTTGCACTTCAAATATCGTCCGTATGTAAAGCCCGTGGTATGCTCAGCAAGGATTGCAAAGTTACTTGTTTCATAGACACCGTTCTTCAAATTCTGACGCCGATTGACAGAGAAGGCAAGGAGATAGAACGACGTACTTGGTCTCATTTTGAAGCCTTTGACTTCATGTATTTGCTCTTCAAATATCGTGCGTATGTAAAGCCCGTGGTATGCTCAGCAAGGATTGCAAAGTTTCTTGTTTCATAGATACCGTTCTTCATCTTCATAGACACCGTTCTTCAACTTCTGACGCAAATTTACAGAGAAGGCGAGGAGATAGAAAGACGTACCTGGTCTCATTTTGAAGCCTTTGTTTCTATGTATGTGCCCCTAAAGTATCGTGCGTATGTAAAGCCAGTGGTATACTCAGCAAGAATTGTAAAATTACTTGTTTCATAGACACCGTTCTTCAACTTCTGACGCCGATTTACAGAGAAGGCGAGGAGATAAAAAGACATACTTGGTCTCATTTTGAAGCCTTTGCTTTCATGTATATGCTCTTCAAATATCGTTCGTATGTAAAGCCCGTGGTATGCTCAGCAAGGATTGCAAAGTTACTTGAATCATAGACACCGTTCTTCAATTTCTGACGCCGATTTACAGAGAAGGAGAGGAGATAGAAAGACCTACTTGGTCTCATTTTGAAGCCTTTGCTTTCATGTATATGCTGTTCAAATATCTTTTGTATGTAAAGCCCGTGGTATGCTCAGCAAAGATTGCAAAGTTACTTGTTTCATATAGACTGTTCTTCATCTTCATAAACACTGTTCTTCAACTTCTGACGCCGATTTACAGAGAAGGCGAGGAGATAGAAAGACGTACTTGGTCTCATTTTGAAGCCTTTGATTTCATGTATTTGCTCTTTAAATATCGTGCGTATGTAAAGCCCGTGGTATGCTCAGCAAGGATTGCAAAGTTTCTTGTTTCATAGATACCGTTCTTCATCTTCATAGACACCGTTCTTCAACTTCTGACGCAAATTTACAGAGAAGGCGAGGAGATAGAAAGACGTATCTGGTCTCATTTTGAAGCCTTTGTTTCTATGTATGTGCCCCTAAAGTATCGTGCGTCTGTAAAGCCCGTGGTATGCTCAGCAAGGATTGCAAATTAACTTGTTTCTTAGACACCGTTCTTCAACGTCTGACGCCAATTTACAGAGAAGGCGAGGAGATAGAAAGACCAACTTGGTCTCATTTTGAAGCCTTTGCTTTCATGTATATGCTCTTCAAATATCGTTCGTATGTAAAGCCCGTGGTATGCTCAGCAAAGATTGCAAAGTTACTTGTTTCATATAGACTGTTCTTCATCTTCATAAACACCGTTCTTCAACTTCTGACGCCGATTTACAGAGAAGGCGAGGAGATAGAAAGACGTACTTGGTCTCATTTTGAAGCCTTTGATTTCATGTATTTGCTCTTTAAATATCGTCCGTATGTAAAGCCCGTGGTATGCTCAGCAAGGATTGCAAAGTTACTTGAATCATAGACACCGTTCTTCAATTTCTGACGCCGATTTACAGAGAAGGAGAGGAGATAGAAAGACCTACTTGGTCTCATTTTGAATCCTTTGCTTTCATGTATATGCTGTTCAAATATCTTTTGTATGTAAAGCCCGTGGTATGCTCAGCAAAGATTGCAAAGTTACTTGTTTCATATAGACTGTTCTTCATCTTCATAAACACTGTTCTTCAACTTCTGACGCCGATTTACAGAGAAGGCGAGGAGATAGAAAGACGTACTTGGTCTCAATTTTTTGTCTATCAACTTCCCAATGAGCATAAACTTCAACGAGAGATTACAGAAGGGCGTGCTTGGTCCCAGTTTGAAGCCCTTGTTCTCCAGAATATTTTCCATAAATATCTTTTTAATGTTTCGCATAGGAGAAAGTAAAAAGCGATGAGAGTATAGAGAATGTTCCATCAACAATTTCTTGTCTGTCAACTTCCCAATGGGCATAAACTTCAACGGGAGATTACAGAAGGTCGTGCTTGGTCCCAATTTGAAGCCATTGTTCTCCTGAATACTTTCCATAAATATCTTTTTAATGTTTCGCATAGGAGAAAGGACAAAACGATGAGAGTATAGAGAATGTTCCATCAACAATTTCTTGTCTATCAACTTCCCAATTGGCATCAACTTCAACGGGAGATTACAGAAGGTCGTGCTTGGTCCCAATTTGTAGGTCTTGTTCTCCTAAATGTGTGCCATAAATATCTTTTTAATGTTTTGCATAGGAGAAAGTAAAAAGCGATGAGAGTATTGAGAATGTTCCATCAACAATTTCTTGTCTATCAACTTCCCAATGGGCATAAACTTCAACGGGAGATTACAGAAGGTCGTGCTTGGTCCCAATTTGAAGCCCTTGTTCTCCTGAATACTTTCCATAAATATCTTTTTAATGTTTCGCATAGGAGAAAGGACAAAACGATGAGAGTATAGAGAATGTTCCATCAACAATTTCTTGTCTGTCAACTTCCCAATGGGCATAAACTTCAACGGGAGATTACAGAAGGTCGTGCTTGGTCCCAATTTGAAGCCCTTGTTCTCCTGAATACTTTCCATAAATATCTTTTTAATGTTCCGCATAGGAGAAAGGACAAAACGATGAGAGTATAGAGAATGTTCCATCAACAATTTCTTGTCTATCAACTTCCCAATGGGCATAAACTTCAACGGGAGATTACAGAAGGTCGTGCTTGGTCCCAATTTGAAGCCCTTGTTCTCCTGAATACTTTCCAAAAATATCTTTTTAATGTTTTGCATAGGAGAAAGTAAAAAGCGATGAGAGTATTGAGAATGTTCCATCAACAATTTCTTGTCTATCAACTTCCCAATGGGCATAAACTTCAACGGGAGATTACAGAAGGTCGTGCTTGGTCCCAATTTGAAGCCCTTGTTCTCCTGAATACTTTCCATAAATATCTTTTTAATGTTTCGCATAGGAGAAAGGACAAAACGATGAGAGTATAGAGAATGTTCCATCAACAATTTCTTGTCTGTCAACTTCCCAATGGGCATAAACTTCAACGGGAGATTACAGAAGGTCGTGCTTGGTCCCAATTTGAAGCCCTTGTTCTCCTGAATACTTTCCATAAATATCTTTTAAATGTTTCGCATAGGAGAAAGGACAAAACGATGAGAGTATAGAGAATGTTCCATCAACAATTTCTTGTCTATCAACTTCCCAATGGGCATAAACTTCAACGGGAGATTACAGAAGGTCGTGCTTGGTCCCAATTTGAAGCCCTTGTTCTCCTGAATACTTTCCAAAAATATCTTTTTAATGTTTCGCATAGGAGAAAGGACAAAACGATGAGAGTATAGAGAATGTTCCATCAACAATTTCTTGTCTATCAACTTCCCAATGGGCATAAACTTCAACGGGAGATTACAGAAGGTCGTGCTTGGTCCCAATTTGTAGCTCTTGTTCTCCTAAATGTGTTCCATAAATATCTTTTTAATGTTTTGCATAGGAGAAAGTAAAAAGCGATGAGAGTATAGAGAATGTTCCATCAACAATTTTTTGTCTATCAACTTCCCAATGAGCATAAACTTCAACGGGAGATTACAGAAGGTCGTGCTTGGCCCCAGTTTGAAGCCCTTGTTCTCCTGAATATTTTACATAAATATCTTTTTAATGTTTCGCATAGGAGAAAGGACAAAACGATGAGAGTATAGAGAATGTTCCATCAACAATTTCTTGTATATCAACTTCCCAATTGGCATCAACTTCAACGGGAGATTACAGAAGGTCGTGCTTGGTCCCAGTTTGAAGCCCTTGTTCTCCTAAATGTGTGCCATAAATATCTTTTTAATGTTTTGCATAGGAGAAAGTAAAAAGCGATGAGAGTATAGAGAATGTTCCATCAACAATTTTTTGTCTATCAACTTCCCGAAGAGCATTAAACTTCAACGGGAGATTACAGAAGGTCGTGCTTGGTCCCAGTTTGAAGCCCTTGTTCTCCTGAATATTTTCCATAAATATCTTTTTAATGTTTCGCATAGGAGAAAGGACAAAACGATGAGAGTATAGAGAATGTTCCATCAACAATTTCTTGTCTATCAACTTCCCAATTGGCATCAACTTCAACGGGAGATTACAGAAGGTCGTGCTTGGTCCCAATTTGTAGCTCTTGTTCTCCTAAATGTGTTCCATAAATATCTTTTTAATGTTTTGCATAGGAGAAAGTAAAAAGCGATGAGAGTATAGAGAATGTTCCATCAACAATTTTTTGTCTATCAACTTCCCAATGAGCATAAACTTCAACGGGAGATTACAGAAGGTCGTGCTTGGTCCCAGTTTGAAGCCCTTGTTTTTATGTATATGCTCTTCAAATATCGTGCGTATGTAAAGCCCGTGGTTTGCTTTGCAAGGATTGCAAAGTTACTTGTTTCATAGACACCGTTCTTCAACTTCTGACGCCGATTTACAGAGAAGGCGAGGAGATAGAAAGACCTACTTGGTCTCATTTTGAAGCCTTTGTTTTCATGTATATGCTCTTCAAATATCGTTCGTATGTAAAGCCCGTGGTATGCTCAGCAAGGATTGCAAAGTTACTTGAATCATAAACACCGTTCTTCAACTTCTGACGCCGATTTAAAGAGAAGGCGAGGATATAGAATAACGTACTTGGTCTCATAGTGAAGCCTTTGTTTCTATGTATGTGCCCCTAAAGTATCGTGCGTCTGTAAAGCCCGTGGTATGCTCAGCAAGGATTGCAAATTAACTTGTTTCTTAGACACCGTTCTTCAACGTCTGACGCCAATTTACAGAGAAGGCGAGGAGATAGAAAGACCAACTTGGTCTCATTTTGAAGCCTTTGCTTTCATGTATATGCTCTTCAAATATCGTTCGTATGTAAAGCCCGTGGTATGCTCAGCAAAGATTGCAAAGTTACTTGTTTCATATAGACTGTTCTTCATCTTCATAAACACCGTTCTTCAACTTCTGACGCCGATTTACAGAGAAGGCGAGGAGATAGAAAGACGTAATTGGTCTCATTTTGAAGCCTTTGATTTCATGTATTTGCTCTTTAAATATCGTCCGTATGTAAAGCCCGTGGTATGCTCAGCAAGGATTGCAAAGTTACTTGTTTCATAGACACCGTTCTTCAATTTCTGACGCCGATTGACAGAGAAGGCAAGGAGATAGAACGACGTACTTGGTCTCATTTTGAAGCCTTTGATTTCATGTATTTGCACTTCAAATATCGTCCGTATGTAAAGCCCGTGGTATGCTCAGCAAGGATTGCAAAGTTACTTGTTTCATAGACACCGTTCTTCAAATTCTGACGCCGATTGACAGAGAAGGCAAGGAGATAGAACGACGTACTTGGTCTCATTTTGAAGCCTTTGACTTCATGTATTTGCTCTTCAAATATCGTGCGTATGTAAAGCCCGTGGTATGCTCAGCAAGGATTGCAAAGTTTCTTGTTTCATAGATACCGTTCTTCATCTTCATAGACACCGTTCTTCAACTTCTGACGCAAATTTACAGAGAAGGCGAGGAGATAGAAAGACGTACCTGGTCTCATTTTGAAGCCTTTGTTTCTATGTATGTGCCCCTAAAGTATCGTGCGTATGTAAAGCCAGTGGTATACTCAGCAAGAATTGTAAAATTACTTGTTTCATAGACACCGTTCTTCAACTTCTGACGCCGATTTACAGAGAAGGCGAGGAGATAAAAAGACCTACTTGGTCTCATTTTGAAGCCTTTGCTTTCATGTATATGCTCTTCAAATATCGTTCGTATGTAAAGCCCGTGGTATGCTCAGCAAGGATTGCAAAGTTACTTGAATCATAGACACCGTTCTTCAATTTCTGACGCCGATTTACAGAGAAGGAGAGGAGATAGAAAGACCTACTTGGTCTCATTTTGAAGCCTTTGCTTTCATGTATATGCTGTTCAAATATCTTTTGTATGTAAAGCCCGTGGTATGCTCAGCAAAGATTGCAAAGTTACTTGTTTCATATAGACTGTTCTTCATCTTCATAAACACTGTTCTTCAACTTCTGACGCCGATTTACAGAGAAGGCGAGGAGATAGAAAGACGTACTTGGTCTCATTTTGAAGCCTTTGATTTCATGTATTTGCTCTTTAAATATCGTGCGTATGTAAAGCCCGTGGTATGCTCAGCAAGGATTGCAAAGTTTCTTGTTTCATAGATACCGTTCTTCATCTTCATAGACACCGTTCTTCAACTTCTGACGCAAATTTACAGAGAAGGCGAGGAGATAGAAAGACGTATCTGGTCTCATTTTGAAGCCTTTGTTTCTATGTATGTGCCCCTAAAGTATCGTTCGTCTGTAAAGCCCGTGGTATGCTCAGCAAGGATTGCAAATTAACTTGTTTCTTAGACACCGTTCTTCAACGTCTGACGCCAATTTACAGAGAAGGCGAGGAGATAGAAAGACCAACTTGGTCTCATTTTGAAGCCTTTGCTTTCATGTATATGCTCTTCAAATATCGTTCGTATGTAAAGCCCGTGGTATGCTCAGCAAAGATTGCAAAGTTACTTGTTTCATATAGACTGTTCTTCATCTTCATAAACACCGTTCTTCAACTTCTGACGCCGATTTACAGAGAAGGCGAGGAGATAGAAAGACGTACTTGGTCTCATTTTGAAGCCTTTGATTTCATGTATTTGCTCTTTAAATATCGTCCGTATGTAAAGCCCGTGGTATGCTCAGCAAGGATTGCAAAGTTACTTGAATCATAGACACCGTTCTTCAATTTCTGACGCCGATTTACAGAGAAGGAGAGGAGATAGAAAGACCTACTTGGTCTCATTTTGAAGCCTTTGCTTTCATGTATATGCTGTTCAAATATCTTTTGTATGTAAAGCCCGTGGTATGCTCAGCAAAGATTGCAAAGTTACTTGTTTCATATACACTGTTCTTCATCTTCATAAACACTGTTCTTCAACTTCTGACGCCGATTTACAGAGAAGGCGAGGAGATAGAAAGACGTACTTGGTCTCATTTTGAAGCCTTTGATTTCATGTATTTGCTCTTCAAATATCGTGCGTATGTAAAGCCCGTGGTATGCTCTATTGAGTATCTAATTCTAAGTTGAGAGTGATGGACTCAGTAAAATGGAATGCTGAGAAAGAACTGTATTATATACCACCAGTTGATCACGATCCAATTGCACACGTACCCAATCAGCCAAACAGCCTACATGAGAGTCTCCATTCAGGTGAGAGAGAGAGACCACGAAAACATCTGACAGGCCGAGGCGGTGTTGCCAGAACAGGAGGAAAGATGTCCTCAGTTTGCGCAATAACCAACACCTCCCCTCAAACTGAGGCACTACATTTGAAACTGGGGAGGACAACAAATGAGAAAAAAAACAAGACTGAACCAAACAATTTTACTGCATTAATATCCAGAAAGAGGTAGTTGGTTTCGAACAAAACAAAAGGAAGAAAACTGATAGTCAGATACATTTCTACTCCTTCACCGGAGTCAAGTCAGTTATTCCCAGTTTTTCCCTGAGGTATTGGAATTTTGGAAGGGGCAGAGGTTTCGTGAAGATGTCTGCAACTTGGTCCTGCGAGTTGACATAGCGGGCATCGATTACTCCGCTCTCCTGAGCTCGTTTGACGAACCGGAACCGGATATCGATATGCTTCATCTTTCTATGCAGCTCCGGATTGTGCGCGCAACGGATGGCGCCTTGGTTGTCACAAAGAAGCGGGATCGGCTCTGGTCCTCTTCTCTGGATCTCCTTGAGGAGTGATCTGATCCAGATGGCCTCCTTAGCTGCTTCACTTGCCGCCACGAATTCCGACTCCGTTGTGGACAGAGAGTTACACTCTTGTTTGCGACTAAACCAAGAAATCGATCCGCTGCTGCAAAGAAACACACATCCGGAGGTGGATGTTCTATCATCCAGGTTCCCACCATGGTCAGCATCCGTGTAGCCCGTCACCATGCCACCTTTCTCTTGAGAGTAGAGGATGCCATGGAATCTAGTCCCAGCGATATACCGGACGATCCGTTTGACTGCTTTCCAGTGTTGTATCCCGGGGTTTTGACAAAACTTGGCCACCTGGCCCACTGCATAAGAGATGTCGGGCCTTGTAGTAGTGGATAGGTATAGTAGCGCACCCACTGCCTCTTTGTACGGAATACTCCTCATTTCTTCTTTTTCTTTCTCCTGTTGAGGTGACATGTTTGACGTAAGTGGTAGGCCTGGTTCTGCTGGCGTTCCGACCGGATTACACCCTTCCATCTTCACCTTTTTCAGTAAGGCGTCTACGAAATCGGGTTGTGAAATACTCATCTCCCCTTTTTCTCTGTCTCGGCCGATCGTCATCCCTAGAAAACGTCCTGCAGGTAGAGTGCGGATCTCAAATTTTTTCTTGAGGTGGTCAGAGAAATTCTCCACCATTTCTTTGGACGTGCCGCAGATGAAACCATCATCGACGAAGAAAAGCACTGCAATCCAGTCCTCCCCTTGAAGACGGTAGTATACACACTGATCTTCTTCTGATCTGATCAATCCATACTGAAGAATGGCGTCGTTCAATTCAGTGTTCCAGACCCGTGGGGCCTGTTTTAGCCCATAGAGACTTTTGATTAGGCGGCAGACTTCCTTCTCACGTCCTGGCACAGCAAAACCTTCCGGCTGACGCATGTAGATCACTTCTTTTAACCGTCCATACAAAAAGGCCGTCTTCACATCGATTTGCAGAATTTCTAGGTTTCCTGCGGCGGCTATAGCCAAAAATAGTCGGAATGTTGTCAATCTGACTACTGGAGCGAAAGTTTGATCGTAGTCGAGTCCAGGTACTTGCGAGCATCCTAGCGCTACCAGGCGCGCCTTGTATCTCTCATCAACCCCTTCATAGCCCGGCTTGATCTCAAACACCCACTTGCACTTTATTGCTGTACGGTCAGGGGGCAGAGGGGCAAGTTCCCATGTTCCGTTCTTGATTAGAGATGAGTACTCGTCCTTTATTGCTGCATCCCACATGTGAGCATCTGGCGATGAAAGGGCTTGGTGGTAGGTAAGTTCTTGTTTGCCATAGACCTTCGTTGATGGGCAAGCCGCTTCATTTTCACCTGTTAGCACGTTCGCTGGATACCCGCGGAATTGTCGCATCTTGTCTGTGGGGACTGGCGTTCTTCTTGACCGACGGATTTGCATCCCATCCAGTACAGAATCGAAACCGTAGAATGGTTCATCAATCTGCTCGTCTTGATGCTGGTCACCTTCCCCTTGTACTGGTGGAGCTGCATCCTCTGTCGGTTGATCTATAGGCCGAGCTGCCTCTTCTTCTTGGGGAACAGGTTGCTCGGCTTCCGGCGCCACTTCATCTCGATCCATCAGATTAGTTCCCATTCCGGTCTGTAGGTGATCCTCAGCTGTTGGGAGAATTGAATAATAATCCTTCTCTTCAGTAGCTGTTTGACTTTCAGATAACTCCACCGTGGACTGCTCCTCGAACGTGACATCCCTACTGGTAGTCAATTTCCTTGCTCTTGGGTCCCATATCTAAACAGAGGATATTAAAAAAAAATAATGAAGGTTCCAACATGGGTGCTACATGACCCGTACACGCAGAACACACCTGATAACATGATGTCGATCCTTCGACGTACCCTACCATCATGGCTTCCACTGCCTTAGGGTCTAGCTTCTTCCTCTTCTCATCAGGAACATGTAAAAATACAAGGCAGCCAAAGACCTTCAAGTGGGAGATGTCCGGTCTTTTCTTGAACCAGAGCTCGAATGGAGTCACGTTACTGACGCTCGATACTGTTCGGTTCTTCACATATGCCGCGCACTGCATTGCCAAACCCCACAGCTCCAGAGGAACCTTCCTTCCATACATTTGACTGCGGGCTGTCTCGACGATTGTTCTATTTGCTCGTTCAGCTACCCCATTCAGCTGGGGAGTGTATGGCGGAGTAACTTGCTGTGTAATCCCGGCTCTTGCCAACCAGTCTTTAAATTCAATTCCGCTGTATTCTCCCCCTCCATCAGATCTCAAGATCTTCACCTGTTGGTAGAGAAACAAAATTATAAGAAGAGGTATGCGGTACACCAGAAAGTAGATCATTGCCTTCTCGCCAGTCTCTGCCTCTAGCTTTGCCGAAAACTTCTTAAAGGCGTTTGAAACTTCAGATTTGTTCTTGAGAAGTTTAATTTCAATCCAGCCAGAGAAATCATCCTTGAACACCACGAAGTAGCGTTCCCCGATTTGCGTGGCCACTTGCATAGGACCGCAAACGTCCGAATGGATGACTTGTCCAATATTTGTAGTTTTGGTGCGGGTCGACTGGAACGGAGCTCTGGACATCTTGCCTTGGAGACAGCCTCGACAGTGGCCAGACGGGTGGAGTTGATCTTTGAATAGTGCTAGGCCCTTCACACTTCCCATCGATGCCATCTTGAGTAGGGATTTGTTGTTGAGATGTCCAAACCTTTGATGCCAGATGGACAGCGGCTCCACTCGGGCGCCTTTTAATGCTTGCTCGGTTCTTGGGTGGTACTGCTCTGCCTTGATATTGAGGTGATAAAGGGCTTCCTTCCCCGATCGCTTTCCCTCCATGATAATAACCTTCTTATGGGAGAAAATGACGGTGTTGTTGGCAAAGTGGACTTCGATCCCTGCATCAGTAGCTGAGCCAATGGAGTAGAGGTTAATCCCCAGGCCTGGGACAAGAAGGACACCCCTCATGACTCCTTCAACGGTCTTTCCATTTGCATTGGCCACCACATTCACATCTCCCTGTCCAGCAACGGCAAGTTTTGATTCTCCAATTCCGTTTACCATCCAACACTCTGATCCGGTTGGGACAAAGTTTACTAGAAGATCACGATTGCCAGTCATATGTTGAGTCGCTCCGGAATCGGCAAACCATTCCGTAGGCTTAGTTGATCGACTGTCTGTTGTAGCTGCTGAATAGCTGTATCCTCTTCGCCCTCCATTGTCTTCTCTCTTGCGATCCTTCTGGTCACGCCTTCCTCTCTCATAGTTGTTATTACCATAATCGCGGCCCCCTCTATCATGGTCTTCGCGCTCACGTCTGTTTCTCCATTGGTTGTCATCCTTGTCTTGTCTTGTTCGGTCATCATTATCCCGATCCCATCTTCTTTTCTTTCGGTCACGATCATCTTCTTCTTCATCTCTTCTTCTCTTCAACTTGCGTTTGTAGTCTCGGCAGTTGGCTCTGATGTGACCTGAATCTCCGCACTCCCAGCATGCACGGGCGTTCTTGCCTTCTCCTTCTTTGTAGTCTCGACCAATTTCAGATGTTGAAGGTTGAGCCGAATCTATCTTCTTGCTGCTAAGGAGCGCTTCAGCCGTTTTCTCTTCCTCACATTGCTTGACTTCTTTTTCCATCTGGACGAGGCGGGTCGTAAGGTTTCTCAGTGTTTTCTCAGCAGCGGCCGTGCTCTCCCATGCAGCTTTGAAGATGAGCTTCAGGCTCGGCGGTAGAGACAAAATGATTTTGGCTGTAATTTGGTTGTCTAGAAGAACTATTCCGTCGATTGCTCTCAGCCGAGAAACGATGTGTTCAATCTCTGAAATGAATTCCATGATTGTCTGTCCAGGTAGACACTTACAGCCATAAAACTGGCTCCACAGCAGGGAGGCAAGGTCATCGGCTGATTCCAGATATCCTGTCTCCATTTTCGTCCACATTTCTTGTGCTAAGCTACATGACATCAGCTGCCTTGATTTCTCTTCTTTGATAGACGAGTAAATGATCCGCATGGCTAGAGTATTTCTTTTCTCCCAGCTACTGATGGCCGCTGCGTTTTGAATCACGTTTGCATCCGCTGGATCCTGTCGAAAGTCCAAAGAGAAATCTTGAGTAACGTTGTCATCACCCTCGTACAGCTTTTCTTATCTCACACCCCAAGTGTGGTAAACCAACTCCTCATCTCACACACCCAGTGTGGAAAACAGTTCCTCGTCTCACACCCCAAGTGTGGTAAACCCACTCCTCATCTCACACACCCAGTGTGGAAAACACTCCTCATCTCACACACCCAGTGTGGAAAAAACCAACTCCTCATCTCACACACCCAGTGTGGAAAACCAATTCCTCATCTCACACTTCTCGTGTGGAAAAACAAGTCCTCATTTCACACAACCAGTGTGGCCAGTGCCTCACTACACACACACACACACACACACACACACCACCGCTCCACATGTGCATGCTTTACAAAAATTCTCTAGGATATGTCTAATGTTAATCGGTAAACTTACTGGTATTGGGTCTGGCCTGAGCTCAGTTCCATTTACAATCCTCCAGAGCTCTTCACCTTGGATGGCCAACTTGACACCAAATTGCCACGAATCGAAGTTGGTCCCGTCAAAGCGCACTCCCGTGTAGGAGGGTCTGCCATCTTGGCGTGTCTCAGCCATTTTTCACTGTAGGAAGAGCAGAAAATAAAATAACACCAGAAAAGAATGTTTCAATTAGAGTTCTGCATAGCTGGGCCCATAACCTATTGAGTATCTAATTCTAAGTTGAGAGTGATGGACTCAGTAAAATGGAATGCTGAGAAAGAACTGTATTATATACCACCAGTTGATCACGATCCAATTGCACACGTACCCAATCAGCCAAACAGCCTACATGAGAGTCTCCATTCAGGTGAGAGAGAGAGACCACGAAAACATCTGACAGGCCGAGGCGGTGTTGCCAGAACAGGAGGAAAGATGTCCTCAGTTTGCGCAATAACCAACATGCTCAGCAAGGATTGCAAAGTTTCTTGTTTCATAGATACCGTTCTTCATCTTCATAGACACCGTTCTTCAACTTCTGACGCAAATTTACAGAGAAGGCGAGGAGATAGAAAGACGTACCTGGTCTCATTTTGAAGCCTTTGTTTCTATGTATGTGCCCCTAAAGTATCGTGCGTATGTAAAGCCAGTGGTATACTCAGCAAGAATTGTAAAATTACTTGTTTCATAGACACCGTTCTTCAACTTCTGACGCCGATTTACAGAGAAGGCGAGGAGATAAAAAGACCTACTTGGTCTCATTTTGAAGCCTTTGCTTTCATGTATATGCTCTTCAAATATCGTTCGTATGTAAAGCCCGTGGTATGCTCAGCAAGGATTGCAAAGTTACTTGAATCATAGACACCGTTCTTCAATTTCTGACGCCGATTTACAGAGAAGGAGAGGAGATAGAAAGACCTACTTGGTCTCATTTTGAAGCCTTTGCTTTCATGTATATGCTGTTCAAATATCTTTTGTATGTAAAGCCCGTGGTATGCTCAGCAAAGATTGCAAAGTTACTTGTTTCATATAGACTGTTCTTCATCTTCATAAACACTGTTCTTCAACTTCTGACGCCGATTTACAGAGAAGGCGAGGAGATAGAAAGACGTACTTGGTCTCATTTTGAAGCCTTTGATTTCATGTATTTGCTCTTTAAATATCGTGCGTATGTAAAGCCCGTGGTATGCTCAGCAAGGATTGCAAAGTTTCTTGTTTCATAGATACCGTGTCCATCTTCATAGACACCGTTCTTCAACTTCTGACGCAAATTTACAGAGAAGGCGAGGAGATAGAAAGACGTATCTGGTCTCATTTTGAAGCCTTTGTTTCTATGTATGTGCCCCTAAAGTATCGTGCGTCTGTAAAGCCCGTGGTATGCTCAGCAAGGATTGCAAATTAACTTGTTTCTTAGACACCGTTCTTCAACGTCTGACGCCAATTTACAGAGAAGGCGAGGAGATAGAAAGACCAACTTGGTCTCATTTTGAAGCCTTTGCTTTCATGTATATGCTCTTCAAATATCGTTCGTATGTAAAGCCCGTGGTATGCTCAGCAAAGATTGCAAAGTTACTTGTTTCATATAGACTGTTCTTCATCTTCATAAACACCGTTCTTCAACTTCTGACGCCGATTTACAGAGAAGGCGAGGAGATAGAAAGACGTACTTGGTCTCATTTTGAAGCCTTTGATTTCATGTATTTGCTCTTTAAATATCGTCCGTATGTAAAGCCCGTGGTATGCTCAGCAAGGATTGCAAAGTTACTTGAATCATAGACACCGTTCTTCAATTTCTGACGCCGATTTACAGAGAAGGAGAGGAGATAGAAAGACCTACTTGGTCTCATTTTGAAGCCTTTGCTTTCATGTATATGCTGTTCAAATATCTTTTGTATGTAAAGCCCGTGGTATGCTCAGCAAAGATTGCAAAGTTACTTGTTTCATATAGACTGTTCTTCATCTTCATAAACACTGTTCTTCAACTTCTGACGCCGATTTACAGAGAAGGCGAGGAGATAGAAAGACGTACTTGGTCTCATTTTGAAGCCTTTGATTTCATGTATTTGCTCTTCAAATATCGTGCGTATGTAAAGCCCGTGGTATGCTCAGCAAGGATTGCAAAGTTTCTTGTTTCATAGATACCGTTCTTCATCTTCATAGACACCGTTCTTCAACTTCTGACGCAAATTTACAGAGAAGGCGAGGAGATAGAAAGACGTACTTGGTCTCATTTTGAAGCCTTTGTATTCATGTATGTGCTCCTAAAATATCGTGCGTATGTAAAGCCTGTGGTATGCTCAGCAAGGATTGCAAATTAACTTGTTTCTTAGACACCGTTCTTCAACGTCTGACGCCAATTTACAGAGAAGGCGAGGAGATAGAAAGACCAACTTGGTCTCATTTTGAAGCCTTTGCTTTCATGTATATGCTCTTTAAATATCGTTCGTATGTAAAGCCCGTGGTATGCTCAGCAAAGATTGCAAAGTTACTTGTTTCATATAGACTGTTCTTCATCTTCATAAACACCGTTCTTCAACTTCTGACGCCGATTTACAGAGAAGGCGAGGAGATAGAAAGACGTACTTGGTCTCATTTTGAAGCCTTTGATTTCATGTATTTGCTCTTTAAATATCGTCCGTATGTAAAGCCCGTGGTATGCTCAGCAAGGATTGCAAAGTTACTTGAATCATAGACACCGTTCTTCAATTTCTGACGCCGATTTACAGAGAAGGAGAGGAGATAGAAAGACCTACTTGGTCTCATTTTGAAGCCTTTGCTTTCATGTATATGCTGTTCAAATATCTTTTGTATGTAAAGCCCGTGGTATGCTCAGCAAAGATTGCAAAGTTACTTGTTTCATATACACTGTTCTTCATCTTCATAAACACTGTTCTTCAACTTCTGACGCCGATTTACAGAGAAGGCGAGGAGATAGAAAGACGTACTTGGTCTCATTTTGAAGCCTTTGATTTCATGTATTTGCTCTTCAAATATCGTGCGTATGTAAAGCCCGTGGTATGCTCAGCAAGGATTGCAAAGTTTCTTGTTTCATAGATACCGTTCTTCATCTTCATAGACACCGTTCTTCAACTTCTGACGCAAATTTACAGAGAAGGCGAGGAGATAGAAAGACGTACCTGGTCTCATTTTGAAGCCTTTGTTTCTATGTATGTGCCCCTAAAGTATCGTGCGTATGTAAAGCCAGTGGTATACTCAGCAAGAATTGTAAAATTACTTGTTTCATAGACACCGTTCTTCAACTTCTGACGCCGATTTACAGAGAAGGCGAGGAGATAAAAAGACCTACTTGGTCTCATTTTGAAGCCTTTGCTTTCATGTATATGCTCTTCAAATATCGTTCGTATGTAAAGCCCGTGGTATGCTCAGCAAGGATTGCAAAGTTACTTGAATCATAGACACCGTTCTTCAATTTCTGACGCCGATTGACAGAGAAGGAGAGGAGATAGAAAGACCTACTTGGTCTCATTTTGAAGCCTTTGCTTTCATGTATATGCTGTTCAAATATCTTTTGTATGTAAAGCCCGTGGTATGCTCAGCAAAGATTGCAAAGTTACTTGTTTCATATAGACTGTTCTTCATCTTCATAAACACTGTTCTTCAACTTCTGACGCCGATTTACAGAGAAGGCGAGGAGATAGAAAGACGTACTTGGTCTCATTTTGAAGCCTTTGATTTTATGTATTTGCTCTTTAAATATCGTGCGTATGTAAAGCCCGTGGTATGCTCAGCAAGGATTGCAAAGTTTCTTGTTTCATAGATACCGTTCTTCATCTTCATAGACACCGTTCTTCAACTTCTGACGCAAATTTACAGAGAAGGCGAGGAGATAGAAAGACGTATCTGGTCTCATTTTGAAGCCTTTGTTTCTATGTATGTGCCCCTAAAGTATCGTTCGTCTGTAAAGCCCGTGGTATGCTCAGCAAGGATTGCAAATTAACTTGTTTCTTAGACACCGTTCTTCAACGTCTGACGCCAATTTACAGAGAAGGCGAGGAGATAGAAAGACCAACTTGGTCTCATTTTGAAGCCTTTGCTTTCATGTATATGCTCTTCAAATATCGTTCGTATGTAAAGCCCGTGGTATGCTCAGCAAAGATTGCAAAGTTACTTGTTTCATATAGACTGTTCTTCATCTTCATAAACACCGTTCTTCAACTTCTGACGCCGATTTACAGAGAAGGCGAGGAGATAGAAAGACGTACTTGGTCTCATTTTGAAGCCTTTGATTTCATGTATTTGCTCTTTAAATATCGTCCGTATGTAAAGCCCGTGGTATGCTCAGCAAGGATTGCAAAGTTACTTGAATCATAGACACCGTTCTTCAATTTCTGACGCCGATTTACAGAGAAGGAGAGGAGATAGAAAGACCTACTTGGTCTCATTTTGAAGCCTTTGCTTTCATGTATATGCTGTTCAAATATCTTTTGTATGTAAAGCCCGTGGTATGCTCAGCAAAGATTGCAAAGTTACTTGTTTCATATAGACTGTTCTTCATCTTCATAAACACTGTTCTTCAACTTCTGACGCCGATTTACAGAGAAGGCGAGGAGATAGAAAGACGTACTTGGTCTCATTTTGAAGCCTTTGATTTCATGTATTTGCTCTTCAAATATCGTGCGTATGTAAAGCCCGTGGTATGCTCAGCAAGGATTGCAAAGTTTCTTGTTTCATAGATACCGTTCTTCATCTTCATAGACACCGTTCTTCAACTTCTGACGCAAATTTACAGAGAAGGCGAGGAGATAGAAAGACGTACCTGGTCTCATTTTGAAGCCTTTGTTTCTATGTATGTGCCCCTAAAGTATCGTGCGTCTGTAAAGCCCGTGGTATGCTCAGCAAGGATTGCAAATTAACTTGTTTCTTAGACACCGTTCTTCAACGTCTGACGCCAATTTACAGAGAAGGCGAGGAGATAGAAAGACCAACTTGGTCTCATATTGAAGCCTTTGCTTTCATGTATATGCTCTTCAAATATCGTTCGTATGTAAAGCCCGTGGTATGCTCAGCAAAGATTGCAAAGTTACTTGTTTCATATAGACTGTTCTTCATCTTCATAAACACCGTTCTTCAACTTCTGACGCCGATTTACAGAGAAGGCGAGGAGATAGAAAGACGTAATTGGTCTCATTTTGAAGCCTTTGATTTCATGTATTTGCTCTTTAAATATCGTCCGTATGTAAAGCCCGTGGTATGCTCAGCAAGGATTGCAAAGTTACTTGTTTCATAGACACCGTTCTTCAATTTCTGACGCCGATTGACAGAGAAGGCAAGGAGATAGAACGACGTACTTGGTCTCATTTTGAAGCCTTTGACTTCATGTATTTGCTCTTCAAATATCGTGCGTATGTAAAGCCCGTGGTATGCTCAGCAAGGATTGCAAAGTTTCTTGTTTCATAGATACCGTTCTTCATCTTCATAGACACCGTTCTTCAACTTCTGACGCAAATTTACAGAGAAGGCGAGGAGATAGAAAGACGTACCTGGTCTCATTTTGAAGCCTTTGTTTCTATGTATGTGCCCCTAAAGTATCGTGCGTATGTAAAGCCAGTGGTATACTCAGCAAGAATTGTAAAATTACTTGTTTCATAGACACCGTTCTTCAACTTCTGACGCCGATTTACAGAGAAGGCGAGGAGATAAAAAGACCTACTTGGTCTCATTTTGAAGCCTTTGCTTTCATGTATATGCTCTTCAAATATCTTTTGTATGTAAAGCCCGTGGTATGCTCAGCAAAGATTGCAAAGTTACTTGTTTCATATAGACTGTTCTTCATCTTCATAAACACTGTTCTTCAACTTCTGACGCCGATTTACAGAGAAGGCGAGGAGATAGAAAGACGTACTTGGTCTCATTTTGAAGCCTTTGCTTTCATGTATATGCTCTTCAAATATCGTTCGTATGTAAAGCCCGTGGTATGCTCAGCAAGGATTGCAAAGTTACTTGTTTCATAGACACCGTTCTTCAAATTCTGACGCCGATTGACAGAGAAGGCAAGGAGATAGAACGACGTACTTGGTCTCATTTTGAAGCCTTTGACTTCATGTATTTGCTCTTCAAATATCGTGCGTATGTAAAGCCCGTGGTATGCTAAGCAAGGATTGCAAAGTTTCTTGTTTCATAGATACCGTTCTTCATCTTCATAGACACCGTTCTTCAACTTCTGACGCAAATTTACAGAGAAGGCGAGGAGATAGAAAGACGTACCTGGTCTCATTTTGAAGCCTTTGTTTCTATGTATGTGCCCCTAAAGTATCGTGCGTATGTAAAGCCAGTGGTATACTCAGCAAGAATTGCAAAATTACTTGTTTCATAGACACCGTTCTTCAACTTCTGACGCCGATTTACAGAGAAGGCGAGGAGATAAAAAGACCTACTTGGTCTCATTTTGAAGCCTTTGCTTTCATGTATATGCTCTTCAAATATCTTTTGTATGTAAAGCCCGTGGTATGCTCAGCAAAGATTGCAAAGTTACTTGTTTCATATAGACTGTTCTTCATCTTCATAAACACTGTTCTTCAACTTCTGACGCCGATTTACAGAGAAGGCGAGGAGATAGAAAGACGTACTTGGTCTCATTTTGAAGCCTTTGCTTTCATGTATATGCTCTTCAAATATCGTTCGTATGTAAAGCCCGTGGTATGCTCAGCAAGGATTGCAAAGTTACTTGTTTCATAGACACCGTTCTTCAAATTCTGACGCCGATTGACAGAGAAGGCAAGGAGATAGAACGACGTACTTGGTCTCATTTTGAAGCCTTTGACTTCATGTATTTGCTCTTCAAATATCGTGCGTATGTAAAGCCCGTGGTATGCTAAGCAAGGATTGCAAAGTTTCTTGTTTCATAGATACCGTTCTTCATCTTCATAGACACCGTTCTTCAACTTCTGACGCAAATTTACAGAGAAGGCGAGGAGATAGAAAGACGAACCTGGTCTCATTTTGAAGCCTTTGTTTCTATGTATGTGCCCCTAAAGTATCGTGCGTATGTAAAGCCAGTGGTATACTCAGCAAGAATTGCAAAATTACTTGTTTCATAGACACCGTTCTTCAACTTCTGACGTCGATTTACAGAGAAGGCGAGGAGATAAAAAGACCTACTTGGTCTCATTTTGAAGCCTTTGCTTTCATGTATATGCTCTTCAAATATCTTTTGTATGTAAAGCCCGTGGTATGCTCAGCAAAGATTGCAAAGTTACTTGTTTCATATAGACTGTTCTTCATCTTCATAAACACTGTTCTTCAACTTCTGACGCCGATTTACAGAGAAGGCGAGGAGATAGAAAGACGTACTTGGTCTCATTTTGAAGCCTTTGCTTTCATGTATATGCTCTTCAAATATCGTTCGTATGTAAAGCCCGTGGTATGCTCAGCAAGGATTGCAAAGTTACTTGTTTCATAGACACCGTTCTTCAAATTCTGACGCCGATTGACAGAGAAGGCAAGGAGATAGAACGACGTACTTGGTCTCATTTTGAAGCCTTTGACTTCATGTATTTGCTCTTCAAATATCGTGCGTATGTAAAGCCCGTGGTATGCTAAGCAAGGATTGCAAAGTTTCTTGTTTCATAGATACCGTTCTTCATCTTCATAGACACCGTTCTTCAACTTCTGACGCAAATTTACAGAGAAGGCGAGGAGATAGAAAGACGTACCTGGTCTCATTTTGAAGCCTTTGTTTCTATGTATGTGCCCCTAAAGTATCGTGCGTATGTAAAGCCAGTGGTATACTCAGCAAGAATTGTAAAATTACTTGTTTCATAGACACCGTTCTTCAACTTCTGACGCCGATTTACAGAGAAGGCGAGGAGATAAAAAGACCTACTTGGTCTCATTTTGAAGCCTTTGCTTTCATGTATATGCTCTTCAAATATCGTTCGTATGTAAAGCCCGTGGTATGCTCAGCAAGGATTGCAAAGTTACTTGAATCATAGACACCGTTCTTCAATTTCTGACGCCGATTTACAGAGAAGGAGAGGAGATAGAAAGACGTACTTGGTCTCATTTTGAAGCCTTTGCTTTCATGTATATGCTGTTCAAATATCTTTTGTATGTAAAGCCCGTGGTATGCTCAGCAAGGATTGCAAAGTTTCTTGTTTCATAGATACCGTTCTTCATCTTCATAGACACCGTTCTTCAACTTCTGACGCAAATTTACAGAGAAGGCGAGGAGATAGAAAGACGTACCTGGTCTCATTTTGAAGCCTTTGATTCTATGTATGTGCCCCTAAAGTATCGTGCGTCTGTAAAGCCCGTGGTATGCTCAGCAAGGATTGCAAATTAACTTGTTTCTTAGACACCGTTCTTCAACGTCTGACGCCAATTTACAGAGAAGGCGAGGAGATAGAAAGACCAACTTGGTCTCATTTTGAAGCCTTTGCTTTCATGTATATGCTCTTCAAATATCGTTCGTATGTAAAGCCCGTGGTATGCTCAGCAAAGATTGCAAAGTTACTTGTTTCATATAGACTGTTCTTCATCTTCATAAACACCGTTCTTCAACTTCTGACGCCGATTTACAGAGAAGGCAAGGAGATAGAACGACGTACTTGGTCTCATTTTGAAGCCTTTGACTTCATGTATTTGCTCTTCAAATATCGTGCGTATGTAAAGCCCGTGGTATGCTAAGCAAGGATTGCAAAGTTTCTTGTTTCATAGATACCGTTCTTCATCTTCATAGACACCGTTCTTCAACTTCTGACGCAAATTTACAGAGAAGGCGAGGAGATAGAAAGACGTACCTGGTCTCATTTTGAAGCCTTTGTTTCTATGTATGTGCCCCTAAAGTATCGTGCGTATGTAAAGCCAGTGGTATACTCAGCAAGAATTGTAAAATTACTTGTTTCATAGACACCGTTCTTCAACTTCTGACGCCGATTTACAGAGAAGGCGAGGAGATAAAAAGACCTACTTGGTCTCATTTTGAAGCCTTTGCTTTCATGTATATGCTCTTCAAATATCGTTCGTATGTAAAGCCCGTGGTATGCTCAGCAAGGATTGCAAAGTTACTTGAATCATAGACACCGTTCTTCAATTTCTGACGCCGATTTACAGAGAAGGAGAGGAGATAGAAAGACGTACTTGGTCTCATTTTGAAGCCTTTGCTTTCATGTATATGCTGTTCAAATATCTTTTGTATGTAAAGCCCGTGGTATGCTCAGCAAGGATTGCAAAGTTTCTTGTTTCATAGATACCGTTCTTCATCTTCATAGACACCGTTCTTCAACTTCTGACGCAAATTTACAGAGAAGGCGAGGAGATAGAAAGACGTACCTGGTCTCATTTTGAAGCCTTTGTTTCTATGTATGTGCCCCTAAAGTATCGTGCGTCTGTAAAGCCCGTGGTATGCTCAGCAAGGATTGCAAATTAACTTGTTTCTTAGACACCGTTCTTCAACGTCTGACGCCAATTTACAGAGAAGGCGAGGAGATAGAAAGACCAACTTGGTCTCATTTTGAAGCCTTTGCTTTCATGTATATGCTCTTCAAATATCGTTCGTATGTAAAGCCCGTGGTATGCTCAGCAAAGATTGCAAAGTTACTTGTTTCATATAGACTGTTCTTCATCTTCATAAACACCGTTCTTCAACTTCTGACGCCGATTTACAGAGAAGGCAAGGAGATAGAACGACGTACTTGGTCTAATTTTGAAGCCTTTGACTTCATGTATTTGCTCTTCAAATATCGTGTGTATGTAAAGCCCGTGGTATGCTCAGCAAGGATTGCAAAGTTTCTTGTTTCATAGATACCGTTCTTCATCTTCATAGACACCGTTCTTCAACTTCTGACGCAAATTTACAGAGAAGGCGAGGAGATAGAAAGACGTACCTGGTCTCATTTTGAAGCCTTTGTTTCTATGTATGTGCCCCTAAAGTATCGTGCGTATGTAAAGCCAATGGTATACTCAGCAAGAATTGTAAAATTACTTGTTTCATAGACACCGTTCTTCAACTTCTGACGCCGATTTACAGAGAAGGCGAGGAGATAAAAAGACCTACTTGGTCTCATTTTGAAGCCTTTGCTTTCATGTATATGCTCTTCAAAAATCGTTCGTATGTAAAGCCCGTGGTATGCTCAGCAAGGATTGCAAAGTTACTTGAATCATAGACACCGTTCTTCAATTTCTGACGCCGATTTACAGAGAAGGAGAGGAGATAGAAAGACGTACTTGGTCTCATTTTGAAGCCTTTGCTTTCATGTATATGCTGTTCAAATATCTTTTGTATGTAAAGCCCGTGGTATGCTCAGCAAGGATTGCAAAGTTTCTTGTTTCATAGATACCGTTCTTCATCTTCATAGACACCGTTCTTCAACTTCTGACGCAAATTTACAGAGAAGGCGAGGAGATAGAAAGACGTACCTGGTCTCATTTTGAAGCCTTTGTTTCTATGTATGTGCCCCTAAAGTATCGTGCGTCTGTAAAGCCCGTGGTATGCTCAGCAAGGATTGCAAATTAACTTGTTTCTTAGACACCGTTCTTCAACGTCTGACGCCAATTTACAGAGAAGGCGAGGAGATAGAAAGACCAACTTGGTCTCATTTTGAAGCCTTTGCTTTCATGTATATGCTCTTCAAATATCGTTCGTATGTAAAGCCCGTGGTATGCTCAGCAAAGATTGCAAAGTTACTTGTTTCATATAGACTGTTCTTCATCTTCATAAACACCGTTCTTCAACTTCTGACGCCGATTTACAGAGAAGGCAAGGAGATAGAACGACGTACTTGGTCTCATTTTGAAGCCTTTGACTTCATGTATTTGCTCTTCAAATATCGTGCGTATGTAAAGCCCGTGGTATGCTAAGCAAGGATTGCAAAGTTTCTTGTTTCATAGATACCGTTCTTCATCTTCATAGACACCGTTCTTCAACTTCTGACGCAAATTTACAGAGAAGGCGAGGAGATAGAAAGACGTACCTGGTCTCATTTTGAAGCCTTTGTTTCTATGTATGTGCCCCTAAAGTATCGTGCGTATGTAAAGCCAGTGGTATACTCAGCAAGAATTGTAAAATTACTTGTTTCATAGACACCGTTCTTCAACTTCTGACGCCGATTTACAGAGAAGGCGAGGAGATAAAAAGACCTACTTGGTCTCATTTTGAAGCTTTTGCTTTCATGTATATGCTCTTCAAATATCGTTCGTATGTAAAGCCCGTGGTATGCTCAGCAAGGATTGCAAAGTTACTTGAATCATAGACACCGTTCTTCAATTTCTGACGCCGATTTACAGAGAAGGAGAGGAGATAGAAAGACGTACTTGGTCTCATTTTGAAGCCTTTGCTTTCATGTATATGCTGTTCAAATATCTTTTGTATGTAAAGCCCGTGGTATGCTCAGCAAGGATTGCAAAGTTTCTTGTTTCATAGATACCGTTCTTCATCTTCATAGACACCGTTCTTCAACTTCTGACGCAAATTTACAGAGAAGGCGAGGAGATAGAAAGACGTATCTGGTCTCATTTTGAAGCCTTTGTTTCTATGTATGTGCCCCTAAAGTATCGTGCGTCTGTAAAGCCCGTGGTATGCTCAGCAAGGATTGCAAATTAACTTGTTTCTTAGACACCGTTCTTCAACGTCTGACGCCAATTTACAGAGAAGGCGAGGAGATAGAAAGACCAACTTGGTCTCATTTTGAAGCTTTTGCTTTCATGTATATGCTCTTCAAATATCGTTCGTATGTAAAGCCCGTGGTATGCTCAGCAAAGATTGCAAAGTTACTTGTTTCATATAGACTGTTCTTCATCTTCATAAACACCGTTCTTCAACTTCTGACGCCGATTTACAGAGAAGGCAAGGAGATAGAACGACGTACTTGGTCTCATTTTGAAGCCTTTGACTTCATGTATTTGCTCTTCAAATATCGTGCGTATGTAAAGCCCGTGGTATGCTCAGCAAGGATTGCAAAGTTTCTTGTTTCATAGATACCGTTCTTCATCTTCATAGACACCGTTCTTCAACTTCTGACGCAAATTTACAGAGAAGGCGAGGAGATAGAAAGACGTACCTGGTCTCATTTTGAAGCCTTTGTTTCTATGTATGTGCCCCTAAAGTATCGTGCGTATGTAAAGCCAATGGTATACTCAGCAAGAATTGTAAAATTACTTGTTTCATAGACACCGTTCTTCAACTTCTGACGCCGATTTACAGAGAAGGCGAGGAGATAGAAAGACGTACTTGGTCTCATTTTGAAGCCTTTGATTTCATGTATTTGCTCTTCAAATATCGTGCGTATGTAAAGCCCGTGGTATGCTCAGCAAGGATTGCAAAGTTTCTTGTTTCATAGATACCGTTCTTCATCTTCATAGACACCGTTCTTCAACTTCTGACGCAAATTTACAGAGAAGGCGAGGAGATAGAAAGACGTACCTGGTCTCATTTTGAAGCCTTTGTTTCTATGTATGTGCCCCTAAAGTATCGTGCGTCTGTAAAGCCCGTGGTATGCTCAGCAAGGATTGCAAATTAACTTGTTTCTTAGACACCGTTCTTCAACGTCTGACGCCAATTTACAGAGAAGGCGAGGAGATAGAAAGACCAACTTGGTCTCATTTTGAAGCCTTTGCTTTCATGTATATGCTCTTCAAATATCGTTCGTATGTAAAGCCCGTGGTATGCTCAGCAAAGATTGCAAAGTTACTTGTTTCATATAGACTGTTCTTCATCTTCATAAACACCGTTCTTCAACTTCTGACGCCGATTTACAGAGAAGGCGAGGAGATAGAAAGACGTACTTGGTCTCATTTTGAAGCCTTTGATTTCATGTATTTTCTCTTTAAATATCGTCCGTATGTAAAGCCCGTGGTATGCTCAGCAAGGATTGCAAAGTTACTTGTTTCATAGACACCGTTCTTCAATTTCTGACGCCGATTGACAGAGAAGGCAAGGAGATAGAACGACGTACTTGGTCTCATTTTGAAGCCTTTGATTTCATGTATTTGCACTTCAAATATCGTCCGTATGTAAAGCCCGTGGTATGCTCAGCAAGGATTGCAAAGTTACTTGTTTCATAGACACCGTTCTTCAAATTCTGACGCCGATTGACAGAGAAGGCGAGGAGATAGAAAGACGTACTTGGTCTCATTTTGAAGCCTTTGACTTCATGTATTTGCTCTTCAAATATCGTGCGTATGTAAAGCCCGTGGTATGCTCAGCAAGGATTGCAAAGTTTCTTGTTTCATAGATACCGTTCTTCATCTTCATAGACACCGTTCTTCAACTTCTGACGCAAATTTACAGAGAAGGCGAGGAGATAGAAAGACGTACCTGGTTTCATTTTGAAGCCTTTGTTTCTATGTATGTGCCCCTAAAGTATCGTGCGTATGTAAAGCCAGTGGTATACTCAGCAAGAATTGTAAAATTACTTGTTTCATAGACACCGTTCTTCAACTTCTGACGCCGATTTACAGAGAAGGCGAGGAGATAAAAAGACCTACTTGGTCTCATTTTGAAGCCTTTGCTTTCATGTATATGCTCTTCAAATATCGTTCGTATGTAAAGCCCGTGGTATGCTCAGCAAGGATTGCAAAGTTACTTGAATCATAGACACCGTTCTTCAATTTCTGACGCCGATTTACAGAGAAGGAGAGGAGATAGAAAGACCTACTTGGTCTCATTTTGAAGCCTTTGCTTTCATGTATATGCTGTTCAAATATCTTTTGTATGTAAAGCCCGTGGTATGCTCAGCAAGGATTGCAAAGTTACTTGAATCATAAACACCGTTCTTCAACTTCTGACGCCGATTTAAAGAGAAGGCGAGTATATAGAATAACGTACTTGGTCTCATAGTGAAGCCTTTGTTTCTATGTATGTGCCCCTAAAGTATCGTGTGTCTGTAAAGCCCGTGGTATGCTCAGCAAGGATTGCAAATTAACTTGTTTCTTAGACACCGTTCTTCAACTTCTGACGCCAATTTACAGAGAAGGCGAGGAGATAGAAAGACCAACTTGGTCTCATTTTGAAGCCTTTGCTTTCATGTATATGCTCTTCAAATATCGTTCGTATGTAAAGCCCGTGGTATGCTCAGCAAAGATTGCAAAGTTACTTGTTTCATATAGACTGTTCTTCATCTTCATAAACACCGTTCTTCAACTTCTGACGCCGATTTACAGAGAAGGCGAGGAGATAGAAAGACGTACTTGGTCTCATTTTGAAGCCTTTGATTTCATGTATTTGCTCTTTAAATATCGTCCGTATGTAAAGCCCGTGGTATGCTCAGCAAGGATTGCAAAGTTACTTGTTTCATAGACACCGTTCTTCAAATTCTGACGCCGATTGACAGAGAAGGCGAGGAGATAGAACGACGTACTTGGTCTCATTTTGAAGCCTTTGATTTCATGTATTTGCTCTTCAAATATCGTGCGTATATAAAGCCCGTGGTATGCTCAGCAAGGATTGCAAAGTTTCTTGTTTCATAGATACCGTTCTTCATCTTCATAGACACCGTTCTTCAACTTCTGACGCAAATTTACAGAGAAGGCGAGGAGATAGAAAGACGTACCTGGTCTCATTTTGAAGCCTTTGTTTCTATGTATGTGCCCCTAAAGTATCGTGCGTATGTAAAGCCAGTGGTATACTCAGCAAGAATTGTAAAATTACTTGTTTAATAGACACCGTTCTTCAACTTCTGACGCCGATTTACAGAGAAGGCGAGGAGATAAAAAGACCTACTTGGTCTCATTTTGAAGCCTTTGCTTTCATGTATATGCTCTTCAAATATCGTTCGTATGTAAAGCCCGTGGTATGCTCAGCAAGGATTGCAAAGTTACTTGAATCATAGACACCGTTCTTCAATTTCTGACGCCGATTTACAGAGAAGGAGAGGAGATAGAAAGACCTACTTGGTCTCATTTTGAAGCCTTTGCTTTCATGTATATGCTGTTCAAATATCTTTTGTATGTAAAGCCCGTGGTATGCTCAGCAAAGATTGCAAAGTTACTTGTTTCATATAGACTGTTCTTCATCTTCATAAACACTGTTCTTCAACTTCTGACGCCGATTTACAGAGAAGGCGAGGAGATAGAAAGACGTACTTGGTCTCATTTTGAAGCCTTTGATTTCATGTATTTGCTCTTCAAATATCGTGCGTATGTAAAGCCCGTGGTATGCTCAGCAAGGATTGCAAAGTTTCTTGTTTCATAGATACCGTTCTTCATCTTCATAGACACCGTTCTTCAACTTCTGACGCAAATTTACAGAGAAGGCGAGGAGATAGAAAGACGTACCTGGTCTCATTTTGAAGCCTTTGTTTCTATGTATGTGCCCCTAAAGTATCGTGCGTCTGTAAAGCCCGTGGTATGCTCAGCAAGGATTGCAAATTAACTTGTTTCTTAGACACCGTTCTTCAACGTCTGACGCCAATTTACAGAGAAGGCGAGGAGATAGAAAGACCAACTTGGTCTCATTTTGAAGCCTTTGCTTTCATGTATATGCTCTTCAAATATCGTTCGTATGTAAAGCCCGTGGTATGCTCAGCAAAGATTGCAAAGTTACTTGTTTCATATAGACTGTTCTTCATCTTCATAAACACCGTTCTTCAACTTCTGACGCCGATTTACAGAGAAGGCGAGGAGATAGAAAGACGTACTTGGTCTCATTTTGAAGCCTTTGATTTCATGTATTTGCTCTTTAAATATCGTCCGTATGTAAAGCCCGTGGTATGCTCAGCAAGGATTGCAAAGTTACTTGTTTCATAGACACCGTTCTTCAATTTCTGACGCCGATTGACAGAGAAGGCAAGGAGATAGAACGACGTACTTGGTCTCATTTTGAAGCCTTTGATTTCATGTATTTGCACTTTAAATATCGTCCGTATGTAAAGCCCGTGGTATGCTCAGCAAGGATTGCAAAGTTACTTGTTTCATAGACACCGTTCTTCAAATTCTGACGCCGATTGACAGAGAAGGCGAGGAGATAGAAAGACGTACCTGGTCTCATTTTGAAGCCTTTGACTTCATGTATTTGCTCTTCAAATATCGTGCGTATGTAAAGCCCGTGGTATGCTCAGCAAGGATTGCAAAGTTTCTTGTTTCAGATACCGTTCTTCATCTTCATAGACACCGTTCTTCAACTTCTGACGCAAATTTACAGAGAAGGCGAGGAGATAGAAAGACGTACCTGGTCTCATTTTGAAGCCTTTGTTTCTATGTATGTGCCCCTAAAGTATCGTGCGTATGTAAAGCCAGTGGTATACTCAGCAAGAATTGTAAAATTACTTGTTTCATAGACACCGTTCTTCAACTTCTGACGCCGATTTACAGAGAAGGCGAGGAGATAAAAAGACCTACTTGGTCTCATTTTGAAGCCTTTGCTTTCATGTATATGCTCTTCAAATATCGTTCGTATGTAAAGCCCGTGGTATGCTCAGCAAGGATTGCAAAGTTACTTGAATCATAGACACCGTTCTTCAATTTCTGACGCCGATTTACAGAGAAGGAGAGGAGATAGAAAGACCTACTTGGTCTCATTTTGAAGCCTTTGCTTTCATGTATATGCTGTTCAAATATCTTTTGTATGTAAAGCCCGTGGTATGCTCAGCAAGGATTGCAAAGTTACTTGAATCATAAACACCGTTCTTCAACTTCTGACGCCGATTTAAAGAGAAGGCGAGAATATAGAATAACGTACTTGGTCTCATAGTGAAGCCTTTGTTTCTATGTATGTGCCCCTAAAGTATCGTGCGTCTGTAAAGCCCGTGGTATGCTCAGCAAGGATTGCAAAGTTACTTGAATCATAGACACCGTTCTTCAATTTCTGACGCCGATTTACAGAGAAGGAGAGGAGATAGAAAGACCTACTTGGTCTCATTTTGAAGCCTTTGCTTTCATGTATATGCTCTTCAAATATCTTTTGTATGTAAAGCCCGTGGTATGCTCAGCAAGGATTGCAAAGTTACTTGAATCATAAACACCGTTCTTCAACTTCTGACGCCGATTTAAAGAGAAGGCGAGTATATAGAATAACGTACTTGGTCTCATAGTGAAGCCTTTGTTTCTATGTATGTGCCCCTAAAGTATCGTGTGTCTGTAAAGCCCGTGGTATGCTCAGCAAGGATTGCAAATTAACTTGTTTCTTAGACACCGTTCTTCAACTTCTGACGCCAATTTACAGAGAAGGCGAGGAGATAGAAAGACCAACTTGGTCTCATTTTGAAGCCTTTGCTTTCATGTATATGCTCTTCAAATATCGTTCGTATGTAAAGCCCGTGGTATGCTCAGCAAAGATTGCAAAGTTACTTGTTTCATATAGACTGTTCTTCATCTTCATAAACACCGTTCTTCAACTTCTGACGCCGATTTACAGAGAAGGCGAGGAGATAGAAAGACGTATCTGGTCTCATTTTGAAGCCTTTGATTTCATGTATTTGCTCTTTAAATATCGTCCGTATGTAAAGCCCGTGGTATGCTCAGCAAGGATTGCAAAGTTACTTGTTTCATAGACACCGTTCTTCAATTTCTGACGCCGATTGACAGAGAAGGCGAGGAGATAGAAAGACGTACTTGGTCTCATTTTGAAGCCTTTGATTTCATATATTTGCTCTTTAAATATCGTCCGTATGTAAAGCCCGTGGTATGCTCAGCAAGGATTGCAAAGTTACTTGTTTCATAGACACCGTTCTTCAAATTCTGACGCCGATTGACAGAGAAGGCGAGGAGATAGAAAGACGTACTTGGTCTCATTTTGAAGCCTTTGATTTCATATATTTGCTCTTAAAATATCGTCCGTATGTAAAGCCCGTGGTATGCTCAGCAAGGATTGCAAAGTTACTTGTTTCATAGACACCGTTCTTCAAATTCTGACGCCGATTGACAGAGAAGGCGAGGAGATAGAAAGACGTACTTGGTCTCATTTTGAAGCCTTTGATTTCATGTATTTGCTCTTCAAATATCGTGCGTATGTAAAGCCCGTGGAATGCTCAGCAAGGATTGCAAAGTTTCTTGTTTCATAGATATCGTTCTTCATCTTCATAGACACCGTTCTTCAACTTCTGACGCAAATTTACAGAGAAGGCGAGGAGATAGAAAGACGTACCTGGTCTCATTTTGAAGCCTTTGTTTCTATGTATGTGCCCCTAAAGTATCGTGCGTATGTAAAGCCAGTGGTATACTCAGCAAGAATTGTAAAATTACTTGTTTCATAGACACCGTTCTTCAACTTCTGACGCCGATTTACAGAGAAGGCGAGGAGATAAAAAGACCTACTTGGTCTCATTTTGAAGCCTTTGCTTTCATGTATATGCTCTTCAAATATCGTTCGTATGTAAAGCCCGTGGTATGCTCAGCAAGGATTGCAAAGTTACTTGAATCATAGACACCGTTCTTCAATTTCTGACGCCGATTTACAGAGAAGGAGAGGAGATAGAAAGACCTACTTGGTCTCATTTTGAAGCCTTTGCTTTCATGTATATGCTGTTCAAATATCTTTTGTATGTAAAGCCCGTGGTATGCTCAGCAAAGATTGCAAAGTTACTTGTTTCATATAGACTGTTCTTCATCTTCATAAACACCGTTCTTCAACTTCTGACGCCGATTTACAGAGAAGGCGAGGAGATAGAAAGACGTACCTGGTCTCATTTTGAAGCCTTTGTTTCTATGTATGTGCCCCTAAAGTATCGTGCGTATGTAAAGCCAGTGGTATACTCAGCAAGAATTGTAAAATTACTTGTTTCATAGACACCGTTCTTCAACTTCTGACGCCGATTTACAGAGAAGGCGAGGAGATAAAAAGACCTACTTGGTCTCATTTTGAAGCCTTTGCTTTCATGTATATGCTGTTCAAATATCTTTTGTATGTAAAGCCCGTGGTATGCTCAGCAAAGATTGCAAAGTTACTTGTTTCATATAGACTGTTCTTCATCTTCATAAACACCGTTCTTCAACTTCTGACGCCGATTTACAGAGAAGGCGAGGAGATAGAAAGACGTACTTGGTCTCATTTTGAAGCCTTTGATTTCATGTATTTGCTCTTTAAATATCGTCCGTATGTAAAGCCCGTGGTATGCTCAGCAAGGATTGCAAAGTTACTTGTTTCATAGACACCGTTCTTCAAATTCTGACGCCGATTGACAGAGAAGACGAGGAGATAGAAAGACCTACTTGGTCTCATTTTGAAGCCTTTGCTTTCATGTATATGCTGTTCAAATATCTTTTGTATGTAAAGCCCGTGGTATGCTCAGCAAAGATTGCAAAGTTACTTGTTTCATATAGACTGTTCTTCATCTTCATAAACACCGTTCTTCAACTTCTGACGCCGATTTACAGAGTAGGCGAGGAGATAGAAAGACGTACCTGGTCTCATTTTGAAGCCTTTGTTTCTATGTATGTGCCCCTAAAGTATCGTGCGTATGTAAAGCCAGTGGTATACTCAGCAAGAATTGTAAAATTACTTGTTTCATAGACACCGTTCTTCAACTTCTGACGCCGATTTACAGAGAAGGCGAGGAGATAAAAAGACCTACTTGGTCTCATTTTTAAGCCTTTGCTTTCATGTATATGCTGTTCAAATATCTTTTGTATGTAAAGCCCGTGGTATGCTCAGCAAAGATTGCAAAGTTACTTGTTTCATATAGACTGTTCTTCATCTTCATAAACACCGTTCTTCAACTTCTGACGCCGATTTACAAAGAAGGCGAGGAGATAGAAAGACGTACTTGGTCTCATTTTGAAGCCTTTGATTTCATGTATTTGCTCTTTAAATATCGTGCGTATGTAAACCCCGTGGTATGCTCAGCAAGGATTGCAAAGTTACTTGTTTCATAGACACCGTTCTTCAAATTCTGACGCCGATTGACAGAGAAGGCGAGGAGATAGAACGACGTACTTGGTCTCATTTTGAAGCCTTTGCTTTCATGTATATGCTGTTCAAATATCTTTTGTATGTAAAGCCCGTGGTATGCTCAGCAAAGATTGCAAAGTTACTTGTTTCATATAGACTGTTCTTCATCTTCATAAACACCGTTCTTCAACTTCTGACGCCGATTTACAGAGAAGGCGAGGAGATAGAAAGACGTACCTGGTCTCATTTTGAAGCCTTTGTTTCTATGTATGTGCCCCTAAAGTATCGTGCGTATGTAAAGCCAGTGGTATACTCAGCAAGAATTGTAAAATTACTTGTTTCATAGACACCGTTCTTCAACTTCTGACGCCGATTTACAGAGAAGGCGAGGAGATAAAAAGACCTACTTGGTCTCATTTTGAAGCCTTTGCTTTCATGTATATGCTGTTCAAATATCTTTTGTATGTAAAGCCCGTGGTATGCTCAGCAAAGATTGCAAAGTTACTGGTTTCATATAGACTGTTCTTCATCTTCATAAACACCGTTCTTCAACTTCTGACGCCGATTTACAGAGAAGGCGAGGAGATAGAAAGACGTACTTGGTCTCATTTTGAAGCCTTTGATTTCATGTATTTGCTCTTTAAATATCGTGCGTATGTAAACCCCGTGGTATGCTCAGCAAGGATTGCAAAGTTACTTGTTTCATAGACACCGTTCTTCAAATTCTGACGCCGATTGACAGAGAAGGCGAGAAGATAGAACGACGTACTTGGTCTCATTTTGAAGCCTTTGATTTCATGTATTTGCTCTTCAAATATCGTGCGTATGTAAAGCCCGTGGTATGCTCAGCAAGGATTGCAAAGTTTCTTGTTTCATAGATACCGTTCTTCATCTTCATAGACACCGTTCTTCAACTTCTGACGCAAATTTACAGAGAAGGCGAGGAGATAGAAAGACGTACCTGGTCTCATTTTGAAGCCTTTGTTTCTATGTATGTGCCCCTAAAGTATCGTGCGTATGTAAAGCCAGTGGTATACTCAGCAAGAATTGTAAAATTACTTGTTTCATAGACACCGTTCTTCAACTTCTGACGCCGATTTACAGAGAAGACGAGGAGATAAAAAGACCTACTTGGTCTCATTTTGAAGCCTTTGCTTTCATGTATATGCTCTTCAAATATCGTTCGTATGTAAAGCCCGTGGTATGCTCAGCAAGGATTGCAAAGTTACTTGAATCATAGACACCGTTCTTCAATTTCTGACGCCGATTTACAGAGAAGGAGAGGAGATAGAAAGACCTACTTGGTCTCATTTTGAAGCCTTTGCTTTCATGTATATGCTGTTCAAATATCTTTTGTATGTAAAGCCCGTGGTATGCTCAGCAAAGATTGCAAAGTTACTTGTTTCATATAGACTGTTCTTCATCTTCATAAACACCGTTCTTCAACTTCTGACGCCGATTTACAGAGAAGGCGAGGAGATAGAAAGACGTACTTGGTCTCATTTTGAAGCCTTTGATTTCATGTATTTGCTCTTCAAATATCGTCCGTATGTAAAGCCCGTGGTATGCTCAGCAAGGATTGCAAAGTTACTTGTTTCATAGACACCGTTCTTCAAATTCTGACGCCGATTGACAGAGAAGGCGAGGAGATAGAACGACGTACTTGGTCTCATTTTGAAGCCTTTGATTTCATGTATTTGCTCTACAAATATCGTGCGTATGTAAAGCCCGTGTTGTGACCAGGCACGACCATTTTTTATCTAGCGTTCGAAATTAATCTCACTCGGAAGTTGATAGACTGTTAAAAGAACATCCTCCATGTTCCAATCGTCGCTGCTTTTTGTATAGGCTAAACATTAGCATGAAATTTTTGAATCAAGTAGAGAATATCATTGGGTTCCAAATGGGACCAGGCACGACCATTTTTAATCTAGCGTTCAAAATTAATCTCACTCGGAAGTTGATAGACAAGAAATTGTTGTAGGAACAGCCTCCGTGTTCCAATCGTCGGTGCTTTTTGAATAGGCTAAACATTAAAACGAAATTTATTGAGCAAGTAGAAGAGATCAAGGGGTTCAAAATGGGACCAGACACGACCATTTTTAATCTAGCGTTCGAAATTAATCTCACTCGGAAGTTGATAGCCTGTTAAAAGAACATCCTTCATGTTCCAATCGTCGCTGCTTTTTGAATAGGCTAAACATTAAAACGAAATTTATGGAGCAAGTAGAAGAGATCAAGGGGTTCAAAATGGGACCAGGCACGACCATTTTTAATCTAGCGTTCGAAATTAATCTTACTCGGGAGTTGAAAGACTGTTTAAAGAACATGCTCCATGTTCCAATCGTCGCTGCTTTTTGTAAAGGCCAAACATTCGCATGAAATTTTGGAGCAAGTAGAGAATATCATTGGGTTCAAAATGGGACCAGGCACGACCATTTTTAATCTAGCATTCGAAATTAATCTCACTCGGAAGTTGATAGACAAGAAATTGTTGTAGGAACAGCCTCCGTGTTCCAATCGTCGCTGCTTTTTGAATAGGCTAAACATTAAAACGAAATTTATGGAGCAAGTAGAAGAGATCAAGGGGTTCAAAATGGGACCAGGCACGACCATTCTTAATCTAGCGTTCGAAATTAATCTCACTCGGAAGTTGATAGACTGTTAAAAGAACATCCTCCATGTTCCAATCGTCGCTGCTTCTTGTATAGGCTAAACATTAGCATGAAATTTTTGAAGCAAGTAGAGAATATCATTGGGTTCAAAATGGGACCAGGCAAGACCAATTTTAATCTAGCGTTCGAAATTAATCTCACTCGGAAGTTGATAACCTGTTAAAAGAACATCCTTCATGTTCCAATCGTCGCTGCTTTTTGAAAAGGCTAAACATTAACATGAAATATATGGAACAAGTAGAAGAGATCAAGGGGTTCAAAATGGGACCAGGCACGACCATTTTTAATCTAGCGTTCGAAATTAATCTCACTCGGAAGTTGATAGGTTGTTAAAAGAACATCCTCTATGTTCCAATCGTCGCTGATTTTTGTATAGGCTAAACATTAGCATGAAATTTTTGAAACAAGTAGAGAATGTCATTGGGTTCAAAATGGGACCAGGCACGACCATTTTTAATCTAGCGTTCGAAATTAATCTCACTCGGAAGTTGATAGCCTGTTAAAAGAACATCCTTCATGTTCCAATCGTCGCTGCTTTTTGAAAAGGCTAAACATTAACATGAAATTAATGGAGAAAATAGAGGAGATCAAGGGGTTCAAAATGGGACCAGGCACGACCATTTTTTGTCTAGCATTCGAAATTAATCTCACTCGGAAGTTGATAGACAAGAAATTGTTGTAGGAACAGCCTCCGTGTTCCAATCGTCGCTGCTTTTTGAAAAGGCTAAACATTAAAACGAAATTTATGGAGCAAGTAGAAGATATCAAGGGGTTCAAAATGGGACCAGGCACGACCATTCTTAATCTAGCGTTCGAAATTAATCTCACTCGGATGTTGATAGACTGTTAAAAGAACATCCTCCATGTTCCAATCGTCGCTGCTTTTTGTATAGGCTAAACATTAGCATGAAATTTTTGAAGCAAGTAGAGAATATCATTGGGTTCAAAATTGGACCAGGCAAGACCAATTTTAATCTAGCGTTCGAAATTAATCTCACTCGGAAGTTGATAGCCTGTTAAAAGAACATGCTTCATGTTCCAATCGTCGCTGCTTTTTGTAAAGGCTAAACATTAGCATGAAATTTATGGAGCAAGTAGAAGAGATCAAGGGGTTCAAAATGGAACCAGGCACGACCATTTTTAATCTAGCGTTCGAAATTAATCTCACTCGGAAGTTGAAAGACTGTTAAAAGAACATCCTCCATGTTCCAATCATCGCTGCTTTTTGTAAAGGCTAAACATTAGCATGAAATTTTTGAAGCAAGTAGAGAATATCATTGGGTTCAAAATGGGACCAGGCACGACCATTTTTTATCTAGCGTTCGAAATTAATCTCACTCGGAAGTTGATAGCCTGTTAAAAGAACATCCTTCATGTTCCAATGTTCCAATCGTCGCTGCTTTTTGTAAAGGCTTAACATTAGCATGAAATTTATGGAGCAAGTAGAAGAGATCAAGGGGTTCAAAATGGAACCAGGCACGACCATTTTTAATCTAGCGTTCGAAATTAATCTCACTCGGAAGTTGAAAGACTGTTAAAAGAACATCCTCCATGTTCCAATCATCGCTGCTTTTTGAAAAGGCTAAACATTAGCATGAAATTTTTGAAGCAAGTAGAGAATATCATTGGGTTCAAAATGGGACCAGGCACGACCATTTTTTATCTAGCGTTCGAAATTAATCTCACTCGGAAGTTGATAGACAAGAAATTGTTGTAGGAACAGCCTCCGTGTTCCAATCGTCGCTGCTTTTTGAAAAGGCTAAACATTAAAACGAAATTTATGAAGCAAGTAGAAGAGATCAAGGGGTTCAAAATGGGACCAGGCACGACCATTCTTAATCTAGCTTTCGAAATTAATCTCACTCGGAAGTTGAAAGACTGTTAAAAGAACATCCTCCATGTTCCAATCGTCGCTGCTTTTTGTATAGGCTAAACATTAGCATGAAATTTTTGGAGCACGTAGAGAATATCATTGGGTTCAAAATGGGACCAGGCACGACCATTTTTAATCTAGCGTTCGAAAAAAATCTCACTCGGAAGTTGATAGCCTGTTAAAAGAACATCCTTCATGTTCCAATCGTCGCTGCTTTTTGAAAAGGCTAAACATTAACATGAAATTAATGGAGAAAGTAGAGGAGATCAAGGGGTTCAAAATGGGACCAGGCACGACCATTCTTAATCTAGCGTTCGAAATTAATCTCACTCGGAAGTTGATATACTGTTAAAAGAACATCCTTCATGTTCCAATCGTCGCTGCTTTTTGAAAAGGCTAAACATTAACATGAAATTAATGGAGAAAGTAGAGGAGATCAAGGGGTTCAAAATGGGACCAGGCACGACCATTTTTAAATTAGCGTTCGAAATTAATCTCACTCGGAAGTTGATAGACAAGAAATTGTTGTAGGAACAGCCTCCGTGTTCCTATCGTCGCTGCTTTTTGAATAGACTAATATTAAAACGAAATTTATGGAGCAAGTAGAAGAGATCAAGGGGTTAAAAATGGGACCAGGCACGACCATTTTTATCTAGCGTTCGAAATTAATCTCACTCGGAAGTTGATAGACTGTTAAAAGAACATCCTCCATGTTCCAATCGTCGCTGCTTTTTGTATAGGGTAAACATTAGCATGACATTTTTGGAGAAAGTAGAGAATATCATTGGGTTCAAAATGGGACCAAGCACGACCATTTTTAATCTAGCGTTCGAAATTAATCTCACTCGGAAGTTGATAGCCTGTTAAAAGAACATCCTTCATGTTCCAATCGTCGCTGCTTTTTGAAAAGGCTAAACTTTCTCTTCACATCTCGATTATGCAAATTCCTTGTACTATGGGCTCCCCGAGCATCTCTTGGATAGGCTACAAAGGGTTCAGAACGCTTCCGCAAGACTTGTCACTGGTGCCAACCGATTCGCATCGTCCAAAGCTTTATTGAAATCTCTGCACTGGCTTCCTGTCCGCGCTCGTATTCAATACAAGATCGCTGTCCTTGTCTACCGTTGTATCAATGGCTGTGCCACAAGTTACCTTCGTGATCTGGTCACGAGGTACGTCCCTGCCCGAGCTCTGCGTAGCTCACACTCTAATGACTTATGTGTCCCAAAGATGAAGTGTAACCGATATGGTCGTAGAAGCTTTATGTCTGCCGCTCCCTCAGTTTATAATAATAATAATAATAATGTATTTGATTTATATAGCGCCCTTTCCACAGACGTGATCAAAGGCGCTGGGATTACATCGAAGGCAGGCCATCAGTTTGCAGGAAATGCAAGGCGAAATAGATGAGTTTTTAAGTCGGAACAAAATTTGTTGAAAGTGGGGGACGTTCTCAAATAAAAGGGCAATGAGTTTCACACTTTTGGGGCAGCATAAGAAAAACTTCTCCTACCATACCGATCTTGCTTCGTTTTAGGGAAGGCCAAAGTACAGGAATCCGCACTTCTGAGCTCCCGGCTCGGAACATAAGGGGTAACAAGTTCAGTAAGATAGGAGGGAGCAAGACCATATACACAGCGATAAGTAAGAGCAGCTATTTTAAATTCAATTCGATAGCGAACTGGTAGCCAATGAAGTGCTTTGAGGTGTGGAGTAACTGACTCATACCGACTAGTCCGCATAACCAGTCTGACAGCTGAGTTCTGAATTCGTTGCAGACGATCAAGCAGATTCTCAGGGAGACCATAGAATAGCGAATTGCCATAGTCCAAATAAGGGGACACAAGCGAAGAAACCAAAATTGCACAGGTAGCATCATCAAAACATTTTCTCACGCGACTGATTCGATGCAGCTGATAACTAGCCAATCTACACACCTTCTTGACATGAAGTTCCAGGGTTAGATGTGAGTCGAGAATCATCCCCAGATTCCGGACGGAATCCGCAGACACGATCTTCTCATCACCAATAGAAAGTGGAAGAGGAAGAGGCTTCTTCGACGGATGCGAAGATGAAACCAAAAGTGCATCGCTCTTGTCCTCATTCAACTTCAACTTGTTCTCGAGCATCCATGATTTTGTGTCTTCTGCGCAGCATTTAATGCGTTGATAAGCCTCGATCTGGTCGGCCCCGTCCTTGGATATCTCGAATTCAGTGTATATTTGAGTGTCGTCCGCAAAATAGTGAGCAGATAGTCCATGTTGTCTGATAATACTATGCAACGGCGAGTTGTACAGTACAAACAACGTAAGGCCCAGAACAGAGCCCTGGGGGACACCGAAGTGAAGAGGAGCAGGGAGGAGATCAAGGGGTTCAAAATGGGACCAGGCACGACCATTTTTAAATTAGCGTTCGAAATTAATCTCACTCGGAAGTTGATAGACAAGAAATTGTTGTAGGAACAGCCTCCGTGTTCCAATCGTCGCTGCTTTTTGAAAAGGCTAAACATTAACATGAAATTAATGGAGAAAGTAGAGGAGATCAAGGGGTTCAAAATGGGACCAAGCACGACCATTTTTAATCTAGCGTTCGAAATTAATCTCACTCGGAAGTTGATAGACTGTTAAAAGAACATCCTCCATGTTCCAATCGTCGCTGCTTTTTGTAAAGGCTAAACATTAGCATGAAATTTTTGGAGCAAGTAGAGAATATCTTTGGGTTAAAAATGGGACCAGGCACGACCATTTTTAATCTAGCGTTCGAAATAAATCTCACTCGGAAGTTGATAGCCTGTTAAAAGAACATTCTTCATGTTCCAATCGTCGCTGCTTTTTGAAAAGGCTAAACGTTAACATGAAATTAATGGAGAAAGTAGAGGAGATCAAGGGGTTCAAAATGGGACCAGGCACGACCATTCCTAATCTAGCGTTCGAAATTAATCTCACTCGGAAGTTGATAGACTGTTAAAAGAACATCCTCCATGTTCCAATCGTCGCTGCTTTTTGTATAGGCTAAACATTAGCATGAAATTTTTGAAGCAAGTAGAGAATGTCATTGGGTTCAAAATGGGACCAGGCACGACCATTTTTAATCTAGCGTTCGAAATTAATCTCACTCGGAAGTTGATAGCCTGTTAAAAGAACATCCTTCATGTTCCAATCGTCGCTGCTTTTTGAAAAGACTAAACATTAACATGAAATTAATGGAAAAAGTAGAGGAGATCAAGGGGTTAAAAATGGAACCAGGCACGACCAATTTTAATCTAGCGTTCGAAATTAATCTCACTCGGAAGTTGATAGCCTGTTAAAAGAACATCCTTCATGTTCTAATCGTCGCTGCTTTTTGTATAGGCTAAACATTAGCATGACATTTTTGGAGAAAGTAGAGAATATTATTGGGTTCAAAATGGGACCAGGCACGACCATTTTTTATCTAGCGTTCGAAATTAATCTCACTCGGAAGTTGATAGCCTGTTAAAAGAACATTCTTCATGCTCCAATCGTCGCTGCTTTTTGAAAAGGCTAAACATTAACATGAAATTAATGGAGAAAGTAGAGGAGATCAAGGGGTTCAAAATGGGACCAGGCACGACCATTTTTAAATTAGCGTTCGAAATTAATCTCACTCGGAAGTTGATAGACAAGAAATTGTTGTAGGAACAGCCTCCGTGTTCCAATCGTCGCTGCTTTTTGAAAAGGCTAAACATTAACATGAAATTAATGGAGAAAGTAGAGGAGATCAAGGGGTTCAAAATGGGACCAGGCACGACCATTTTTTATCTAGCGTTCGAAATTAATCTCACTCGGAAGTTGATAGACTGTTAAAAGAACATCCTCCATGTTCCAATCGTCGCTGCTTTTTGTATAGGCTAAACATTAGCATGAAATTTTTGAAGCAAGTAGAGAATGTCATTGGGTTCAAAATGGGACCAGGCACGACCATTTTTAATCTAGCGTTCGAAATTTATCTCACTCGGAAGTTGATAGACTGTTAAAAGAACATCCTTCATGTTCCAATCGTCGCTGCTTTTTGAAAAGACTAAACATTAACATGAAATTAATGGAGAAAGTAGAGGAGAAAAAGGGGTTCAAAATGGGACCAGGCACGACCATTCTTAATCTAGCGTTCGAAATAAATCTCACTCGGAAGTTGATAGACTGTTAAAAGAACATCCTCCATGTTCCAATCGTCGCTGCTTTTTGTATAGGCTAAACATTAGCATGAAATTTTTGAAGCAAGTAGAGAATGTCATTGGGTTCAAAATGGGACCAGGCACGACCATTTTTAATCTAGCGTTCGAAATTAATCTCACTCGGAAGTTGATAGCCTGTTAAAAGAACATCCTTCATGTTCCAATCGTCGCTGCTTTTTGAAAAGACTAAACATTAACATGAAATTAATGGAAAAAGTGGAAAAAGTAGAGGAGATCAAGGGGTTAAAAATGGAACCAGGCACGACCAATTTTAATCTAGCGTTCGAAATTAATCTCACTCGGAAGTTGATAGCCTGTTAAAAGAACATCCTTCATGTTCTAATCGTCGCTGCTTTTTGTATAGGCTAAACATTAGCATGACATTTTTGGAGAAAGTAGAGAATATTATTGGGTTCAAAATGGGACCAGGCACGACCATTTTTTATCTAGCGTTCGAAATTAATCTCACTCGGAAGTTGATAGCCTGTTAAAAGAACATTCTTCATGCTCCAATCGTCGCTGCTTTTTGAAAAGGCTAAACATTAACATGAAATTAATGGAGAAAGTAGAGGAGATCAAGGGGTTCAAAATGGGACCAGGCACGACCATTTTTAAATTAGCGTTCGAAATTAATCTCACTCGGAAGTTGATAGACAAGAAATTGTTGTAGGAACAGCCTCCGTGTTCCAATCGTCGCTGCTTTTTGAAAAGGCTAAACATTAACATGAAATTAATGGAGAAAGTAGAGGAGATCAAGGGGTTCAAAATGGGACCAGGCACGACCATTTTTTATCTAGCGTTCGAAATTAATCTCACTCGGAAGTTGATAGACTGTTAAAAGAACATCCTCCATGTTCCAATCGTCGCTGCTTTTTGTAAAGGCTAAACATTAGCATGAAATTTTTGGAGCAAGTAGAGAATATCTTTGGGTTAAAAAAGGGACCAGGCACGACCATTTTTAATCTAGCGTTCGAAATAAATCTCACTCGGAAGTTGATAGCCTGTTAAAAGAACATTCTTCATGTTCCAATCGTCGCTGCTTTTTGTATAGGCTAAACATTAGCATGAAATTTTTGAAGCAAGTAGAGGATGTCATTGGGTTCAAAATGGGACCAGGCACGACCATTTTTAAACTAGCGTTCGAAATTAATCTCACTCGGAAGTTGATAGCCTGTTAAAAGAACATCCTTCATGTTCCAATCGTCGCTGCTTTTTGAAAAGACTAAACATTAACATGAAATTAATGGAAAAAGTAGAGGAGATCAAGGGGTTCAAAATGGAACCAGGCACGACCAATTTTAATCTAGCTTTCGAAATTAATCTCACTCGGAAGTTGATAGCCTGTTAAAAGAACATCCTTCATGTTCCAATCGTCGCTGCTTTTTGAAAAGGCTAGACATTAATATGAAATTAATGGAGAAAGTAGAGGAGATCAAGGGGTTCCAAATGGGACCAGGCACGACCATTTTTTAATCTACCGTTCGAAATTAATCTCACTCGGAAGTTGATAGACTGTTAAAAGAACATCCTCCATGTTCCAATCGTCGCTGCTTTTTGTAAAGGCTAAACATTAGCATGAAATTTTTGGAGCAAGTAGAGAATATCATTGGGTTAAAAATGGGACCAGGCACGACCATTTTTAATCTAGCGTTCGAAATAAATCTCACTCGGAAGTTGATAGCCTGTTAAAAGAACATCCTTCATGTTCCAATCGTCGCTGCTTTTTGAAAAGGCTAAACATTAACATGAAATTTATGGAGCAAGTAGAAAGAATCAAGGGGTTCTAAATGGGACCAGGCACGACCATTTTTAATCTAGCGTTCGAAATTAATCTCACTCGGAAGTTGATAGCCTGTTAAAAGAACATCCTCCATGTTCCAAACGTCTCTGCTTTTTGAATAGGCTAAACATTAACACGAAATTTATGGAGCAAGTAGAAAGAATCAAGGGGTTCCAAATGGGACCAGGCACGACCATTTTTAATCTAGCGTTCGAAATTTATCTCACTCGGAAGTTGATAGACTGTTAAAAGAACATCCTTCATGTTCCAATCGTCGCTGCTTTTTGAAAAGACTAAACATTAACATGAAATTAATGGAGAAAGTAGAGGAGAAAAAGGGGTTCAAAATGGGACCAGGCACGACCATTCTTAATCTAGCGTTCGAAATTAATCTCACTCGGAAGTTGATAGACTGTTAAAAGAACATCCTCCATGTTCCAATCGTCGCTGCTTTTTGTATAGGCTAAACATTAGCATGAAATTTTTGAAGCAAGTAGAGAATGTCATTGGGTTCAAAATGGGACCAGGCACGACCATTTTTAATCTAGCGTTCGAAATTAATCTCACTCGGAAGTTGATAGCCTGTTAAAAGAACATCCTTCATGTTCCAATCGTCGCTGCTTTTTGAAAAGACTAAACATTAACATGAAATTAATGGAAAAAGTAGAGGAGATCAAGGGGTTCAAAATGGAACCAGGCACGACCAATTTTAATCTAGCGTTCGAAATTAATCTCACTCGGAAGTTGATAGCCTGTTAAAAGAACATCCTTCATGTTCCAATCGTCGCTGCTTTTTGAAAAGGCTAGACATTAATATGAAATTAATGGAGAAAGTAGAGGAGATCAAGGGGTTCCAAATGGGACCAGGCACGACCATTTTTTAATCTACCGTTCGAAATTAATCTCACTCGGAAGTTGATAGACATGAAATTGTTGTAGGAACAGCCTCCGTGTTCCAATCGTCGCTGCTTTTTGAAAAGGCTAAACATTAAAACGAAATTTTTGGAGCAAGTAAAAGGGATCAAGGGGTTCAAAATGGGACCAGGCACGACCATTTTTAATCTAGCGTTCGAAATTTATCTCACTCGGAAGTTGATAGACTGTTAAAAGAACATCCTTCATGTTCCAATCGTCGCTGCTTTTTGAAAAGACTAAACATTAACATGAAATTAATGGAAAAAGTAGAGGAGATCAAGGGGTTCAAAATGGAACCAGGCACGACCAATTTTAATCTAGCGTTCGAAATTAATCTCACTCGGAAGTTGATAGCCTGTTAAAAGAACATCCTTCATGTTCCAATCGTCGCTGCTTTTTGAAAAGGCTAGACATTAATATGAAATTAATGGAGAAAGTAGAGGAGATCAAGGGGTTCCAAATGGGACCAGGCACGACCATTTTTTAATCTACCGTTCGAAATTAATCTCACTCGGAAGTTGATAGACTGTTAAAAGAACATCCTCCATGTTCCAATCGTCGCTGCTTTTTGTAAAGGCTAAACATTAGCATGAAATTTTTGGAGCAAGTAGAGAATATCATTGGGTTAAAAATGGGACCAGGCACGACCATTTTTAATCTAGCGTTCGAAATAAATCTCACTCGGAAGTTGATAGCCTGTTAAAAGAACATCCTTCATGTTCCAATCGTCGCTGCTTTTTGAAAAGGCTAAACATTAACATGAAATTTATGGAGCAAGTAGAAAGAATCAAGGGGTTCTAAATGGGACCAGGCACGACCATTTTTAATCTAGCGTTCGAAATTAATCTCACTCGGAAGTTGATAGCCTGTTAAAAGAACATCCTCCATGTTCCAAACGTCTCTGCTTTTTGAATAGGCTAAACATTAACACGAAATTTATGGAGCAAGTAGAAAGAATCAAGGGGTTCCAAATGGGACCAGGCACGACCATTTTTAATCTAGCGTTCGAAATTTATCTCACTCGGAAGTTGATAGACTGTTAAAAGAACATCCTTCATGTTCCAATCGTCGCTGCTTTTTGAAAAGACTAAACATTAACATGAAATTAATGGAAAAAGTAGAGGAGATCAAGGGGTTCAAAATGGAACCAGGCACGACCAATTTTAATCTAGCGTTCGAAATTAATCTCACTCGGAAGTTGATAGCCTGTTAAAAGAACATCCTTCATGTTCCAATCGTCGCTGCTTTTTGAAAAGGCTAGACATTAATATGAAATTAATGGAGAAAGTAGAGGAGATCAAGGGGTTCCAAATGGGACCAGGCACGACCATTTTTTAATCTACCGTTCGAAATTAATCTCACTCGGAAGTTGATGGACATGAAATTGTTGTAGGAACAGCCTCCGTGTTCCAATCGTCGCTGCTTTTTGAAAAGGCTAAACATTAAAACGAAATTTTTGGAGCAAGTAAAAGGGATCAAGGGGTTCAAAATGGGACCAGGCACGACCATTTTTAATCTAGCGTTCGAAATTTATCTCACTCGGAAGTTGATAGACTGTTAAAAGAACATCCTTCATGTTCCAATCGTCGCTGCTTTTTGAAAAGGCTAAACATTAACATGAAATATATGGAACAAGTAGAAGAGATCAAGGGGTTCAAAATGGGACCAGGCACGACCATTTTTAAATTAGCGTTCGAAATTAATCTCACTCGGAAGTTGATAGACAAGAAATTGTTGTATGAACAGCCTCCGTGTTCCATCGTCGCTGCTTTTTGAAAAGGCTAAACATTAACACGAAATTAATGGAGAAAGTAGAGGAGATCAAGGGGTTCAAAATGGGACCAGGCACGACCATTCTTAATCTAGCGTTCGAAATTAATCTCAATCGGAAGTTGATAGACTGTTAAAAGAACATCCTCCATGTTCCAATCGTCGCTGCTTTTTGTAAAGGCTAAACATTAGCATGAAATTTTTGGAGCAAGTAGAGAATATCATTGGGTTAAAAATGGGACCAGGCACGACCATTTTTAATCTAGCGTTCGAAATTAATCTCACTCGGAAGTTGATAGCCTGTTAAAAGAACATCCTTCATGTTCCAACCGTCGCTGCTTTTTGAAAAGACTAAACATTAACATGAAATTAATGGAAAAAGTAGAGGAGATCAAGGGGTTCAAAATGGAACCAGGCACGACCAATTTTAATCTAGCGTTCGAAATTAATCTCACTCGGAAGTTGATAGCCTGTTAAAAGAACATCCTTCATGTTCCAATCGTCGCTGCTTTTTGAAAAGGCTAGACATTAACATGAAATTAATGGAGAAAGTAGAGGAGATCAAGGGGTTCCAAATGGGACCAGGCACGACCATTTTGTAATCTACCGTTCGAAATTAATCTCACTCGGAAGTTGATAGACATGAAATTGTTGTAGGAACAGCCTCCGTGTTCCAATCGTCGCTGCTTTTTGAAAAGGCTAAACATTAACATGAAATTAATGGAGAAAGTAGAGGAGATCAAGAAGTTCAAAATGGGACCAGGCACGACCATTCTTAATCTAGCGTTCGAAATTAATCTCACTCGGAAGTTGATAGACTGTTAAAAGAACATCCTCCATGCTCCAATCGTCGCTGCTTTTTGTAAAGGCTAAACATTAGCATGAAATTTTTGGAGCAAGTAGAGAATATCATTGGGTTAAAAATGGGACCAGGCACGACCATTTTTAATCTAGCGTTCGAAATAAATCTCACTCGGAAGTTGATAGCCTGTTAAAAGAACATCCTTCATGTTCCAATCGTCGCTGCTTTTTGAAAAGGCTAAACATTAACATGAAATTTATGGAGCAAGTAGAAAGAATCAAGGGGTTCTAAATGGGACCAGGCACGACCATTTTTAATCTAGCGTTCGAAATTAATCTCACTCGGAAGTTGATAGCCTGTTAAAAGAACATCCTCCATGTTCCAAACGTCTCTGCTTTTTGAATAGGCTAAACATTAACACGAAATTTATGGAGCAAGTAGAAAGAATCAAGGGGTTCCAAATGGGACCAGGCACGACCATTTTTAATCTAGCGTTCGAAATTAATCTCACTCGGAAGTTGATAGCCTGTTAAAAGAACATCCTCCATGTTCCAAACGTCTCTGCTTTTTGAATAGGCTAAACATTAACACGAAATTTATGGAGCAAGTAGAAGAGATCAAGGGGTTCAAAATGGGACCAAGCACAACCATTTTTAATCTAGCGTTCGAAATTAATCTAAATCGGAAGTTTATAGACTGTTAAAAGAACATCCTCCATGTTCAAATCGTCGCTGCTTTTTGAAAAGGCTAAACATTAGCATGAAATTTTTGGAGCAAGTAGAGAATATCATTGGGTTCAATATGGGACCAGGCACGACCATTTTTAAATTAGCGTTCGAAATTAATCTCACTCGGAAGTTGATAGACAAGAAATTGTTGTAGGAACAGCCTCCGTGTTCCAATCGTCGCTGCTTTTTGAAAAGGCTAAAAATTAAAACGAAATTTATGGAGCAAGTAGAAGAGATCAAGGGGTTCAAAATGGGACAAAACACGACCATTTTGAATCTAGCGTTCAAAATTAATCTCACTCGGAAGTTGATAGTCGGTTAAAAGAACATCCTCCATGTTCCAAACGTCTCTGCTTTTTGAATAGGCTAAACATTAACACGAAATTTATGGAGCAAGTAGAAAGAATCAAGGGGTTCCAAATGGGACCAGGCACGACCATTTTTAATCTAGCGTTCGAAATTAATCTCACTCGGAAGTTGATAGCCTGTTAAAAGAACATCCTCCATGTTCCAATCGTCGCTGCTTTTGAATATGCTAAACATTAACACAAAATTTATGGAGCAAGTAGAAAGAATCAAGGGGTTCTAAATGGGACCAGGAACGACCATTTTTAATCTAGCGTTCGAAATTAATCTCACTCGGAAGTTGATAGCCTGTTAAAAGAACATCCCCCATGTTCCAATCGTCGCTGCTTTTTGAATATGCTAAACATTAACACAAAATTTATGGAGCAAGTAGAAGAGATCAAGGGGTTCAAAATGGGACAAAACACGACCATTTTTAATCTAGCGTTCGAAATTAATCTCACTCGGAAGTTGATAGCATGTTAAAAGAACATCCTCGATGTTCCAATCGTCGCTGCTTTTTGAATATGCTAAACATTGGCATGAAATTTATGGACCCAGTAGAAGAGATCAAGGGGTTCAAAATGACACCAATCACGACCATTTTTAATTTAGCGTTCGAAATTGATCTCACTCGGAAGTTGATAGACTGTTAAAAGAACATCCTCCATGTTCCAATCGTCGCTGCTTTTTGAATATGCTAAACATTAACACAAAATTTATGGACCCAGTAGAAGAGATCAAGGGGTTCAAAATTGGACAAAACACGACGTTTTTTATTCTAGCGTTCGAAATTAATCTCACTCGGAAGTTGATAGACCGAAATTAATCTCACTCGGAAGTTGATAGACTGTTAAAAGAACATCCTCCATGTTCAAATCGTCGCTGCTTTTTATATAGGCTAAACATTAGCATGAAATTTTTGGAGCAAGTAGAAGAGATCAAGGGGTTCAAAATGACACCAATCACGACCATTTTTAATTTAGCGTTCAAAATTGATCTCACTCGGAAGTTGATAGACAAGAAATTGTTGTAGGAACAGCCTCCATGTTCCAATCGTCGCTGCTTTTTGAATATGCTAAACATTAACACAAAATTTATGGACCCAGTAGAAGAGATCAAGGGGTTCAAAATGGGACAAAACACGACCATTTTTAATCTAGCGTTCGAAATTAATCTCACTCGGAAGTTGATAGACCGAAATTAATCTCACTCGGAAGTTGATAGCCTGTTAAAAGAACATCCTCCATGTTCCAATCGTCGCTGCTTTTTGAATATGCTAAACATTAACACAAAATTTATGGAACAAATAGAAGAGATCAAGGGGTTCAAAATGGGACCAAGCACGACCATTTTTAATCTAGCGTTCGAAATCAATCTCACTCGGAAGTTGATAGACTGTTAAAAGAACATCCTCCATGTTCAAATCGTCGCTGCTTTTTATATAGGCTAAACATTAGCATGAAATTTTTGGAGCAAGTAGAAGAGATCAAGGGGTTCAAAATGACACCGATCGCGACCATTTTTAATTTAGCGTTCGAAATTGATCTCACTCGGAAGTTGATAGACAAGAAATTGTTGTAGGAACAGCCTCCATGTTCCAATCGTCGCTGCTTTTTGAAAATGCTAAACATTAACACAAAATTTATGGACCCAGTAGAAGAGATCAAGGGGTTCAAAATGGGACAAAACACGACCATTTTTAATCTAGCGTTCGAAATTAATCTCACTCGGAAGTTGATAGACCGAAATTAATCTCACTCGGAAGTTGATAGCCTGTTAAAAGAACATTCTCCATGTTCCAATCGTCGCTGCTTTTTGAATATGCTAAACATTAACACAAAATTTATGGAGCAAATAGAAGAGATCAAGGGGTTCAAAATGGGACCAAGCACGACCATTTTTAATCTAGCGTTCGAAATCAATCTCACTCGGAAGTTGATAGACTGTTAAAAGAACATCCTCCATGTTCAAATCGTCGCTGCCTTTTATATAGGCTAAACATTAGCATGAAATTTTTGGAGCAAGTAGAAGAGATCAAGGGGTTCAAAATGACACCAATCGCGACCATTTTTAATTTAGCGTTCGAAATTGATCTCACTCGGAAGTTGATAGACAAGAAATTGTTGTAGGAACAGCCTCCATGTTCCAATCGTCGCTGCTTTTTGAATAGGCTTAACATTAACACGAAATTTTTGGAGCAAGTAGAAGAGAGCAAGGGGTTCAAAATGACACCAATCACGACCATTGTTAATTTAGCGTTCGAAATTGATCTCACTCGGAAGTTGATAGACTGTTAAAAGAACATCCTCCATGTTCCAATCGTCGCTGCTTTTTGAATATGCTAAACATTAACACAAAATTTAAGGAGCAAGTAGAAGAGATCAAGGGGTTCAAAATGGGACCAATCACAACCATTTTTAACTAGCGTTCGAAATTAATCACACTCGGAAGTTGATAGACTGTTAAAAGAACATCCTCCATGTTCAAATCGTCGCTGCTTTTTTTATATGCTAAACATTAGCATGAAATTTATGGAGCAAGTAGAAGAGATCAAGGGGTTCAAAATGACACCAGGAGTGACCATTTTTAATAGCCCCGCGGCTAGGTGCGGGTATGAAGGCCATGCAAAAAAGGGGGAAAAACGGCTGTTTTCACGAGTTTTATTTTGAGGGTGGGTTTCAAATCACTTTAAAAAATCGGAAAAATTCAAATTTTGGGAAATTACAGAGCTAACACAAACAGATTTTTCAAGACTTGTCGCGTCTCTGTAGCTACTCCCGTTCGGACACGGGCACAGGCCAAAGTAGCCCCAATTAGATATGGCCATCTCGGCTGTCCGGATACTTTTAACACTGATAAAAACCCACCCTTCCAACAATTGAAAAATTCCCAAATTATATTACCAAATTCCCGCCACTCAAGAGAACCTTACAAAAAAAAATCGTCAACTTTGGACGAAAACTCAGAATATTGCCGCAGCTCAAAAACAGCGGTTTTGCATAAGGTTCTCTCGGGTGTCCGGATACTTCTGGTGGGTACTGTATGTAAGACGATCAGCCCCTTTATCAACCCATTCCCTCTTGTAGTCTGCCGGCAGTGGTCAGTCGATCCCCAGTACTGAAGCAATACGCACGCTTAACCAGAGCTGTCTACCTTAATCTTACAGTATAATTGTAGAGGGGATTTAATGGATCATTATGAGACTGTTCGACCTTCTAGCGTTTTTCGTTCTCGAGAAAATCGAGTTGGACGCTCTTTACCATTAGAACATACCATTCTTCTTTCCATTAGTTCTTTCCATTCTTCTTACCATTAGTTCATACCATAGAACATCCAATTGCCATTACCTCTTGAATCGGAAATTCCAAACAGGTCTTTGCCATATTATTAAAGAAGGAGTTGAAAGAATCATTTTGAGACTTTTAATTTCATTATGTTTATAATATTGAAATATCATGAAAAAATGCTGGCAGGGATTCAATTTTTTAAACTTTCTCAATCTTTACGTAAAAAATTTCATTTTTTCGTTTAAATTCTTTTTTGGGGGGGGGGCTCATTTTTTACACCTAGCCATGTAATTTAAAATAATTAAAATAGAAACATATGTTTCTAAATTATTAATTAAAATATTAACCTAAATTAAATTTATTTCGTGGTGGAGCCCTGAAAAAAATTCAAGGGATTTTAATTTAAAGATTAAAAAGTTATAAAACATCAAACCCCCATAAAGCTTCACGAGAGCAGCGGACTTCAGTCACGTGACACCATTCCGCAATAAACACAAAAAAGTTGCGCGAATCTCGCACAGTGAAAACTTGTTATAGTAAAACTAGGGATTTGTTTCCCTAGCTCAACAGTATGTATCTTAAACCTCTCTGTCACCTTTTGCGTTCAGATGTACAATAAATTGTTTAACTGCATTATCCATGGCGTTTTTTCCCGCAGTCAATGCCGGTCGGAGCCCAGATACGACGGATCTTCTAACTACCAGCTTATTAAATTGGAAATACCACCCAGGTCTCTTGCAATATAGTAACGATATTCTGTGTATTTCCCGCCCATATCAATGGCGCTAGCTATATAACTGCCCGATCCCCACTATGTTATCCAGTCTTGTAAGCCAATACATAGCTCACGTTACAATATTATTAAACAACGAGTCAAATAGATTTTTTTGAAACTTCGTTCAACTTTTTATCGCCTCTCGTTCTTCAGATAATGGAGTTATACTCTCATTATCAGTTATTGAAAATACCATGGAATTTCTAATGGCCAAAGCATCTCAAATCGGAAGTACTGTAGAACAGTCACTACTTCTGTCATCTGAGCCTACCAAGAGTCGCAGACGAAAGAAGTCGGTAAATAACCCTTAGAGGACTCAAGCCGAATCGTTGGAAAATTTAAAGATGGATTTAGAAATCATGTGCCATTTTTTCGGTTGAAATTACATGCAAAAGCCGCGGAATAAGCAAACGAGCGTCGGTGGTCAGCGTCTGTCCTTGGATCGAAGCCGCCAAAGCACGTCGCGTTCGATCCAAATTTGATCCATGGGAAAACGTTAACGAAGATCACCCCGCCGGAAACCACTGCTACTGAAGACGAGAACCCAACCAAGCACTTTTACGCCTGCTAGAAGAAATGACAACGGACATCTCAAAATTTAACGTGGAAATGCAAATACTGCATGAATTTGAGTATTGTAGCATATATTCATGACGTCACACGTGCCTGGCGTATATAAGTCGGCGGGCCAGGGGAGGGGGCGGTGCTATTCTACATAATCTCGTGTTGGTAGTAATCCTCAATACACACTCTTGCGTTCCATGGTAGACATAAGCAGGTCCTGTGGTAAGTCCACAATTTTTCAACAAGTTTTACGTTGTCATCCGTGTAGGCCTCGTTTGAGTGATTCGAACAAAGGTGAGAGTAGGGGAGCAAACTACCAGGGAGAACAAGTAGAAGATCCTGGGGCCAAGCGCATCCCCTAGAGAGGTGCAATCACGCACGAGAAGAGGGAGTGAAAAACAGTGGAGGGGAAGCGGAAGGAAGCCTGGAAGAGGGGATTTTGGCAAGAAGAAGTCTGGAAGCAGGGACTTCGGCAGGAAGAAGTCTGGAGCAGAATTTCGGCGGGGTGAAGTCTGGAAGCACGGACTTCGACGGGAAGAGCGCTGGGAGTAGGGACGTCGGTGTTAGTAAGTGACAGTGACGAAGCTTCGGACGCGAACATAAGGGCTGGACGAGGCAGCCACAGAATACTACTACGAAATCATCAACTTATGTAGGCTGGAGGACCGTAACATTACGAAAGCTACTCACCTGTGTGCTGTACTACTTGTTTGAAGGATTGAAGCCCACACTACTAGAGAGTAGAGAAGATCTGGGTGAGGAACCCAAAAACTTGCAGAGAATTTTAGCGGAAGTAGAACTTTATTTATTCGGAAATGGCAGGCCAGGTGGAGCAGCCGGTGCCGCCGAAAAGCTCGCTGAAAAGTAGTTATCAACCATCGACCTCAAGACATTCGTGTCCAGGTTTTGGCTCCGTAAAATCAGGTAAGAGTATGTTCTCTAAATTCTCGATAATTTCTAATAAAATAAGGCCCACTGCACGTCTTCGTTCTTAGTCCTTTTTCAAGTTTTCATTGGTGACACGTGTCAAGGTCTAAACTTCATCAACATCGAAATAGCAAAGAAAATGAATCCAGCTAACAAAAACCCAAAACAGTAAAGCCTTTCAAGTATTTCTTAGAAAATTCTAGAAGTGTAAACATTTTTAAATTAAACTTGTTTCTGTTTATTTTTGTAATTTATTTAACTTAGAAGGACTATGCCATCACAAAGTTTACCCCATGAAACCAAAAGCTTGCTATGAGTTTCTGAGTGCGGTAAAGCAACACTCTGAAGCCTATGAGATGGTTGGGCAACGTACCCTAGGCGTAGGTATGGTGGGGGATGCTGGCAAAGGAAAAAAACTTCAAATCCACCCTACCGTTGTCGGGAGCAGACCTCAATAAACTGTCTTTCCTTTACATGGTGGAAAAATCAGGTTTTTCGGTAAGTCCACATTCGTCAACTGGTTCTACGCTGTCGTTTGTTTTGGGCACCGTATTTGGGAGCGATACGAAAAAGGGCGGGAGTAGACGAGAAGACAACCGATGAGAGCCAGTAGAAAGGTTTTGGGACAAAGCGCATCTCCTGGGGAGGTACGACGCGCACGTCAAGGCTGAGACCAGTAGAAGGAGAGGAAGCGGAAGGAAGTCCGGACGCGGGGACTTTGTCACGGAAGAGCCAGGTACAGAAGACTCTGGTGGAAGAAATCTCGAAGCACGAACTTCGGCCCAAAGGAGTTTGGAAGCAGGGTTTTGGTGATGCAGTCGGCGAAAGAGGCGTCTGGTGAGCAACACCGGAGCACACACGGGATTCAACCGTGGCAGAGAGGAAGAATTCATTCATTGCCATTCGGGCTATTTTCAACCCCCGGGACGTTCCCGCGTATGATGGATTACGTCTTTTCCGGTCTAAGGTGAAACAAATACAGTATTGTGGAGAGAAGCCTCTTGTCAATCATTTCGTAATACGCATCCAGTCGAGAGATGTGTATAACACCAGGATTGCCAAAAAGGAGGGGATCTAACGGAAACCGCCGTTTTTTCTGGAGGTCTCAAACGTCCAACATTTTTAGAAAACACATTTAGACTCGGAATGGACATCCTTGGTCCTTTTATGGTAGAAATTTGTAGAAACAATTTCTCATGGTTCTGTAGAAATCGGGAACCAGTACATCATCGTATCGGTAGATTATCTCACCAAGTGGGAGGGGACGAAGACAATTCCAGTGGGCAGCATAGGTTGCCGATTTTTTCGTCCACAATCTGATTTTACGACGAACGATTATCAATGATTGATTAAACATGATTAATGCAACATTTCTCGTTGCATGGGCGAGATACGTCAGAGTGGCCTCGTGGTTATTTCCGTTGTCCATATTTTCGCGTGGTGGCTTTGGACACATTCAGTGATTTATCTGAAGAGGACACCAAATCAAGCTTACAGGCGCGGGCCACCTGGGGCAGACCCGGAATTATGACAAGGTCAGCGCCCGGTACTATTGGAAGGGTATGTCAACAGACGTGATGAAGTACGTCCGAAAGTGCGGAGCTTGTCAGGCGCGCAAGGGGGTCTGCAAGAGGCTACTGGGATTTTTTGGAGGTTTCACAGGTGGAGCGGCCGTTTGAACGCGTTGGCGGTGATATTCTGGGACCCTTTCCTCGGGCTAACAGCGGAAACCGGCACATCATTGTCGGAGTGGACTACGTGTCAAAATGGGCCGAAACAAAAACAGTGGCGGTGGCGGGAGCAGCAGAAATGGCCGAGTTCTTTGTCAACAACATCATCCTAAGGCACGGGGCGCCGAGGAAGCTGTCAACCGACCAGTGGGAGTGTTTCAAAGCAGCGATGATGCAGAAAGTGCTTCAGCTGCTAGAAACGAACCACCGCACTACGACAGCTTACCACACATTAGCGGACATGCTGTCCATGTATGTGTCGAAAGACCATAAGGACTGGGATGAAGCTCTCCCGTACGTAACGTTTGCGTACAATACAAGCCGACAGGAGACAACGGGGAGGACGCCATTTTTTCTCGTGCACGGATGGGAGGCGGTGCTGCCCATCAACGCCATAATGGGAGCGGACCCAAACGAGCAACCGGACGCGGGGAACCGGACTACGCAAACTGGATTAGTGAGACACTGCGGAAGGCCTATTGGGAAGTTGAAGCGAGAACGAAACGTAGTCCCCTCTTCAAATTGTTTTTATTTTTAACTTCCTCTAGTAGTCTTCCATACGTGTTCAACAGGTCGGGTCGTATAGTGAATTTTGTTTTTACTCTGTAGGGGTTTGGGATTAGTGAAATACCACAATCGGGACGATTGTGATGGTAAAAGAGGGGATGTAACGCAAGGATCATGGGACGTCCAACGGGACGTAAGTTTGTAGTATTCTAGCTAACCGCTAGATGGACAGGGTAAGCCCTGTACTGACAGCGCGGGAGTTGGGAGAGAAGGGGGTATTCAATAGATCGAACGAGCACGAAGAACGTGATCGTGGTAATACAGTTTGATAGCCACTGAAGTGAGTTTACTTATAGTTCATAAACTTGATCCGTATCCTGGCGCATCGTACTCATCGATACCAGCATCTAAAATATTACAAGTTTATAGATTGTTATTATTTAATTTCTTTCTTAATAACTACATAAACTCACTCCTGCTGAAAAGGCGGACTGAGATTTATATCTATTTATGGGCTAAAAATCGATCTTAAATTTTACGCCATCTGAGATATTGGCCGAATGAAATTACCTTGAAAAGTCTTCAGAAATATATCTGAAAAATCTTGCCTTTTTTGGAAAAATCTGTAAGTTTTTCAACGGAAAACGGCCTTTCTGTACCTGCCTGTTCTGTGATTATGTCTGCCTGCATCTGGTTAATGTCTAGTTAGTGTCAACAGACACAAATGGTGCAAAATGACCTCAAATTGTCATTTTGCACCATTTGATGTGTTCTGACACTAATCAGACGTAGGAAGACTTCATTTACTACTACATGGGTCTCTCAACAGTTCAACTACCACCTGAAACATTCCCACCCACTCAACTTTGAAGAGTTCTCTTAGAAATCAAATCGTCTTCCCATGATAGACCTTCGTGTCCGTATTGGATAGCGGAGATTTGTGGCGAGCATATCATGAAGCTCGCGTAGTAACTCATTTCAACTATACAAGATAATCAGTTTAACCATTTCAAATCAAGAAGGTACCCTTGGACTGCTCTAAACACCTCCACCTGACTATCTTGCCGTATCCAACAACCAACAAAAATTCGTGGAACTTTCCGAGGTGGAAATCAAGTAGTGCAGAAATGAACCCAAACTGGTTTGACCGATCAGTCAAGCAATTATACGTAAAGCCTCCCGAAATACTTGTGCGATGAGTCTTTTTCTCAATGACCCACTTGGCTCCGACCCCTCTTTAAATTAGTGGTTCTCAATAATGGCGCTTGCTTGGGCGTATCATGCTTGTGTAATTATCATAATATACTGTCAGCCTACCATCGCGGCGATGTATATCCTACTCTCCGTCTACCTACTTACCAAAATTGACCTACTTAATAGCTTTTCTATATACTAATCGGTATCCTGCTTAAACTATTTAACGGTTTTATCAATCTTCCTACTGTTTATCCTAATTCGCGTTTTGCGAAAAAATGAATCCGGAAGAAGTACTCCTTGTTATGACGTGGGCATCGTCCCGGGGATCAACAAGAGAGTACGCAATGTAAGGTCGTCCTTTTTATATTTCCCTCCGACGCGGACGCCGGTATGCGAAAGGGGGGGGGCAGGTATTTAAGGCCATCAGTCCCTTTATTAGCCTATCCCTCTAGTAGTCTATCCGCTGTAGTCTGCCGGTCTCGAGAACTAAAAGAATTCACACGTATAGCCAAGGCTGCCCGCACTAATCATACACAAATAACTTTAAAATTCAGACAAACTTATTTGTCAAACTCTTGTATTAAAAAGCTTATTGCATTATTCATTCAACTTGGTTGCACTGAACAAAAATATCAAAAACGGATCAAGTCTTAAAAGACAGGATATTTAAGAACAGGAAACCATGCTATGGGATACATTACAAAAGCAAGCGTCATACGTTTTGGACCTTGGACCTAGCCGATCCACCTGTGGGCTAGGGGAAACCTCCCAGCCACCCCACCACCCTCACTGATTGGATGGTGATATACGGATGGAAGGCACTCGACTCGTTCTGTTGACAGCGGTTGACAGAGCAATATGACGAGTAAGTTAGAGGAGCAATCTTACCAATTTCTGTCATCGATTAGCAATTGTTACTGTCGGGAATCGTGTAATTGGCGTCCATCTGCCCCACTGTGCGTCCTCAGTCTCCCTATAAGGTCCCAACCTTTCCTCCGCAAGACGCGTCAGTCAGGACCAACCTAGCTACTCATCCAAGACGCTTGTGGTATCTCAGTCCCTCTCTGTCTCTCCCTGTCATATACTCTGTATCGGTGTCCGTGTTAACAATAAACTGTCTTTAGTCTCAACCGGCATGTGTAAGAGGCATTACAACTTCGGGTTAGGATCACCGTTTTATCAACAAGACATCTTCCAGCTTCTTTATTTCCTCCTGCCCAACTAAATCAAGTTATGCTAGAAGTAATGAAGTCTTCTCCCTGGTTGGTCTTTGACAAAATCCTTCAATCAGGCGACATGTGACACGCTTACAAAAATGTTCGTGTTGTTACTGCAACAGTACCCAATGTTTTACGCATCCTTGTAAAACTACCAAAACAGCAATAGACTTCTAATTAGTAATGGGAATGACTGGAGAAAGATAGAGCTAATAGTTAAATACCGTTTCGTCCTTTGACGGTAGTATTTTTTCTCCTGTACTCTGATTTCTTCCCGCTAGAAGCCGGTGGAACACCAAACGATTTAAATCGTGTCCATTAAGCTGGATTTTAAAAATTATATTATAGTTAGGAGATGCTGCACTTGAACTTTACTTACATAACATATTATTATACTTTGGTGTATGACAGGTAAAGTTTTTAACTTATTCATCCGATTATAATTTTAAACGACACTGCCTCATCAACAACTCGTTGTTTAAAAATATAGAAACCCAAAGCTTACAACCATGGCCACCCCATAAATAAAATCAAAACATAATAGACCATTTTTATAGGTGAACGATGAATATATTGTGCGTAAGAAATACCAGCCATACTTTTCACCAAGATTTGGCTGTAATATAGAGTAGTGGAAGATAAAAAATTTACTTAGCAATACAAAATAATTTATTTTTTTGGTTAGAAGTTTAATTTGGACCGTTTGGATTGCAGTTTATATTTGGTGTAAAGGTCTTATTCTACATATGCGTGACGTCACTGTATCTGACGTCACCTACAAAAGGGAGCTCGACACGGGTACGGTTGCACCGACCCAGAGCCCGCCTCTTCATGTCACGTGACCAAGGGAACGCGGTATAACAGTGCGTTACCGCATGACAGCGGTACCGCACGAGTATACCGATTCCTATTGGTCCACCGCCGGTACGATCGCTTCTACCGATTTCGATCGGTACAGCAGTGATCTGCCGATCTTCATTGGCTGCCTTATCATCCCGACACGGACGGTGTCATATAAAAGACCCCGTCAGCAGCCACGAGATCGACGAGAGCTACGGTGCAAGACGACCATTGCCCTAAGCACTACCGCGTTCTTATCTTATTGTAACTTGTAATTGCCTTCTTAAAATACAGCCTTCTTGCAAACGTCAATCGCGTTCCATCTCTTCATTTAAATTCTCCACAACATTGGGACCATAGTATTGATTGCTATCAATGTAGGTTTTTTAAATATTAATTTAAGTTGAAATTTATTATTAAGTTTTTCAATGGAAAACGGCCTTTCTCTTCTCGCAGCAGGTCAACTACCACCTGAAATATTCCCGCCCACTCAACTTCGAAGAGTTGAAATCAAAGCCCGTATCAAGAAGCTCGGCAAGTGACTGCCATTCATTCTAAAGGCCTTCGACTGTTTGTCAATTTCCCTACCACCTGAAATATTCCCACCCACTCAACTTCGAAGAGTTCTCTTAGAAATCAAATCGTCTTCCCATGATAGACCTTCGTGTCCGTATTGGATAGCGGAGATTTGTGGCGAGCATATCATGAAGCTCGCGTAGTAACTCATTTCAACTATACAAGATAATCAGTTTAACCATTTCAAATCAAGAAGGTACCCTTGGACTGCTCTAAACACCTCTACATGACTATCTTGCCGTATCCTACGACCAACAAAAATTCGTGAAACTCTCCGAGGTTGAAATCAAGCAGTGCAGAAATGCACCCAACCTTGTATGTCCAATACTCAAGCAATTATACGGAAAGCCTCCCGAAAAACTTGTACGATGAGTCTTTTTCTCAATGACCCACTTGGCTCCGGCCCCTCTTTAAATTAGTGGTTCTCAATAATGGCGCTTGCTTGGTCGTATCGTGCTTGTGTTATGCAATTATCTGAATACACTGTCGGCCGCGCCGCGACAGCTACATTTCCTTTTTTACTAATTATTACTACAAAACAATTTTGAGAAACTTCATCATATTGTAACGCACAGCTCCAGATTCTGCCTATTTCTGGCAGAATATGAAAAGCTGTGCGTCAGCTAAGAGAATGGACTAAGTGTAATACTAAGTGTAACTGAATCGTCGGTGGTCTAAGTAAGATACACTTAGACCACCTTTCTATTTCTGTTTCTATTTCTGTAACAAAGACGCATGATCTGGCTTTTCGTAAAATAATCACGTACAAATCGGGTATATAAACACCCGATTTGCAGCAGTGGAGTAGTTCAGTCGGAGCCGCTGTTCTCGTACAGTAATACACTTGTTACTTGGATGTGAGTTCGTTACAATATATAAAACATATTATACTTTGGTGTTTAACAGATAAAGTTTTTAACTTTATCCGATTATAATTTTAAACAACGACATTGCCTCATCAACAACTCGTTGTTTAAAAATATAGAAACCCAAAGCTTACAAGCATGACCACCATTAAAACACAATAGACCATATTAATTTAGTGAACGATGAATATATTGTCAGTAAGAAATACCAACCACATACTTTTCACCAAGATTTGGCTGCTGTATTTAGTAGTGGAAGATAAAAAATTACTTAGCAAAAAATTCTATGACTGGCTGTCACTACTCCAGAAAGCAGACTGGGCTCGCTACTAAAGACGCCTGTGCGTTCATATGAAAGACGGTTGGCTGCAAATGGGGAGCGCGGAAGCCGTAATACCGATACTCTTGGCCTTGAGTTGCTGCGCGTCGACTTGGTGTCGGACTTCATTTCTGGTGATGTGGTGGACGCCGAATCCGATCTCGAGTGTTGGATGTCGTAACCATCAACATGCCGATGCACCAAAGCAACCAAATATTGCTGACTGTATTAGCCTCTTTATGAACAAGGGGAAGCTTATGTGAAGAAACAAAGTTCAGATTTGAAGCGTTGTAGCAACACTTCCCGCGGGGCCATCAAATATTTGCAGCGTCGAATATCAAAGAGCTCTATAGATTTATCAACCATTTTTAACGTTCATTTTCTCTCCTCAGAATGTTCGACGTTTTCTTTAAGAAGTTTTCCACTGCATATCATCATTTTCTACGATACCCCATAGAGTTTCTTAGTTAGCATTTATAACACAGTAGCGTAGATAGTTTAAATGATGAGCATAAGGTTCACCAAGTCCATAAATTATACAGACATTCGACATTTTAAAATTTACAATCACAAGATTTGAATTTGCCCTTGAATGCAACAGTATCCTTGGGAAAAAAAAGTGTTCAATATAAATGGTGGATCTTAGCGAAAAGGGTACAAATTTTGATTTCAAGTTGAAGTGGATTTGAAAAGTGTGTATTTTCATTTCCTCGAGTGATTAGAAAAAATTGGAAGGAACCATGAGAAACATTGTGCCCGCAAAACAAAAGAACACGAGATTAAAGAGATCACATATGGTCGAAATTGCAAATGATAGAAAGACGGAAAGTAGGCGAGATTTAAAATTTCAAAGATGAAAAACTTAGCTTCTGATGACTACTTTGATTGGACAAGTCGGATCCGACATCATCAAAAAGATTTGTGTGAAAGTTGGTGGAATAGACACAAGAATTAAGTGAGTAGGAGTAAGTTGCTTGATAAGCTGGAAGGTTGGGTCTCGCGCAATCACCACAAATCTGGATCGTCTTGGATGCGGACGTGTCGCCGGAACTGTGCTTGAACATTCTCAGGCAGCGAGCTAATTTCTGCCATATTACGGAACACGCCCGGTGGCATGAAGCCAATGAGTAGCGGAGCGTGTTGTTCCAGGATTCTTCGTCTTTCTTCGGCGATTGCCTGGTCTTCCGCTTGTTGCCGTTGTTCTTCTCTACGCCGCTCTTCTTCCTTCTCGGCAAACTCCAATTTTCTCGCTTGGCGCCGCTCTTCCAGTAAAGCAGATTGTTCTTTTTGAAACTGAGTTAGATCCTTGCGTCTCTTTTCCTCAGCCTCCCTCTCTGCCTGTTCGGCCAAAGCGGCTTGCTCCAGTTCCTAAAAATAAAGTATCAAATGAACTGTATTGCTTACGCAATAAAAATTTAATAGACACATACCCATAATCGTTCATTGAGTTCCTCTTCTCTCATGGCCTGCTTCTTCAACTCGTGTTGTGCAAGTTGTTCTCTCACAGCTTCATTCCATTTGATTCGTTGAGCTTGAGTCATTTTATCCAATTCTTCTTGCTTTTTCGCGTCCAAATCTTCCCTCTCCTCGCACCCATACTCGATCCATAATTCTTCTCTTTCGCGACGCCGACGCTGTTGATCAATGCGTTTAAAACAGTGTTGAAATTTTGAAACAAGTACTGAAATACCTCCTCCACTTCCAAGGCTTTTTGAAGCTTTTGACGGATGGACGCGAGTTTTCCGGCTTTCTCTTTTCGCTCTTGTTGTTGCATGTGACTCAACCGTCGCCGCTGGATCTGGCATTCTTCAATCAACCTATCCTCCTCCATTTCAATGAACTTCTGAATGGCTCGCCATTGGTTTTGCAGTCTGATACAGTTATCCAGTTCTTCGGCAAGGCGGCGCTTCTTTCTCTCACGCTCCTCTCGTTCACTAGAATAAATATTGATGTAGTACACTTGGACATGTTGCTCGAGCTTTAAATGTGACTTACTATTTCTCTCTTCTCAATTCAGCCATGAGGATCTCTTGTAGATACATGTCGTCCAATTGACGTTCCTCCATCAACTCGAGTTGTCTGGCTGCCTTGTACTGTTGGGCTTGCTTGATCAGGTCTTTGCAATACTTTTCCTTCTTCCACTTCTCGTACAGCAGTTTTCTGATTTCTAATTCTTGATCTATTTTCAACTGTCTTTCTGCTTCTTCTCTTTCTTGAAGTGTAAGCTCCTGCATGAAACAAATAAACATGGTTAGAACTGAATCAAGCTGATAAATTTCGGATGTGAAACCTTTTCTATGATTCTCAATGTTTGTTTTTCATCCATTTGTTTCTTCCGTTCTTTCAGAATGTATGCCATTTTCAGTTTAGACTCTAGTTCCCTAATTTCAATGCTACTTTCAATAATCTTCCGTCTTTAGAAAGAAAAACAAAAAGTGTTAGAATGTCATTGTGTAACGTGTTTTACTGCCACATAAATCCAACTACAGGTACCTGAATCCTTCATTTTTGAGATCGTCGGCTGTAATTGTTGATAACCTTTTCGACAATAGTGTTGCCTCTGAATCTCGATGAGTCATTTTGATTTATTTTATGAACCCATGAAATTCAAGACCTTTTACGACAAGACTGTTTTCGACTTGTTTGTATCCGCGCTTTTGGTTGCTATGACAACCCATGGACAACCACAGTATTAAAAACTGTTAAAAGAAAAAAATTTCGAACGAAAACGTAAATCATTTTAAATTTCAGGAAATTAATTAAGATACTAGTAAATTACATTTATAAATAGTTTTTTCAAGTTTTGCATAAAATCAAAAATTATTAACTTTTGGAAGCTGACTGAACTAGGCGGTCCTTGACACGTGACGAGATTTTGGTTGTGACGTGACTTTGAAAAAGAAACATTGTATGTCTGGAAGGGCGATTACAAAAAAAAAGAGTCTGCCTTTATTTGAGAAATGAACCTGTTGCACTTTCAAATGCATCAAAAGATCTTTCAATGAATGTTTTACCATAATACAAATATAGATTTCATCATTTTCGAATGCCGTACGCCACCGCAAACTCGGGGCAGCCTACACGTATACCGCAGGACGGCAACACTGGCGTCTTAGTCTGTATACCAAACTGACGTGGCATAGCCCTTGGGCTTTTCTGTCGATTCGAAATCTGTCAAAAACCGGCCCCAGCTGTTTAGTGTGTTGGCTAGCACACAGCTTCAGTTCAACCTTTCTCTTAGCTTCTTTTCCCCGTTCGGCCTGACCGGAGTTACTCTCTTGTTGTAACTCCTCTTTTCTTTACCTGTTAATTTACCTGCAGTACGAAAAGGAAAAAAAATGGTTGTGAAACCGCGCAAATCATCCTCGAAAAACCCACCCATCTTCAGTCATGAATTCGTTATCCAAAATCACGCAGATATTGTCTCTTGCGTGGCTATGCTCTTTGTCGTCGGCTTAATGTTCCAGGTAATGATTTTAATTTACTCAATTATGAAGTGGAACTAAAGTTTCTGTGGTTTCCAACAGACCACTCAACCCCTGGCTTCAATCTTCATTGCGATGCACCACAACGCAACACCTGTCGAAGAGCTGACATATGGCCAAGAGATGACTTATGTCACGGGACTCAAGGATCTCTGTGCAGTATTTTTCTACACTCTGATTGGGATTGTGGTTCACGCCGTGATCCAAGAGTACATTCTTGATGTAAGATTTGTTCATTTCCTCCATGCACTTGAGCTTCTAACTGTTTCGTTTGTCTGCTGTTGACAGAAAATCAAGACCAAGTTGCACTTGTCGAAAGTCAAGCAAAGCAAGTTCAACGAGTCTGGCCAACTGTTGATCTTTTACGTTGTGGCAGTGCTTTGGGGAGGTGATGTCATCTTCCGTGAAGGACTCTTATTCAACGTCTCAGCTCTCTGGAGGGATTACCCCAACATTGCCATGACTTTCATGTTCAAATTCTTCTTTATCGTCCAACTGGCCTACTGGCTTCACTGCTACCCAGAACTCTACTTCCAGAAGGTCAAGAAAGAAGATATGCCAGCAAGAATTACTTATGCTACCATTTACTTGGTAACGATTGCCGCTGCCTACGTGATGAACTTTACCCGGCTAGCTCTCTGCCTTCTCGTCCTTCATTATGGCGCCGAGACAGTCTTCCACGTCGCCCGGCTGCTCCACTTTGCCGATAAACCTTCCGTCGCCACGAAAGGTGTTTATTTAATGAAATTTCCGTGTCAAATGAGTTTGATTCTAATGAGGCATCTTTTATTTTAAAAATTCGACAGCATTCTCCTTCTGGAACATTTTGTTTGTTGTGACTCGCCTTGCGTCCATCATTTTGTCCGTTTCGACCTTTTGGTTCGGCCTGGCCGACAACGAGTCGGTGAGCTTCGTGATCCGCGTCTCTGGACTGGCTGCCGTCGTCTCGCTCCAGGTCTACATGCTCCAACGTTTCCTGACCTTCCACATGAGCCGACGCCGCGAAGCCGCCCGTTTGGCCGCCACGGCCGAGGCCGAGGCCAAGAAAGCCAAACAGGATAAGAAGGCCAAAAAGGCGCGCGAAGCGGCCAAGAAAAGTTCAGAAGAGGAAATCAGCGAATTGCCAGAAGTTGACCAAAACACAAACAAGAATTTGCGCTCTCGCGGAGCCGCCAAGGCAAAGTGATCCGTTTGTCGAGCTTTCATTGACGATTGAAGAGAGAATGAGAAAGAAAACTCCCAAAGTCTTAAGCGCCACAAACGAGAGAGAAAAAATTGTTTTGACAAAAAAAAGAAAAACCGAAAGAATTATTAAGATAAAAAAAAGAGAAGATATGAAGTGAGAAACGGGTGAGGGGAACTTAAATATCATTTTTCCTATATTGATACTACAGATTTTAAAGAATTATTATTAAAAAAAGTGAAGGAAAAGACTCCTCTTGTTTTCCGGGTACAAACACGGCGTGTTTTTTGTGTGCGGATGAATCGTTGATTGATATAGATGAAATCCACGAAACTAAAAAGAAGAAAAAAAAACAGAATGGACTGGACGCTTTTTTTCTTTCTTTGTTTGAATGGGATGTTCTTTTGTTTCCTCAAACGTTTTTTCCTCATTATTTTTTTGGTCCAAAAAAAATACAACAGTTTTTTTTTTCTCTTAAAAAAAGACAAAATTCAATTTAAATATTCCGGTGATGGTGATAATTGTATTGCGTGAGAATTAAGTTAAGTCACATTTTGGTCATTTTTATATACTAGGAAACAAGATCAGGTTTATTGTCTTTCATTGGTCGTGTCGCTGGAATCTGATGACGATGAACGGTATGGTCGTTGCTGGCCGTAGCCGTAGAGACCGCTACCTTGACCGTAAAGACCCTGTCCGCCGTAAAGACCTCCACCGAATTGAGAGGCTCCTCCGTACAGACCCTGTTGTCCACCGTAAAGACCTGGAAAGCCACTAGCACCGTAAGTAGCAGGGAATCCAGATCCATAAAGTCCGGCACCACCTCCGTAAAGTCCAGATCCGTATCCTTGCTGTCCGTAACCGGATAGGGCACCGGGATAACTACCGAAAGATCCAGAGCCTTGGCCGAAAGTTCCTAATCCGCCTCCGTACAATTGGCTGCCGCCGAATCCTCCAGGATATCCGACGGCTTGCTGGCCGTAGAGACTCTGTTGATTGTAACCGACGGACTGTGCGCCGTAAAGGGAGCTGGAATAAGGCGATCCGTAAGCCGAACCGTATTGTGAAGTTCCCAATCCGCCGAGTCCGCCGCCGCCAAAACCGCCCAGTCCGGCACCACCCAAACCGAGCATACTTCCTAATCCCCCACCAAAAAGTTGCCTTTCAGCCGGCTGTTCGCTGTTTTGTGCCGTCACAGTCATCGCCGCAATCACCTAGAAATAACGAGATCAATCAATCGATGTCGAATAAGCGGGAAGGTCTTTAAAAAATTCGCCTACCAAAATGCAAATGGAGTAAAACATGTCGGAACTATTTTTGTGTGCTGCGTCTTGGGTTGTTGTCGAGTGTTTTGGAGGAGAAAGGTGGAAAAAGAGGACTTGACTGGCTGATCGATGCTGGCCGACAGACGTGGTTTTATACCTTGCAGGGCCAAGTGTAGCGCGGGCCGCGGGCGGCACAAACCGGGGCCCCGCTTCTGTGTCCTTCGGTCCGCGTGTGCGCGATGGGGTATTATCCGTGCGCGCTCAACTCGATCTCTCCCTCATGGCTATCGACAGCTCGTCAGACTGCGTACAACCATTTTTTTTTAAATAGAGGGGGAAAAACCAACCAACGTCTTCACTTCCACCTTCACCTTGAACTAAAAAAAAGAAGAAGAAGAAGAGGAAGTCGGTGTCATTATGCGCATAATAGATCCGAAATATTGTTTGGTTTCTTCAATGGACTTTTCTTCTTGGGCATCGAGAGCACAATGGTCGGAATCAGAGTCGAACACACGCGACTTGTTCAGTCTCTTTTCATTCGCTTTCTATTGGAAAGCTTCGAATATTTCTCGCCGAGTTGCCAAGCTGCGTCCAAATTCTTTTGACCAATACGTTAAGGGGCCGGGCCGGTGAAAGGAGCCTGGAGAAAGTTGGCCGGCTCTAGGGTGCATGGTGGAAACGATAAGATCTTCTGGCAAGAATTTTTCTCTCTAAAGGTGTCGACTACAAATTATTATTTAAAATAAACAACGGCCATGTCGGAACCTTGACCACATTTTCAGCCGCTACGGGCTCGTTATCTCTACACATAGTCGATCCAGGTGAACTTGAACACGCAACACATGTTGACATGATTCATGTTCAAATGGATGGAAAAACGGCGGATGTAGTTCTGGGCAGACCCAACGAGTTCCGGCCCATGCCAATTGTAGATTTGCGAATATAAAAATGCCCCGAAATCCTTGATCTGCACAATTCGTAGGAAAAAAGGCGATGACCTCGCTCGTTTTTTTTTTCCAGAAAAAATAATTTATTCGCAATTTGCAAGTCGTCAAAATGATGATGGCACGAAAATTCAGTTCACGTTGGCCGCTTTCTATTTGCACAAGGGGAGAAAGCGACCAACGACTTCTTCCGCACACCTATAGTACCTAGTAAGGTATAGATGACTTATGATAATATGGCATAACATTTGCTCTTGACCGTAAAAAAATAGGCGTTGTTTCGTGTATAGTTGCGATTTTTGTTTATTTTCAACGTCTTACAAAAAAAACAAGTCGGGAAATATAGGAAGGCACCGTCTAATAGTACATGGAAAGCTCTTTTGTAGAAGGAAGGTGTCGGCCGGAATAGGAATTTATTAGCAGCGGTTGCGTCATATTTTGTCAATAAATAATAGATGATTTCCGTTGTCGTCAGAGGCTCCAGTCGTCGAAAGATTAGCCGTAGAATCCGTATCTATTCAAAAACGGAATTTCAAAAGAAAATGCTATTAATTGCGGATTCATGTTGGAGAATTTGAGTTTTTCTAAACTTATTAAAGTCTCACCCGCCAAAGTTGGGGTGGGTTTGAAACGGTGGGTAAACGCCAGGGAAGACATTGTTGTAGCCGAAATGATGATGAGGGCGATAGCCGCTATAAATTTGGTAAGTTAAATGTTTTACCTTGTTTACGATTGTAAAAGTCTATATTTTACCCGTATGGTCCATAAGGTGGAAAGGCTCCGTAAGCGGCGCCGTAAGGAGGATAACCACCGTATCCGTAGACGGAAGGTCCGAGCAAACCACCGAGGACCGGAGCCAAACCCAAATGTCTTCCTTTCGCCTCTCCAGATCCAACATCACCTTCCGATTTGGCGGCGACTTCTCCGTCGCCAGCGACGCCACTCCAGCACAGAGCCGCCAACATCATCAGCTGTTTCGATCAATAAGTTAAAATTAGTTTGAGTTCTAATTTGAAAGGAAAAGAGTGATGTACCGTGAGGGCAATCAACTTAAATTGTCTCCGCATGTTAAATGCCTCGTCGAGTTGTTGTTGTCTTTGTGTCGTCGCGACTTGTTGTGTCGGGTGAGAATGTCAGCCGGCCGAGAACCGGCTCCGTTTTATACGACCGACTGGCAATGACTTGCCGGGTGAATAAGTTTGCGTGTCGACCTTGACGTCCGTCTCCTCCACCGCTGTGTGAACCTTATTCCAGAAAGAAAAGGTTCTTCCATCAGCTGATGCGTATACTACACCGGTGGGTTGATGGCCATTGTACCTCATCCCACCTTGTCCTTGAACTAAATCCTCGTAGCCTATAACTGATATGTCCGTCGTCTTCTTCATCGCCAGAAGAATCTCTCTTCTTCTTCTCCGACGGGAAGTTGCAACCATCAATTTCGGTTCCATATCCAAATTTTCTCGCTTTAATTCGGTATAATCCGGCTTGATCTGATTTCTCCTCGTTGATGTGACACGCGATGAAATCATCAGAAAGCGGCTCTCTGCCATCATCATTGCTCGCCAAATATAATCAGGGGAGTAACTCCGCCCGATTTATTGCGTATCCACCTACAACACTGCGAATTTTAGTTAGAGTGCTGATATCATTCTACGACGAACGATGACTATCACTGAATTATTACCGAGATAATATCAACTACGAAGAGACCGTGGCCTACTTGGCATTGGTAGAAGGAAAACCCAGGATATCTCCGAATAGAACAATAGGCGGACGAACCGACGTGCGTGTCTCTGTTTCCGGTCTTGTCTCTATCAGACAATTTCGTGTAGGAAACGACGACGCGCGTTAGTCTACGTCATCAGATTGCCAATGACGCCATTAAAGGCAATTAAAAGACGAAAGTTCCACTTTCAAGAGTCACATGTCGATTTCTCTCTTTTTTCATATCCGAATTGAGTCGATTGGCCACGTGAGTCCGTTCACTATCTCTTTTTTTTTGTCTACGTTAGTCTGATTACCAGTAACTATGTTCCAGCCCGTATTGCTGGCGATTAGAGATGGATTGAGAGCGAGACAAGATCTTGGATTTATTATAGATGATGGTTTGAGAGTGTATTTCGTTGTTTGTACGAATTAAGAGAAAAATGGTGGTTTGACATGGGGACAACAAGGGTAAAACAATGGATGTAAACGGGTGCACTGTCAATATACAAAGTGGGTCATCGTCAGACATTGAGGTGAAAGTGAAATACCCGACACATATGTTTCGTGTACTAGAGTGAGTAGGATCAACTGTCGACCGGCTAGCTCGTGTTCAGAGCGCCATAAACAGACGACAAAGTCATAAATATTTTTTTTTTTTACTGAAATTGTTGACGTTTTAAAAACCGTAGCCGAAACCGGGATAACCGAATCCACCGCCAAGACCATATCCACCAAGTCCATATCCGCCGAGTCCGCCCAATCCGTAACCTCCCAATCCGTAGCCGTAGCCTAAACTAGGATAACCAAATCCTCCGTACAATGGAGTCGCCAATGGAAGTGGATACCTGGAAAACAAATCAAAAATTTCTCTTCGTTTTTAGCTACGACAGAAAATGATGGATTGATAGTTATTCGTACGCGAGAGGCAGAGTTGGAATGCCGTAGCCAAGTCCGGGGTATCTAAATTAGAGACAAAAGTGAAAGACATCAACAGGAGAACTGTGAAAGGCGAGCCCAAAGGGAATCGGTTGAAATGCCAACAACCGAATAATGTAAACAATTGTTGAAACGTCATTGACCCGTTGTATATAGGCTGAACCAATCAAAAGAGAATTCTTCAACCCGGTGACCAATTTACCCCAAACCTCCTCCAAACCCTTGTCCTCCGCCAAACCCCTGTCCTCCGTACCCGAATCCGCCGCCGAAGCCATGTTTCTTGTGATGGAACGTCCTGGCCGACGCTTCGGCCGGTGCAGCCGCTATATCAGCAATCGGTTCTACGGGAGCTGACATCACTGTCGACACCACCAAAATCTGTCGTCGATATCGTTGGAAAATTTAAAAAAAATTCAGAGAGAACTTTGTAGTCGTCGACTCAACTCACCAAATACCAAAAACACAAACGAAACATTTTTTTTTATTTTCGCGACTTGAGTTTCTTGCTTCTCGAAATTCGTAAGGACGACTGACCAGATCGATCGGTCTGTTTGCTTCTTTTATGTGGAGCTTAACATCTCTTCCAGCCAGAAAAGAACTTTTTAGCAACAGCAGCTTTCACTTTCTCTCTCCTCCACATCTCTTCTCTTTCGAGTACCTAGCAGCCCTATCTGCTTTGTTCAGCGCTGGTATTTGGCGCTGACCTCAACGGAGGGATGTGAAAAAGCCATATTTGTAGAGACAGAGAAAAACAACAGTCTCTTTATAAGGGCTGGGCTACATGATGACGCCCTCGCAGCTACCAAAAGACGAGGCCGTTTGTTTATTTCGTCTCTCATTATCCTTGTGTTCGAAAAGAATTCGAAGCGTCAATGCACGACGCCTTGAACTGATTGTCTATAGAAAGGGAAGCCATTGCGAATTCGATCTTTAGTCGAGAAAAAAACTCGACAAACAGGTTGACCCAAAGAAATGGAGAGTTTGGCGTCTCTCGGTCAAGTGACAAAGCTGTTGCTGCTGTTCAATCGTCCAGCAGATAACGCCCCAAGCTTGGAAAGGAGAAAGGGAAAGTTTGTTTCTTTTCCTCTTTTGTTTGGTCTAGTCTCTAAATGATAAATTTTAGCCAACACATCCTGGTTTCTCTCTTTTTTGCTTCTTCCAGAATCTAAAGAAAGTCCTATGATTCCTAAATGGGCAGCACGATGACATCAATAAGGCGTAGATTGAAAGGAAACAAAAACAAGTGTACTAGAATTCCTAAATAGGGAAAAAATTCAACAAGAATATTGCAAAGGAAATTGCATTGATAAATTTTGGAAAAATGTAGAACTGTTATTTTTGAGATGTCGACATTCCTTTTGGGGCAGTTGGTTAGCGAGGCGAATTGGCGTGGCGTCCACCGTCGACAGGCAGCGTTACTCCGGTGATAAAAGACGCCTTATCAGAAGCCAAGAAAGTGATGGCTTCCGCTACTTCTTGGGCGAAACCCGGCCGTCCCAACGGATGCGTCTCTTGACAACGGCGAATAAACTGAAAAATGCAAACGACGATATTAGCGGCCCGGTATTCTTTACATAGCATTGAATGCAGTTTACCTTCCTGTAGACGTCGGAAGACATTCCACCTCGTCTCTGAAGCTCGGTAATAATGACTCCAGGGCTAGAAAACAAGAAACATTAGATAATATTTCGACTTCATTCAACAAGCTCCACCATACTTGACAGCATTGACTCTGACAAGTTTGCTAGCAAGCTCTGTAAATCAAAGAACAGAGTCAATTATTTCCATTTGAGGTCATTTTCTTCAAAGTATACCCATTGCTACGGATTGCGTAAATTGGTTGACTGCTGCTTTCGACATGTTGTAAGCCAATACATTGGTAAACTAAAAACGTCAAAAGAGTAAAGAATATTTAAATGACATTGTATCTACTGAAATGACAATTTTGGGCAGAAGAAAGACCAAAATGTTGGGCAGCGGCCAAGAACTTCAAAGCTCGCTAAAATTCCGCCAAGTTCAAAGACGTTTGTTGTTTTGATTACCAACACCCTCTAGAGTCGTGCAAAACAAACTCACCGGACGAAGTGCGTTGACGCTAGACACGTTGACGATGTTGCCTCGAGTGGGAATTAAATGCGGCACGGCGAGCATCGTCAACTGGTACATGGAACTGCATTTGGGAAAAATGAATGTTGATGAATTGAATTAGAATATATCTGCATGAGAAAATATTACCGAACGTTCGTTTTCATCATACGATCGAGTTGGTCCAGAGATGTGTTTTCGATAGTTCCTTGTTCTAGAATGCCAGCGTTGTTTACCAACACATCTATACGGCCAAAAAAGGACAAGGTGGAGTGAAAAACACGACGAACATCTTCTTCATCAGTCAGATCCCCTAATTGTACCAGAGAATTAAGGATTAAAAAGGATTTTCCTGAGCAGTTTGGACCCACATACCCAACACCATTTTAGGACGATTCCAACACTCTTCGTAGCATTTCTCAGCCACCTGTTCCAAATTCTTTTCATTCCTTCCTGTGATTATCAAGTGTGCACCTTCAATGGCCATTTGGAAGGCAGTAGCTGCACCAATTCCCGAACTAGCACCTGAAAATTCATAGACAATATTGTTTACTCTTATTTTCTGGGCTGTCAAATTAAATACTGATTAAATACCTGTCACCAATACAACTTTATTGAGAAACCTGGAGGGCATTGTATTGCTTTGAGTGTGGTTGCTATATGACTTTTAGAGATTCTTCTTCAGACGTAATTGAAACCTGTTGAATTTTTCAAAAGAAGAGAAATTTTAAAACCAAAATAGTTGTACACAGAAAAAATTGCTTGAAGATCTTCCATACAACTAGCAATTTAGTTAAGAGACTATGGTTAGTGTAATGATGGGCTTTTGGTCAATGCTTGACAGATACAATTCAAGGTCGCCGCGCATTTACTCTGTTACGCAGCAACACCAACAGTCTCAAGTTACAGAAATGACGCCTTCACAGCAAACTAAACACGAGGAATGAGAGCACGTACCTTCAGAGAAATGACATTCTAAAAACAAGGCAGTGAGAATCAAAGTTTACACGAAAGCTGTCGCGAACGTTCTTTCAAATTTACCTATTGAGGGATAGGCGTACTAAAGATCACGTGATCGGGACATGGATGGGAGGGTGGGGTAGTCGTCTGCAAAGTACGTCTGCACTCGATCGCCAGCCCCAGGCAAATCCCAGCATAAAAATTGCAATGTAACGTCCGATGGCAACAAGCCAATTGAGGCGTTCTACTCGATTGGTAAGCTTTTGCGCAATCAAGCATTTTATTGAAAGCGAACGTTTTTAGCTTGTAAATTACCATACAATACGCTCTTCGCATATATAATGTCGCACGAAAGACGAGACCTTCGCATTCAATTATGCCTTTTTCGTTCAGGTGCGTGCGTAAAAAATATTTGTTATGGTTTGTTTGACCACCCGATTTTTGATCTGTTATTTCAGTGGATAAGATATGGGTTTGTCCAACTTATTATTGCGCCATATTTGAACGAGCCTAGTACAAATTCTATTAAGATTAGATTGGTGTAGTTAATAGTGTTATTTGTCTTTAACTCAATTTTGAACCGAGTAAAAAGGACTGCTTAGAGCTTGGCTCGGCTTCAAGCCAAACAATTAGACATTTTGCGACATTGTCCAAGAGAAAATTGACTGCGCGAATTTGCAATGTTATTTTTAGACAAGCTCGGTCAAAATTATTTTTAGAATAAAATATTGCAGTTTCACTAGCTGCGTGAAATGTAACACGTTTTGCGTCTTAGCTAAGGCCAAACGTTTGATAAGAGAAAAGATAACATTAGATTCAAAGTAAAATTTCACTGGCATTATATTGACGTTGGGTTATAATTTATACAGTATCATTAGTAGTTGACGAGGTACTTTTTGGACTTTAGACTTTGCCAGACACGGCAGCTGAGGCAGAAATGCCACTCGGTGCTTGGTAACCGGTAGGAATGAATCCGGACACTTGGTTCTGAATGGGATGGTGCTGGATCGGAGGGAGGAAGGCGCCGGGGTTCGGCAACTGGGCGTTGATCACGGAAGCGATGTTGCTGTGGGGGTCTGCTCCGGCAAAGTTGATCTGATCGCGGAATGCGTTGTCGTAAGCGTAAGCCGGGCGGCTGTTGCCTCCGGACGGATAAGCTCCAGCAGCAGGATCGGGATAGCCACCAACAGGATAACCGGGTGCATTTCCGGGGTAACCAACATTATTCAACGGTTGCTGGCCTTGATTATTCCAGCCCTGGCGAACATCGACTTTTTCGGTTGTGCCGGCGACTTCATCAGCTGGCCGGGCCGCGACGCCGTAAACGGCAATCAAAAGAACAACCTAATATTATTAAAAGAGGAGTATGTCAGTACAGTTTGAAATGTAATTGCAATTGTATGAAGATAACTTACCAGATTGACGAATGGAGACATTGTTTTCAAATTGTTTGTTGCAGATGTTGCCGAGTTTAACTGATGCTGAATCCAAGTTCTTCCTCAGAGTTTTATACCGAGAGCCTCGACAATAGCAGATGGCAAAGAGCGCCGGGAGCGTTGCAAAAAAACAAACCGGTTCTACCTGGTTGGCCAGCCGTTTCCGATTACTTGGGTCTTTCCAGACTGACGATGTGACTAGCTTATTCTCTACGACTTATTCACGCTTTTCTAGGAAATCGTAAGTGTAGATTACATGGGAGAACAGCACGAGTCGATCAAAGCCGCCGTACCCTAAAGTAACGTATACTTGGGATTTCCCAGGTTTTGCAATAACATCAACCGTGAAATTTAATAAATAATGACTGAACATTGTTTGTTATGTTGTCAATGGCATTTTGACGTATTTACCGGTGAAATAATGACGCGATTAAATTGAATTTGAATAGAAAATGTGTGTGTCGATTGGTTCGCAGACGGCTTTAGCGTCGACTAATAGGATACAAAATGGCACTCAATGATAGGTTCTCTACGCCATCATTTTCGAAATAAAAATGAATCAACAATCGACGAACAGCAGCAACTGGGTTCACCAAGTCCATGAAATTGAGAACCAACTGCGCTTCCTTCACGGCAGTCTCGAGTTCGAACGGGACCCGCTGGTGCTCAAAAAACACGCCCAGCAAGTTCTGCGGAACGTGGAGACTTTGGTTTACCAAATGGACGCCCGTCAGTTTCCTGATGTCGACGAAACTACTACGGACAAGTGGCATTACGCTCAACGTCTTGTCACCTCCACCAAGGAACTTTTGAGCTTGATTGAATACAAAAGCCAAAGGATAAAATGCGGAAAACCTTTTATTAACGACATTGGCGAATCCAACAACTCCTTGAAGAAAATGACGTATTTGCAAAAGGCTATTGGTGGACTCAAAGACATTTTCAGTCATTTGTCGACATCCGTCAAAGAGCAGGACGAATTGTTGGTCGACATCGAAAGTCAACTGGACAGCGTCAATGAAAACGTAACCCAGGGAAAATCGCAACTGAACGGAGCTCTCGACTGGGTCTCGGCTAAACGCGGGCTCTTGGCCAAAATTGGAATCGGCGTCTCTGTTTTTGTTGTCGGCGTCATCTTTTTGATTTAATTTCATAATATCTCCCTTGTCATAATTTGTGAATCGAAATAAACTTTGGTCAGTTCTAAATCCTTTTGACTTTTGGGCATTTAGGCTATTCGCTAAATAAATGAGGTTTACAAAGACGAGTGTGCGCATCCGTCACTGGATAGATTGTCTTAAAGGAACTGGGGACGCTTTCAATGGCGCCATTATCTGTGCGGAAACAAATCAGGAAGCCGAGGACAAGTCCAATATTATATTTCGCGAGGTAAATCCGGGGATGAGCATTTTATATGAAATGAAACTCATAATTCTTAAGTAGGGGAGACTGGGGTCAATTGTAACAAAAAACACGGTTCAATTTTTTTCGTAGCTACTTGTATTACGTTTTCCTAATTTATATTTAGTTATTAAATAAAATTTTAAGATTTTACAAAACTTTGCCTACACATATATAACGATTCTAAATATTAGTTAATGGAAAATGATAATTGCGATTTGTGGGATGTGTGAAGACGGACACGAAACGGAAACAAAGTCAAAAAAATTTCTGCCGGATAAGCATCTGACATGCATTTTCAAAAGTCAATCAATTTAACCTTTCGATGTTTGTTTAGCCTAAATACATTCAGATAATCGTGCAAATAAAATCAAATTGGGTAAATATGACGCCCCGTTAACCTTTCCATATCTCGATTGAGATGTCCAATGTTCCGTACCTGTTCATCCTAGCCTCTAATTTCGTGCACGAGATAAGAAAGGCTCGAAGAAAGGGCAAATGGGTTATTTCATTTGTTTGCAGCGAAGCCTTTTTCAAATGTCAAATTGGACTGAAGCGATATCGAACGTGATCCAGCTATGTGGCCATACAACCGTAACGAAAATATCTGTTGCATCAATCAATAATTCCGAGCAAAAAAATCAAGTCAAAAACATTTTGCAGTTCTCTATAAAATGCGCTACGAAGTCCATTTTAAATTGGAGACACAGTTTGGATCAACGTCGAAGAAACGATGGCTCGCCGCCTATCAACTGCAGCAGTTCTATTGCAAGTTAGCGTCTTAATTTTGACTTTGACGTTTACGGTCGATGGATTTACCTTGGACGACCGAATGAAACAGTTGACGGAAAATTATGTAAGAAAAACACATTTCTTGCCAAACCCTATTAACACAAGTATATTTGTCTGATATGGTAATAATTTTAATCGAGATTTTAATATTGGTTTGCATAAATGGCTTAGATTGACGGCAAAATTAAAGAAGTTTTGGCAGAAAAAGATGCTCGGTTGGAGGCACTGGAATTGAAAGTTCAGGAACAAGAACTAAAAGTAATTCGCTTAGAAGAGACGGTTCAGCACCAAGAGCAGCTCATCTTTGCTCTACAGAACCAAACTCCTTCAAAGAGTTCTGCTGAATTCCTTTCAAGTAGTTTGGCTACTGCAAATGGCCAACGCTCCGCTGGGAGAAGTTCTCTGTTTCCTCGGACATGTCGCGAGGTCCACGCAGCGGATCCTTCACTTGTTTCTGGGATGCACTGGATCGACCCCGACGGACAGAGCGCTGGGGACGACCCAATTTACGTCTATTGTGACATGAGCAAAGGTATGAGTATTGTATATATTAGACTAGCGTTAAATTATATTAATATATTGGCTGGCATTATTATATCGATTATATTATTAAATCCTCTTTTCATAATTGAAAATGAGTGGCCTACTTATATTTAGTCTTGAAACATTAGCCTACGTAAACGATTTGTTTGATTCTACAGGATCCACATCGATTGTGCACGATAGTGAAGCGTCGATTGACGTCGGCCACTGTCCCGATCCTGGTTGCTACTCGCGAACAATCAATTACAATGCGACAATGAGGCAAATGAATGCGTTGGCTGATTTGTCCAGCGAATGTCATCAGTCCATCCAGGTATTAGAGAAAAATCGATTTTTAACATTGTATACGATTCAAGTAGTCTTTTAATAGCACAACTATATAATCTTTGTTATTTTTTCTTTCTTTTCTGTATAAATACCTACCGGTATAGTATGATTGCAACTACGCACCTTTCCAATTTGACAGCGTCGTCTATTCGTGGTGGAACGACAACAAAGGAAAATCGCAAACCTTTTGGGCAGGAGGAAATGCCAGCGTCCACACCTGTCAGTGCGGGATCGACCACAACTGCGCCGATGCGACTACAACGTGCAACTGCGACTCTACTGCCCCCGTTCCACTCACCGATAGTGGTAAGTAATGAAGCAGTAAAAGCTATATGTATCTTATAATATAGGAAATCCAGTTTGTGAATTCATTGTAACGTCCCTTTATAAACGATATTCATAGGAGTCATCACCGATAAGAGTTACCTGCCCATTACTCGTCTCAACTTCGGTCGAACTCAACTGGCCACTTCATCCGGGGTCCACACGCTGGGACGATTTGAATGTAGTGGACAAGTGGCAATCAGCGGAATGCCAAAGTCATGCGAAGATTTATGGCTGATTGGCCATTCTCTCAGCGGATTGTACTCGGTGACGGGATCGACACAAGTCGAATCTGTTTACTGCGATTTTAACAAGTTACCTGCAGATTTAGGTTTACAGAAATAGAATAATTTAGCCCTCTTCAACAATATAGCCTACATTCAAATTGAAATGAATTTCAGGCTTTGAAACCAGATTGGGATACGTTGATGTCAAATCATCGCTCGTCTACTTTTACGTCCAGAGGAACACTATTTTCTCTACACGTGATGTCCCAATTCCGTTCGAGTTGGAGAGACTAAACGTCGGGGGAGCCATGAATTTGGGATCTGGAATTTTCACGGCTCCAAAATCAGGAATTTATTTCTTCTCTTTTTCCGGAATTGCTTATGATTCCGGCATATCTTTGCATATTGCTCTTTATCTGAACGGGGGCCGCTTCAGTACGGGGAATGCCCCAAGTATATGGGCTACGTTCACTCTTCAGTCAACGCTCCATTTAAGTGCGGGAGACAAGATATCGCTACGAATTGTCGATTACAACGGCACTGTATATGACGACAGTCGTCATTTCAGCCACTTTACCGGTTGGCTCCTCCACGAAGATTTGTCGTTTTGATTCAACAGAGAAAGAATAAAAGAGGACCTTTATTATATAGATTGTGGCATCATCGTTTGTATCTTATCAATCATAGCGACAGTCACACATATATTTTTATTCTAAATGTTGTTCTGTTCATTAGCCTGATGTAAATTGTGTGAATTACCAATTTTCTTTCACTGCAAATAAAACATGAATAAAATTCAGTAATAGGAATTCGAGTCCCGATCTTTCGACCGGCGAGACGACGAGCCATCAAGGACGAAAAAAGACTTGAGAGCAATAACTTGATAGTTGTTCCCATGAAGTGGTATTCGGGGGACGATGGATTTCGCTTTTCCGACAGGAAATTAATACACTACAGCATTGATCCCGTCCCGTCCTGCAGCGCTTCATCACAATTTCCTTATGGTCGCCGCCTTGCCGCATATGAATATTTACCGCTGGTTAATGGTGAAGCCAGGGCAGACGCGAGGTCATCCTACTTGATCCATTTCTCAGATTCTGTGTCCGTTGCCCATCATTTTCTGGCGGTTCCTTCGTCGTCGTCGTTTTGTTTCTTTTTCCCTCATCGAAACACAAGCATGTCCAAGAATGTCTATGAAGACCAGCAGCTGTTGGAGAAGGTTTCTCCGTATCCAAGATATAGTCAGCTTTCACACATAAATATCTTTTTTTGCCCGTCTATTATTATTATCGGAAGTCGATTGGGCTCCCTTTCCCTCTCTCTCAGTGGACTTTTGACTTGTTCGCTCCTTTCCTATACGCCTATTATGGCCTATCTCTTTCACGGATGAGAAGCTCTTAACATCGACTGATCTATTTTTGAATGAGATTGGTTCAATCCGCAAAAGAATCGTATTTTTAAAAATCTCTCTCTCTCACTCCTTTCCTTATTTTCAAATAACAACGACGACCAACAACAAACAGATATCCCTCCGCTTCTGGTACGTAGTACGTGGTTGCTGCTGATGAACATGTTTGAACAGAAAGATGCCTTCTTCTTATACTACTAGCACTGTTTGGCTCCTTCTCGCACGTTCGTCGTCTCTTTTCACCTTATTTATGCCCATAAAAAAAAGGAATGTCGTTGTTTTTCCTTATCATGTGTGTGTGCATACGCACCAGTACGCACCTCTGCTTTATTCACACGCATCTATTTATCATCGATTCATAGCTCATCGGTTTTGTACCTTTATTGAGGATATTTGGCCTGTCTCCGGGATGAGAGATTTGACGTAGCCTACTTGCAAAAGGCTATGAGTGGACTGGAAACATGTTCAGTCATTTGCGACATCCGTCAAAGAGCGTTCCTGGTGGATGAGCATTTGACATTTTCAAAAGTCAATCAATGGCTAACCTTTCGATGTTTGTTTAGCCTAAATACATTCAGATAATCGTGCAAACAAAATGACACTGCGTAAAGATTGACGCCCCGTTAACCTTTTCATATCTCCATTGAGATGTCTAATGTTGCGTACTTGTTCATCATCCTAGCCTCTAATTTCGTAGACGAAATAATAGGAAAGGGTAAATGGATTAATTCAATTGTTTTTTTTTGCGCAACCTTTTTCAAATGTCAAATGGGACTTACCAACTTCTTTGATATGGCTAGTGGCTACATATCATTGAAACGATAAAATAATCCACGCAAATAAAACCTACGCAGCAAAAGAAGTTGGTCAATAACAAAAAGGACGCATATAAATAGGAACGTTTTGAAAACACTTACACTAGCACTAGTTGAGACTTGAGAAAGTAGAAAATGGTTCAATTTCTAAACTTTGTAATTTTAATCGTCATCGGCGCAAGTTTCGTCCACGGAAACACCGTTCCGCAAACTGGTAAGCATTTCTTTTTAAATTAATAATTACAGTATATTTATTGCTTAATTATTCATTTTTATTTAGAACTTTGCGGTGGACGAGTTTTCGTTGAAGATGCGATGGTGATTGACGTTCCCTTCCAGGCCGGTTGCACCTTTGAATTCGAAACAGATGAAGATCGCATTTTGGCCTTCTCCGTAGTCGGTGCAACGTTCCAGCAACTTCAAGATGTTTTGTCGGTAAAAACTAACACTTAATAACAGTATTTACCTATAAAGTGAATTGAATGTTAATTAACAGATTCACGACGGACTCGAGGACGAGTCTCCGATTCTTTTACTCGAGAATCAAAAAGTCTACGAGGTGTCAAACAAAAACTTGCCATCGACCGTCTATTCGACCAAATCGCTGGCCAAATTGCAATTGAAGAAGGTTCCGACTTCTCCGCTTCAGCTGAAAATTCAAAAAGTATAATTAAATAATTAATGTCTTAGAAATCAAATACAGCAAATTGTATGGATTTCTAAAATTATAGGCTGTAAGTTGCCCATTTAACTTGGGTGCAGAGAGTCAATGCGGTCGAGTTGTGGACGAAATTTCCTGCTACTGCGCTCTTTTCACCAAGGTGAGTTATCCGGTTCATCAGTGGCTTATTCTACTTCGTGTTACGTATTTACCTGCCATCATTTTTTTCCATAGAGAAATTGGCAGTCGCAATTTGATTTTTGCAAAAATAATGGAATGTTGCTGTGGTCCATAGAAGGCAGAGCAGAGGAAGTGGCCGTGGAAACGGCTTGGGGTACAAGTAAGTCAAGTTGATACTTATAAGTATAAATAGATTATTATATTATGCCAATATATGCCTATACGGTACCATATAATGAGATAAAGTAGAAAATGTTTTGAATAGAAACTTTTTCCAAGCTATGGACAATGAGTAACAGTTTAAATATTTCGTTTTAACGAATTCAAGAAAATGTTTCTGTAATTATGTCATTTGTAAATTGAAACAGCGACCCAATACTGGATTTCTTTGACCGATGCAGCTAGTGAAGGAAATTGGATCTGGAAGTCGACGAATCAACCTATGTATCCTGGGTACGCTAACTGGGCACCGGGCGAACCTAATAGTTCAGGGGGGAATGAAGATTGTGCGTTAATCGGATGGGTTTCTAGTGGAGCATGGAATGATTCTCCTTGTGGAAATTTATATGATGCAATTTGTGAAGCGCACTAATTGCTTGCATTTTAAATAAAAATTAAAGTTACGCTATTCTTAAAATATTTTCTTCTACTAAATTCATTAAATAGTTATTGTATAATAAAGTTAACCGTACACGAATACACTTAACCCTAGTAAGTGTCCAGCGGGACAGTACGCGGAAATTTCTCGGTATTTTCTGCTAATTAGCGTATTTTCCGCGGATTAATTCTGCAGAAGATACGGTAAAATAACACTGGTTTCGTGGAGCAGGAAATCGCAGAATTAACGCAGATTTCTGGTGCTGCTTTTTTTCCTTTTTATCATGCCTGAAGATATAAGAGTACAAAAGAATAAGGCGATCTCAACTCATCGTTCAAAGAAAAGAGCAAATTTTGTACAAATATCGAAGAAAAAAGGAGAAAACTTGTTTTCCATCTTTTCGAGCCTTTTTTTAGCGTATTTTTTGCGTGAGTGGTACGCTGACGCTGTTTCTACGCAAGACACTTACTAGGGCGACTGGGAAAACTTCCAATACTCTGGTGTTGACTAATTGCCCTTTAACAATAGCCTACTATAATGAATCCTGAAAGATGTTAAAAATGAGAAACGTCACCGCTGTTCCTCATATTTCAAGGTTGCAGTGGAAGAACAACAAAGGTGATTCGTTAAATGTTATTTATATCTGCTGCATTTAATAGCCATATAGGAGACAAGATATTTATCGCTACGAATTTACTCTGTCTCTTGCATTTTTTATTTGACACCCCCGACCATCATAACAGCCACTTTACTAGTTGGCTCCTCAAAGAAGATTTTTCTTTGATTCTACGGAATTCATATAATAGATTCTGTCACTATAGCGCTTATATTCTTGCATAAACAATAGTTCATGTAATAGTAAATATATGTGTTGTGTAATGTGGAACTTTTTAATTTTCTAGTGTAAATTGTGCGAAATCGACTTCTTCCTTTGTCCAATATCCTATAACCATCAACGTAGAGTGGAGTAAACCAAATTAAAAAAACGAAAGTCATTAGCAGTTTATAGATTCATCAGTAATTTACAGATATTCAGTGATTCCCAATAATTAATATACAATTGTAAGTTGTTCCCTTAATATTTCGTCGGAAACGAAATCCCTGTTTTGGACAATACACGCGTTTACCACCTGCTGAACATAGGCCTAACTATCTATGATTAAATTAATTTCATAAAGAACACCCAGCACAAAGTGTTGCGCGGCGGCAAAGGGGCCCTACGAAAACTGATTTGATCTGGGAGCTTTTTATTACTCACGAAACAGTCTCACATTCCTATGACCATCACAGCCATTCACAGGTGCATAAATATTATCTATAGGTTGTACGTACTACCCGCAGTGTTCACAGAAGAACATCACTGTGTTTAGAATTAAATATATTTCGGTTTTAATAATTGCTGTGTGAAATGTAATCCGCTTTGTGTCTTGATGTGGGCTACTGACTAACCAATTTTTAAAGCACAAACCAGTGGAACATTTGACATTGAAAATGCGAGGCCTTTCCATACATTTGCAATGTATAGGACGGGGTGGCTTTACACATGTCGACTCTCAGTCGACATGTTTTTTTCAGAGATATTCAGATGATAAACGTACAAAAAAATCGAATTGTGTAAATAAGATTGACGCCCCGTTAACCTTTCCATATCTTGAAATGATGTCTAATGTTCCGTACCTGTTCATCTTAGCCTCTAATTTCGTACACGAGATAAGAAAGGGCAAATGGATTATTTCATTTGTTTGCAGCGCAGCCTTTTTAAATGTTAAACCGTACTTGAGCGATATCAAATGTGATCTATGTGGAAACAACCGCAATCTGTTTGCATCAACTATAATTCCCCACTTTGGCAGTTCTCTATAAAATGCGCTACGAAGTCCATTTTAAATTGGAGACACAGTTTGGATCTCAACGTCTAAGAAACAATGGCTCACCCCCTATCGACTGCAGCAGTTCTATTGCAAGTTAGCGTCTTGGTTTTGATGGCTTTCATGGTCGATGGATTTACCTTGGACGACCGATTGAAACAGCTAACGGAAAACTATGTAAGAACATCCCATTTCGGTCTCAAATCCTATGATTCGTTATTCATTGCCTACACATGTCTAATATTTGTATTAATTTTAATATAACCTATTGGTTCACATAAATGTTTAAGATTGACGGCAAAATTAAAGAAGTTTTGGCAGAAAAAGATGCTCGGTTGGAGGCGCTCGAATTGAAAGTTCAGGAACAAGAACTGAAAGTAATTCGCTTAGAAGGGACGGTCCAGCATCAAGAGCAGCTCATCTTTGCTCTACAGAACCAAAAGCCAACAAGTTCTGCTGAATTAATTTCAAGTAGATTGGCTACAGCAAATGACCAACGTACCGCTGGGAGAAGTTCTCTGTTTCCTCGAACATGTCGCGAAGCACGCGCAATTGATCCTTCACTTGGTTCTGGGATGCACTGGATCGACCCCGATGGACAGGGAAATGGAGACGAACCAATTTACGTCTATTGTGACATGAACAAAGGTATGAGTATTGTATATATTAGACTAGCGTTAAATTATATTAATATATTGGCTGGCAATTATATCGATTATATTATTAAATCCTCTTTTCATAAACATGAAAATGAGTGGCCTATTTATATTTAGTCTTGAAACATTGCCTATGTAAACGATTTGTTTGATTCTTTTCAGGATCCACATCGATTGTGCACGATAGCGAAGCGTCGATTGACGTCGGCCACTGCCTCGATCCTGGTTGCTACTCACGAACAATTAATTACAATGCGACGATGAGGCAAATAAATGCGTTGGCTGATTTATCCAGTGAATGTCACCAGTCCATCCAGGTATTAGAGAAAAATCGATTTTTAACATTGTATACGATTCAAGTAGTCTAGCTTTTAATAGCACAACTATATAATCTTTGTTATTTTTTCTTTCTTTTCTGTATAAATACCTACTGGTCTAGTATGATTGCAACTACGCACCTTTCGAATTTGACAGCGTCACCTACTCGTGGTGGAACGACAATCAAGGGAAATCGCAAACCTTTTGGGCGGGAGGAAACGCCAGCGTCCACACCTGTCAGTGCGGGATCGACCACAACTGCGCCGATGCGACTACGACGTGCAACTGCGACTCCACTGCCCCCGTTCCCCTCACCGATAGCGGTAAGTAGGCTATTTCGTACCCTATGAATCAGTCTGGAAACTAACAATTTAACGAATAAATCACGTTTTTTTAAATAAACGATATATCATTACAAGGAGTCATCACCGATAAGAGTTACCTGCCCATCACTCGTCTCAATTTCGGTCGAACTCAACTGGCCACTTCATCCGGGGTTCACACGCTGGGTCGATTTGAATGTAGCGGACAAGTGGCCGTCAGCGGAATGCCAAAGTCATGCGAAGATTTGTGGCTAATTGGACATTCGCTCAGCGGATTGTACTCGGTGACGGGATCGACACAAGTCGAATCTGTTTACTGCGATTTTAACAAATTACCTGCTGATTCAGGTATTTAAAAGTAGCATGTTTAACCCTGTTCCAAGAAATACAACCAAATTGAAATATATTTCAGGTTTCGAAACCAGATTGGGATACGTTGACGTCAAATCATCGCCCGTCTACTTCTACGTACAGAGGAACACTAATTTCAATACGACAAGTGTCCCAATTCCATTCGAGGTGGAGAGACTAAACGTCGGGGGTGCCATGGATTTGGGATCTGGAATTTTCACGGCTCCAAAATCAGGAATTTATTTCTTCTCTTTTTCCGGAATTATTTATTATACCAAAACATCTTTGCACATTGCTCTTTATGTGAACGAGAACCGTATCGGTACTGGGAATTCTCTTGGGGATTATGATACGTTAAGTCTTCAGTCAACGCTTCATTTAAGTGCGGGAGACAAGATATCGCTACGAATCAAGGAATACGGCGCTTTATATGACGATAGTAATCATTACAGCCACTTTACCGGTTGGCTCCTCTACGAAGATTTGTCTCTTTGATAGTTTGATTCAATGGAGAAAGAATAAAAGATGACCTAGATTGTGGCATCATCGTTTGTATCTTATCATATCAACCATAGGGACAGTCACACATATATATTTTTATTCTAAATGTTTGAACAGAAAGATGTCTAATAGTACTATGTAGCACTGCTTTGGTTTTGTCGCACGTTCGTCGTATTATAGGAGGTAGGTATATATGTCAAAATCATCTAGAAATACCTTTTTTGAAATTATTGATGTGACACATGAAAAGCTAAAGTTCGATCTGTTTAATTGGCTCATTAACTAAGATCTGCATGTTACGTCAAAATCAACGTCGTATACATTTTAATATAGCTCATCATACAAAACACTTGCTGGTCCACAATTCGGGTTTGCAAGAAGAGAATACAGAAACCAAATTATCAAGTATATCAATAACTTGCTACGTTTTAAGTTTTCGCATCTGGCCATCGAAAATTTTCGCAGGGACGATCGTCAAACCACCACTTTTCAATATTGGGATAACTTTTGTCTGGCACATTCGGATCATTCAGCATTTGGCATAATTTACACCATTGCTCTTTCAGTTGTAGAGAATTAGGTTGTAGATCAAAATCTTCTTTCCAGTCAAAGAAACGAGAATATTGATCGCGGTCCTCAGTTAGGCTCCATAAATATTCAGCTAAACGCTCAGGGGTCTCAAATTCTCTAGCATTAATATAGGAATGCGGTGGTGCAAAGAGAGAATAGTTAGCTCCACCGAAAACAATAGGCACTGTGCCCGTCCGAAAAGCTCTGTAGAACTTTTCCGTGACATAATCCGGGCAAAAGGAACTTTCAAAGCTAAGGTAAAATAAATAATCCCGATTGAGCATAGCGTCACATTCGCTTTGCTGAGCTCGAGGGCAGGATTTGTTAGTAGGTAAACACTTGCCAAACACATCAACGGGAAAGTGTTTTTGAAGTTCGGCGACGTACGCTTTGCGATTTATTTTTGTTTGACAGTTGCTTACAAACCATGCAGCCGTTTTATTCTTCGCGTTAACATTGATTCCGAAATAGTTTTCCATGTTTTTAGCAAGTCTTTCTGAATGGGGGAGATTTTGCTTAGGTTGAAATTTCCAACGATAAAACGATGTTCCAAATAAATCCGAATCCTGTCGATATGTTGCCGTCCAGTTGAAAAAATGGGAAGGTATACTCTTATATATTTGTCGATCAATAGCTAAGCTATTTGGGGATTCGAATGTGAAAAAAATGTATCGTTGATCTGGCCTTCTGAACGTTGGAATTGGCGTTTCCTTCATGTCCCGAAAAAACATGTGAAAAACAATGGCATCAGCTTCTTTGATTAGATTGCGATCGTGAATAACTTGGCAGTTATTAACGGAACATTCTTTGAAAGAGACACTGAGTTCTTTTTCAACAGTATCTCTGCCAAACCAAGTCGTCCAGAAAAGAATGGTTTTCGTTGTAATGTCCTCCTAATAATATATACAAAGCAGAGATGAAACAAATTTTCGAAAAAAAACCTGAACGTAGATTATAGCCTACCACGTGCAAAAATAATATAAATGATACGCCGGGATATACAGAACGCCATGTTTACATGTTTTAATGTCACCCAGCGTAAGAGGATGGGTGCAGAAAATTTGTCTATATCCTAAGTGAAGTCGGGCGGTGAAGAACGGCTTAGTAGACTATCATTTACATTATTTTTGTACGACAGTGTACGAAACCAATATACAACGGGAAAGGGTCGATATTTTATTAAAGCTAGGCTTATAGGCCTACATCGGTCGATCATAAGGAAGGTTTAAGACAGAGCGCGAGTCACACACCAAAACCAGACCTTTAAGCATTGAAACGTGTTTTTAGCACAAGATTTCACAGCTTATGTCTGATGTAAACTTAGCATAGGTAAATTAACATAATAATTGAGAATAATGTTATATATACCTTTAACAGCATTTTTTGGTTTATATTTATTTCTGTTACGTTAATGTTGTAATAAATTACGATGATTGATATGAAACCAATCGCTGTGAGTAGCAGTAATCCATATGTTTGGTTTGTGTACCTAAAGGGTAGTCCGGATTGATTGAACATAGAGAAAAGAGAACAATGCATTAAAAATAATGATGCGTTTACTTAGCTTTTAACTCTTTTTGGTCTTCTTAAAAATTGATCTTAGAAATTGATCTTTAATTCACTAAACACGTTACTGTTTTGTTATATGTAAAATCTTTGTGTTTTTTATACAAACAGAAGGACTAATAGATGTAAAACGTTCGAGCCTCCAGACGTGATGACTTTGGAACTGAAGGAGATATAATTAACAACTCTACAATATGGTAAAAATATTTCAAGGGTGTATAAAATAAAATAAAGCACAAAAAGAACTTGCTGAGGCCAATTTAAGGCATTTTAAATAATTTTACGAAGATTACTTAGCCCACGGCACGAAAAAATCTCATGGTTTGTGATGGGAATGGCCGATGCGCCCCGCCGTGTTCGAATAGTTTTCATATGCATGGCTAATATATAGAAGATATCTGAACAGTTCGCATCCGTCAAGCGTAGGCTAATGCACGACAACGCTAATTTTATTTCGTCTGCTTCCCTTTCCACAGTAGCTACCCACAGAAAATATCCGAACATCGGACCTTTTTAACACGGGGAACCCCATGTCGGAGTTTCCGCTATCATTTGATAGAAAAACGCGGCAATTAATGCCAAAATTGCTATGTGATCTGAAAACAAAATGCTTTATGCAGTTGAATTTTGTCAGAATTTTTCATAAAAAAGCCTAAGACTTAGTCAATAGTTATCACTTGTCCGCGAGCGCCTTTTTTCTTCTACTGCGACCATGTTAAAACCGAAATTTCGAATTCCATTTTGAAACGCAAGTTATAACGTATAATCTTGAAATTGAAACAGAAAATAGTTCAAAGCAAGGGCTTTCGGTTAAGATAAATATATCTACAAAAAGTTGCCTCCTTAAAATGTAGTGACATTTCATAGTTTTGGCAGGTCGGGGTACGCCTTTTCCGATGCAAAAAATGGCGGCCGACTCCAAAATTCAAGTTTTTTATTTGAAATGTCACTACATTTTTAGAAAGAGTCTGGGAAAATTATGGGCGGGAATGAGGGGAAGGAAATTTGGAACGATTGATTTAACCGGTGCTTTGCAGCGTGTTACGTGTAATGAGGTGATGGTGATTATTGCCCAAGTAGTTTTCGTCTGATCGTGTCATATGCTGTCGTCTGTAGACTAGACCCCACCATTATAAGGTGTTACCGGATCAACAGTGGCAGTTAGCGAACTTGGGACCACAGAGCACCTTCCGTTAACGTGAGTGCCCTAATAGCCGATTAGCCCACCATCTACCCCAGCTTGAGAGGGAGGACTTTTACATATGAAGAGAAGCAGACGAAATAAAAGCAGAGGGGAGCAACCGCTTCTGCTTACGCTTGTCGTACACCAGGCAATACAGATATCTTCTATTTACGTAAAAACAAAATTGAATACGCATTCAAAATAATAAAAATGTAGGTGATTTATACCTTGTAAGCATGGTGGTTAAAGTATCTGCGACGCACGTATAGCACTAATAAACTGTTCCTGATTATTCTTTGAGTAGGTAGGCTAACAACAAGTTTTAAGCTTACCAATGTACTACATGAATGCAATGTCACAACATGTTCACGCAAAAAGGATCACGGCGATAATTATGACCGATACTTACCAGCTCTCCGGCAGCATAGTCTAAGGGGGAAGACGTAAGTATAAGATAATATAAGATAAGATAAGATTATAGATTAGATTTGTCTATATCTACAGTACACGCCTAAAATGTTTGAACACCCCCCTTATTAGCCTGTTATAACACGGGCTCTTATGGCGGCGTTTTTTCGCTCTAAGGCGGCGAAATTTTAAGCTAGGTCAATAAAATTTGAGGTATTTTTTCCTTAGGCCAATCCACATATCACTGATTTTTTTCATAATTTTCCGTCAACGGGTTCCATAAGAAAAGGGCTAGTGTACAATTGTTTGAACACCGGAGAGGAGCTTATGGCAGAAATCGTTACATTTCTTGTCACAGCTTCTAAACAAGAAACGATAGAACGTTCAAATTTTCACGAAAATTAAAAGTCAACTAAGTTCTACACGAAAAAAATAAAGCGCTGATCATGGGATTTTTTTTTGAATTTAGGGAGAGGAAATAAACTTTTGAAAGAAAAAATTTTGAAAATACGGTCGCGGGTCTGTAGGAAAAGGTAGGGGGGTAGGGGGAGGGGTAGAAATTTCGGAGCGTGTAGGGGCCTTTTTGTTTTTTAAATTGAGTTGACGGAAAATTATGGAAAAAATCAGTGATATGTGGATTGGCCCATTCCGTCACCGGAATGCCGAAATCCTGCAAAGATTTGTGGCTGATTGGCCATTCGCTCAGTGGATTGTACTCGGTGACGGGATCGACACAAGTCGATTCTGTTTACTGCGATTTTACGAAATTACCTGCTGATTCAGGTTCATATTCAACTTTGTTTAGATCTCTTCGATGAAATACAATAGCGGAATCGAATGATTTTCAGGTTTCGAATCAAGAATTGGATACGTGGACGTCAAATCATCGCCCATCTACTTCTACGTTCAGAGGACCATTAATTTCAATATGACAAATGTTCCAATTCCGTTTGAGGTGGTGAGGCTAAACGTCGGAGGAGCCATGAACTTGGGATCTGGTACTTTTACAGCCCCAAAACCAGGAATTTATTTCTTCTCTTTTTCTGGAAATTCTGCTAGTGCTGGCCCAAATCATTTGCACATTGCTCTTTATGTGAACGAGAACCAGATTGGTATGGGGGATGGTGTCGCATTTTACGATACGTTATCTCTTCAGTCAACGCTTCTTTTGAGTGCGGGAGACAAAGTATCAGTACGAATTACGAGTTATGATAGCATTTTGCGGGGCAACAGCATCGACCACTTTACTGGTTGGTTACTCCACGAAAATTTGTCTTTCTAATGGAAAACGAACAAATAAAACAATATATGGATTTTGTGCTGTTATCACTTGTATCCTATCGTAGCAATGGTTTTATATGTGTTGTCCATAGTATTACCGTAATCTGTTTAATACCCTGCTGTAAATTATTCTCCCATCTAATCAGCGTTATAATTGCAAAACAAAATTTAGCTATATAGATTAATAACCTTTTTATTATATTGTTCAATCGGTCATCCCCGATATAACTTAGATCGTTCCAATAAACGGAGAGAAGAGGCAGAGAGTACGAGTCGATCAGAACCGCCAGGACCGTAACCTATCATACGCTATCATACTTGAGATTTTTCTCAAACATTTCGCAATTCCATCGAGGAAATTGCGGATATAATGAGTGAAAATCGTTTGTAAAGTTCTCGACGACACTTTGGATGAAAGTTCACCGGCGAAGTATAACCAGACTGATTGAAAATAAATAGAAAAATGTTGGCTTTCATTGGCTAGCTAACGTGCTTACCGCCAACAAATAGCATATTATAGGCTATACAAGTTGGCTGTGATGTTAATAGTCTCTATACATCCGATCGCCATTTCCACCATAAAAATGAATAACCGAATTTATGTCCTATCGAGGATCACGGAAAACTTGGATAATTTATCGCAACGATTCGAAGAAATAAAGTCGCGGTCTTCCCTCATTGACGCCGAACGGGATCCTTCGTCGAAAGAAACCATGCTGGCACAACAGAATAAAGATGTTGTCGAATTGGCATGCACTATGCTGCATCTCGCCGAAGAGGAAGCAGTGTTATCCTACTTGCTTGACGAGGAGACAACATTTGAAGAAGAGGAAAAAGCGAAAAGAGAACGACGAGAAAAATTTTTCTCGTCGTTCTTTAAAGAAGGCGAGAAAAATTGAAGAAAAAGGTTAAACGAAATTACGCGCTTTTGGTCCAAATTGGAATCTATATTGCTGCTTTCGTTGCTATTATCTTCTTCTTGTGTTAATGTTCGTGATTGTCATCATCTGCGAATCAAAATAAACTTGGGTTCATTCTAATCCTTTAGATTCGCTAAAATTATTTCGCAAAAGTTTTATGAGGGCGCTCGCATCCGTCGCTCGACTGATTGTCGTAATAAACCGCAATGTCTTCCAAGGGCATTACCGATTGCGGTTTTTGGGTACGACTTTCCTTGGAAGTCGTGAACTATTGCTGGGGTCGACTGACACGCGCTAGACAGCTAGTAGGCTAACCTAGACCCGTAACGTGCAGCGACAACAATTGGTAAATTGTTACCTTGCGTCTATATTTTCACTTTTTATGACATCGACGGTTACACAACAGCGTGACCCCGTCTGATACTCGTAAAATGCTAAACAAGGTTCTTCTGTCTCTATATAAAGTTGGACAATCCCAACGGGACTTTATTCAGTCGGTGAAATTCAACTCTCGATACAGAAAGATGTTGTCTCGCTTCTTTGTGGTAAGTTATTCAATTATATAGCTGGCTACTGTAATTTAATGTGATGATGAAACTAATAGTGCAAGACTATAGGTGTTTGTCGTCATTGTGGCCATCGCTGCAGAAGAACAATCGAAAGAATCGAATAAACAGCAGAACGACGACATGCAAACTCGATTTGGATTTGGTCAGATGGGATTCGGTGGAGGACTAGGCGGTGGGCTCGGTGGCGGAGGATATTATTCGCCTCAATTCGGTGGTGCTGGGTTTGGTGGCTACGCACCACAGCCGAGCTATTTCGGTGGAAGCAGCTACGGCTCCCCTTTCGGTTACCAACCGGACTACTACGGATCGTTAGGCGGTTATCCTGGTGCTTACGGAGGTTACGGCGGAGGTTACGGTGGTATGCCATTTGGCGGATTGGGCTTCCGTTCCAATCAGAAGAAACAATGAATTTTTCAGTTTTCGCCGACTACAAGACGTTCCGAATGATCTTCATATTGCCTCGTATTTAACTTTGAATTACCCTTGAAATAATCTGTATGAACAATTGGCATGGCACGACTGAAATAAACAAATTCGGTCTAAACAAGATTCCGCGTGTTTATTTATTTTTCTGCGGGTCACGAATATATCGCGTGCGGTCGAAGCGTTCAAGTCTCTAAAAAAGACCCTTGGTGCTAACCGCATTGCACAGTTCGATAACCCCTGGGTATTCGAATCTCATGCTGGTGTTACAATAAAAAGAGAATAAGAAAAAGATCTTCAAGATAGCAAGACAATAACGGTCTGTTATAGTCTATATAACCTGTATAAAGTGAATACTATACAGAGTACCACGCCTTGTCGAGGAAGAATGTTTTTCAATGCACTCAGCACGATGCCATATTTCATGTTGACCATTACTGGGTTGGTACTGTACAGCCCTTTTGTTATTGTTATCAACGCTGGAAATCGGTCACGTTTTCTCAGCAGAACTGACAGACGGCCCTTTTTGGAAGACGACTCTTGGACCCGATAAAAAGGTCGTAGCGGTCTCGACAACCAACTCAGTTCAAGTTCAGCACAGCAGCAAGTCATGTCTCCACTCGGCTTTGTTTTGACGGTATTTAACGTTCTAGTGAATTCATTCTACTTTTTAAGAATTTTACATTAGTAAGTTTTCGTTGTTTGTTGGGCGATGCTGATGGGTTGGGCGCAGTTGTTGGTGGTTGCGGTTGCGGTTGTCGCCCGGCCTCAACCCGACGATGATTCAGCGGCCGCACAAGTTCCAGAAGTCGCGTCTTCTTCGCCGGCTGAAGGTGAAACCGTCGATCTACGTCACAGGCCTTACGGTACGAAAATATACCAAATGATATTTTTAAATAATGTTTTATCGCCAAGTCAACATTTGGTTTCCTATTGAAATTAGGGTACGGAGGACACGGTTACGGCGGTTATGGAGGATACCACGGCAGTCAATACTACGGGCACAATTACGGACATAATTACGGACATAATTACGGGAATGGTTATCACCGGCCATACGGCGGATATGGAGGATACGGAGGATATGGTGGACATGGTATAAAATGAAATAGATCATTCATTTGAAATCTTTTGATTAATTCTTGATTCATCGATTGACTTAATTGATTTGGGTTGACATTGGCGTGATTATAGGATACCATGGTTACGGATATGGTCGACCAGTTGGTGTTTTGGGCGCTGTGGGTACAGTGCTGGACCACGTTTTGGGATTGCGCGAAGGGCAGAAACCGACGGATGCCACTGGTGCCTCTCCAGCATCAGTCGATGGTGCGGAAGTAGCTGCTCCAATCGCCGCCGATGCTGCCCCAGCACCCGCTGCTCCGGCAGCTCCAGCTGAACCAGCGCCCAACTCGGCTGGCGAAGAAGGAATCATTTTCCAATAAATATCAAACATGACTCGACTCCTTTTCTACATGATTAAGTTCGCAGTTATTTATAAGAACTCAACAATATATGAATTAATGATACCAAAATATCAAAATTGACAAAATACACAAGCTGGTTTCTTGGCCAATTCTTGTCGCACATTTACTAAATATAAACTCCTATCATAATATAGACTAAATATTCCATGAGGACAATCAGTGAGGCGCAACCAGCTAGATCAGATGATTAGCTACCTTACCGGATTGAAGGTCAAATTCTAAAATGATTTGAATGGCGCAGATTTCGACATTTCCTCTGAAAATGTCCTTGCTTGTTTACATCATCATCCTTCCTGAAAGTGATTCTCTGAAACTCGAACTGGTTTCCTATCGCAATGCATCATCCAAAATTGTTGGCAAAGTCATGTCCGCATATTCTATTGACTCGAAAGTCAAGTGGTTCGTGTGAAAAGGTAGTTTGAAACAGGCGGAAGAGGAGGGCCCTTAAACAGAAAGAAAGGGAAGCATCGCCTTTGTTAACGCTACATGAGACTATGGAGAAGCAGCACGTTTAGAGTCTATAAGGAAATCCCCCAGTCCCCCCTTAAAAGGAAGAAAATAACAACCGCGATGGGCCATGGGTTTTCCCAAACGCGCCGCTCTTACAACAACAACAACCAGTTTGTTGTTGTTGGTGCCAGCCAACTCGTGGAACGAATGCAGCGAAAATTGGGGTTCCCGCTCCAACTTCTTTTACCTGCTAGCTACAGTCAAGTATAGTTAGTTGCTAGTATAAAAAGCCGACGACTTCTCCAGTCAAGTCACAATCCAACCGATCCTTCAACAGTTCAGTCGGTCTCAAAGACTCGAAAGAAAACAATTCAACGATGTCTCGTGCTATTCTTTTGGTAAGTCTTGACTTTATTCTCATCCGTTTATTAACTCGTCTTGTCTCCTTAATAAGATTAAAAACTGATGGGAATTTGAAATTATCCAATACAATAGTTGATGTTGGTGGCCGTCGCCGTCGCCATGCCTTTCCCCGAAGACGCTCCAGCTGCTGCCGCTCCTTCCGACGCCGCCGTTCCCGCTGATGGCGAAAAGATCGACGAACGTCACGGCTACCGCCGTCCTTACGGCGGTTATGGCGGCTATGGCGGCTACGGCGGCTACAACAATTACGGCTACGGTGGTCACGGTGGATATGGCGGCTACGGATACAACCGTAAGTCTTGATTATTATTATTAGCGTGTTACTAAACTGAATTTACTCGACCTAATCCATCGATTGCAATCATTGTTGAATTTGATTCAATATTAGGCTATATCTACGGAAGTATCGAATTAATAAAACACTGGTGATTTGATATTAGGTTACCCATCTTACGGTGGCTACTACGGCGGTCTCGGCTGGCGTGAGGGACAGAAACCAGCGGACGGAGCCGCTCCAGTTGATGGCGCCGCTCCAGCTGATGCTCCCGCCCCATCTGCTGAGGGCGCAGTCACCTTCCAGTAATTCCAAACGTCCGGAAAACAGCCTTTGAACTCTCTATTGTTATTCTTGAATTTGACACTCATCGTCACTATCCCTTCAAAACTCATTCACAGTCTAAAATAGCATCTTGCCACAGAAAAACCTCGAATGAGTTAAATGACGAGACCTAATCCATCCTCAAATGTATAACAAGTGCAACCTGTTGAACAGTTAAGACTTGATCACAAGAAAATCGAAAATAAAATCACAAAATTGACTTGAATTTCTGCAACTTTTTATTTCAAACAAATTTTTAAAATGCATTCATGGGAAGACCAGCTATTAGGGGAAGAACGGGAAGTCAAATTTGAAATAACGGGTCTGATAATAAACGACGTCTTGTATTCTCCGATGTGCGACAGAAATATAAATGGCAACAGTTCTTTTCGGATGGCGTGAGAAGGTGCAATTAGCTGGAAGCGGACTGGGATTGCCTGCTGAGGCTTATCATTCGCAACTCTCTGCGGATGAGACGTATTCTCAGCAGACGTAATTCTCAGAGTCTCGCGGAGATTCTTCGCACATCATAAACTAAGCGAATATATATAATTATGAAACACTCTAATGGACTCTACAACCTTGGCAGAGGCTCTTGACATCATTGCGCCTTTGAATGTTCAAAGTCAAATTTTATTCAATCAGCGAACCGCTAACTAAAGTAAGCGTATATGTTTCTGGAGGAAATCGCGGTAACGTGGTCGACCGATGACTTGCTACTTTTTACACTTCAAACAGCGATCAGTCGATCACGAAAGACAAACAACGATCGATCGGTCTTGGTGCGGTATAACTCCCTTGAACGGAAATTGATTTCTTCCTTTCAATATATGTGACTATTATATCATCTCATAGAATGAAGGGCAAAACTGGCGATGACTATTGCGGTTTCCCACCTTTTGCGGCTTTTGATTTCGTATATAAAAAGGAGTCGAATCGTCAAAGGACCGACATCAGCAATTGTTCTCTCAGCTCGTCGACATCTCCAATCATGATGTGTCGTGGTATCATCTTCATCGTAAGTCATCATATCCTTAATTCACGTTAATTTTATAGACTAATTGAATTTTTATAAATTTTAGTTGATTTTGGCCGTTGCTGTGGCTTTGCCTTATCCGGAAGAGTTGGCTGCTAGTGTCGTCGTCCAAGATGTTCCCGTCGACGGTGATGCGACTGCGCCCATCGAAGGTGAAACGGTCGACGGCCGTGGCTATTACCACCGGAGACCGTCTGCTTACCGACGACCCCAGTACAGTTCGGGGTATCACGGATATACTGGCGGATACAACGGAGGCTACAACAACTACAACGGATACCGCGGATATGGTGGCTACAACAACTACAACTACAACTACTATGGCAGCGGATATAACCGTATAATTTATAGATTTTGTAATTAATTATTTTAGAAAATAATACAAATTATGGCACACGATGATAGGCTATCCCCAGCAGTCGTACTACGGTCTAGGATGGCGCGAAGGAGAGAAACCGTCTGATGTCGAAGGTGCTGCCGACGCTCTAGCCGTTCCAGCAGCAGATGCCCCAGCAGTGGAAGCTGCTCCGGCTGACGCCAGCGTCGTTTTCCAATAATCTCGTCATTCATCAATCAGTCATCATTCAATTAACTCTCAACTACTAACATTGACTAACACTTTTGTTACTTTTTCACACTAGCATTAGTTGTTACTAACATTACGTCATCTTCTTGTATTACACGTCGAAATAAACGCAATTCTGTTGAAATGGATTCATATTAATTCCATGCCTTTCTCTGGAACTGGTTATAGTCTTTCAGGCACGCGATGACTCTGAATTGTAAATTTCGCCATCACAATGGCAATTACCATGGAAGATTTCATAATAGCCTACTTGACATTGTTCCCATTGCTACTCCAATTCCAAGGAAAGAAATGTTGAATCGAGTTCAGTTGTAATGGTGTAAGAAAGACTAACGCCCACCTTTGCATTTATGATGGCGCGGAAAATCCCGAAAAGTTACAACTGATATTGTCGCAATTAAGAATTACGGAGAAAGAGACCTTCCGAACAGAAATGAACCGATTCGATCCCGTTGAAACCAGTTTAGACGAGGAGAAAAGTGAAGAGAAAAGATGCTCTACTTGGTCCATCGTAACACTATAGTAGACAAACCTCATTCCGAGAGAAAAAACCTATTGGCGTCATCACAAACTCGTCGTGCCGCGTCGTGCAGTCTAAGAATCCCTTGCGGCTATCACGTGTTTGTCGGTGACTTACAAAACACGGGGTTTTTCTTCATGGCCCTTCTCTGCTGCTGTAGTGTTGACTTTGCCCGTAGTAGGGCAGCAGCAGCAGCGGAAGATGGGTTTTCCCCAGAAAATTACCATTCTCTTCTTCTATATTCTATTTGTTCGTGTCTATTTTCCTTTGATTTTCCCCCCGCTAGCAGGAGGTGCCATAATCAACAAGAGGGCCCCTTTCCTTATAGTATAAATACGGTCACGGTTCTACCGAGAGAGAAACATCCATCGTCCAACCGCTGCAACAGCACAATCATCTCCCAGTAGAAAACAATGGCATCTCTTTACTTTAGCGTCGTAAGTTATTAATTGCAGCTCTTCATTTTCAGAAGACGACATCAGAATATTTAAAGGGATTATATGTTTTGGTGTATATATTTTAGTTGATGTTGGTGGCGATGGCAGTTGCTATGCCGTACCCTGCCGAGGAAGAGGTTCCATTAGCCGTCGATTCAGCCGTTCCTGCGGATGCCCCGTCCGCTCCGCTGGCTGAAGGTGAAAAGGTCGACGAACGTCACCACTACCGTCCCAGCCACGGCAGCAGCCAAGGTATTTGACTTTGACGACATTCTACAGCAGAGTAGAGTTATTCCCCCTTCGCATTCCCCCGTTTTTTTTAACGATCCCATCTTTTCAATGTATATGGGAACGTCAACTTTATCTGATAGGCTAACTCTGCATATTATAATAGTTAAATAGTATCATATTTACAATTGACTCAATAGTCTAACTTGATCATTAGGTTACGGATACCAAAGTGGTTATGGAAATAATTATAACAACTACGGTGCTGGTAAGCTCGTATAGTTCATGAACCTTAACATAGCCTAGCATAACCTAATAATGTAAATTTAAAAAAATGTTCATTAAAGGTATTTCAACGATTTTTAAATTAAATTTTTGTCAAAAATCTGTTATATAACATTACGTCACCGATATCTAACTTCATCGACGTCATTGATTTACATTGCAGGTTACAACACTGGTTACAACAACGGTTACGGAACCAACACTGGATACGGTCAAAACAACTACGGCACCAGTAAGTTGTTCACTAAACGTCCTGCATCCATTTACACGTCTCATTATACATATAATTTATACCTCTACAGCTTACGGTAACACCGGTTACGGAAACACCGGATATGGCACCAATACTGGCTACGGTACCAACACTGGATACGGAAACAATGGTTATGGAACCAATACTGGTTACGGCAACACCGGATACGGTAATACCGGCTATGGTACCAACACTGGTTATGGAAACACTGGATACGGTAACACTGGTTACGGTAACACTGGATACGGATCCAACACTTACGGCACCAACAACGGCTACGGCAATTCCGGATACAACGGATACAACAACGGTAATCATTTAATAGCCTATATAGCCTACAAGATCAAAACTTAAATAATATCAAATGAGTCGTGAAGCGTCGATGACGTCACCGTCGATAAAGAAACCGTTTGTCTAACGAGGATTTAATCGACCACGTTGCTGTTCTCTCTCTTTGGCAGCTAATGGTTACGGAACCAATTACTTGGGATGGCGTGAAGGGCAAAAGTCCAACGGCACCGCCGCTGTTGAAGGAGCCGACGCCGCCGCCGTCGTTCCTCAAACCGTCGTCGCCGCTGAACCTGCCAGTCCCGTCGCCAGCGAAGCTGTCGATTTCACCAAACAAGAATAAACTCGTCGTCTTTAACTTATAAAATTCCACTGTGATCCTCATGATATTTGACCATTGAACAATGGTCAATTCCCCGCAGACAACATTTTCCGACTTAATACAATTCGACTGATTTACAAAACTCACTTGTTTGGCCTTAAATTAAATAGCAACATTTCGCCATCTATTTACTCTGCGTGACATTTTAAAAAATTGCAGCGTCAGAGGACAATGCTAAATTAGAGAACACGTCGAGTTTCTTTCTATGAACCGTTATACAAGTGTCAGAAACTGTTTGGCCATAAACCATGACAACCAGAAAGTTTTCTGCCCACCTCGTGCTGTCTGCCGTTTATTTCGGCGGTTTGTTGAGGGCAAACCGATCGAATGTCATCACGGAACGATCAACTCAACAAAATATCTTTTCGTTATAATAATAGAAAAGTCCGTTCATCCCGGAACGGGTGGAATCATTGATGAACGGTCGTGATGGGGCGCGCGCGCGTCCATTATATCAGTCCAGCACGTTTCGATACACGCGGCAAACTGGTTCAAACTGCCAATCACCTCACTCCTTTATTCTCTCTTTCCAATAATAGATTAGAATTATTTTGGAAAAGTTGTGTGGGCGCTCCATCAAGCGATAATTCAAAGTCATTTCCTTTTTGTTTCCCTCTTTTGCGCGTTTGGAGATGCAGCAACAAAACCGATGAGTCAATGGCCGTTCCTCTATTCCTGTTGGAAAAAGGCGCCATCACGAGGGTCTCGGCCACATCATTTCCCATTCAAAGTCGTCGGAGAAAAAAGTTGTCTTCTTTTCAAGGTTTTGTTGTTCACCACACGACGAATAACCGCGGTTGGACGCCACCAGCAAATGTTTAGCCGGGCGTAACAAAGAGATCAAAACAATCGCCAACTCGTATTATTTATTCGGATTTGAGAACATTTAAACGTTTTTTACAAGTGAAATTGAATGCGCCAACTTCCGTTCTATAGTCCATAGTCATAAAAATTAGATGGAGCGCGCCGTATATAAATGTTAACGGACTGGACGGACAGGTGAACATTCGTCGGAGGAATTCGATCTATATAACGGCTCATCAAATATCCGTCGTCATGGTAACAAACTCTTCTAGGCTATTACGTTACTCTTTTTTTCTTCAATGTTCGTCTTGTATTTATTTTCAAGTCAAAGTTGTTATTGTTGCTGGTTACGGCCATGAGCTGGATTGTGGCAACCGATGCCGTCCCTAACAGAGGCCGGTGGAATTGGCCGACTCTCTCGCCGCCTTCATCGGCGTCCGTTGACATTTCGCCGGCCGCTAGTAATTCCTACTCTTATTACTACGCCATTCCGCACAGCGCTCACGCTTTCGGTTTTGCCAATTCCAACAACATTTTCGCTACTGGAGGCACTTTGTCCGTTTCCGCTGCGGCTTCTTCCAGTTCTTGAACTGGTTTCGTTTTTATTAAAATTCTAATTGCACAAGATTTTGTGGTGGTTCACCCGCAGTTGAATAACCCAATTATATTTCAGACAAATAAATGGCTTGTTATTTTCCTCAAAATAATACAATGATTCCGCCTCTAGAGTTGATTCCAATCGACTTTAAATACATTAGCGGGCTCCGCCTTTGATCTGACGCCCCACGGGGTGGCTATTTGATATGCGCGTCGTGGAGCCATCATCGACTTTCAAGGCCAAGTCGGTGAAACGCATCGTCCTCTGACTTTTGACTTTCTTTTCGCTCCAAATTGTTTATTAATTAGATTCAACATCTTCCTATTTTGTTAGCCTCGTGAGTTTGGTTTCCCTCTGAAAGAGAAATCCTCTTTATTTATTTTATATACGGCCGTCTCGTAATTTTCCAACACAAAAGGGGTGGACTGGGCGCTGAGCGACGGTAGGTGAACATTTGAAGGACGCGAGCGAGCCATTCTTGGTAAAGCTCCGCCGATGATGGGCAGCCGCTGGGGAATTTCCTTATTCCCTGCTAGTACGCGTATTTCCCCAAGTCCTTTGTTCTTTTTTTTGTCTTCCTGGTTTCCGCTTTGGATATGGAATTCATTCGATTTTAAATGCATAAATGGCAATGCCAAGTGCCGACAACGCCAGTCTTTGCCACTTCGTAGTGCGCTCAACACTCGGCTCCTCTGACCACTAAAAATGAAACTGATTTTAGCGCTGGTAAGTTCATCATAACATTAAAAAACAAGTTGATATATTATTTTTAATGTTTTAATTGATAAAACTAGTTGGTTTTGACGGCCATTGCCAAGGCCCAGAATTTCTCCGGTTCTCCATCACCATCAGAGGAAACGGCCGACGCTGCTCCGGCTGTTGCTGCTGCTGCTGCTCCCGCCGCCGCTGGAAGTGAAGGTGAAAGCGTCGACCTTCGCCATCACTGGAAACGGCCCTACAGCTACGGCTACGGCGCCAACTATTACGGCGGATACGCTTACCCAAGCTACAACTACGGCAACAACTACGCGTACAGCAACAGCTACCAACAGCCATACTACTACAATTCATACCCGTCCAATAGTTATTACGGTTACGGTGGACAACCTTACGGCGGCAGCAGCTACAACAATTATTACAGCTCTTACCAGCAGTACAGCAGCGGCGGTAGCTACTACTCTGGTCTGGGCTATCGCGAGAAAGACAAAGACAACAAAGAGACGGCCAGCGCTTCTTCCCAACCGGTCGAATCTCCTAAAGACGACACCATTACCTTTAACTGAAAGAAAACAGCATCGGATATTATAATGACTATTGTTATGGCTTGATGTACTATCTGTGTAATCGTCTTTTATCATCTGAAATAGAATATACCATCATATGTTATCACGGAGATGACGTCGTAAATATTTTTTCGGGAAATAGAATGAGCTAAACATGCGTGACTCGGCACTGCTGCTGGCCCTTGTTTAGCATTTTGGGCATTTTTTTTCGTCCATCTCTTCTTCGTATTTGGTTTGAGAGAAAACGTGAGACTATGGAGGTGGTGAATCCCTCGCAGGGAGGTCAATGGCCGCTGGGCGTTTTGATGTGCGCTGGCCTTCGACGTCACGAGCTGGTGGAGAATCGAACCCCGATGGCGTCTTCACAACAGGGCGACGATGTTTTATATTCACAGCAGCCGGGATGTGTTGCACAGTGAACTAGTTCCCAGTCTTCTTCTGCTGTTGTTTACTGGGCAGCGAAATTTTTTAGAGGTCGAATATCGTCTGTATAGGATGGCCAGCAGCGACTGGGCCGATGATGGATTTTGGGCAGGGCCTCGGTGTCATTCGCAGTGAAGAAGAAGAAGCCATCAACGTGGCAATGCCCCTTTGAGCTTATCACGTTCACGTTCCTAAGGTTATTTCGGCGATGGCGACTACCCGTGTCTACGGATCGCGCCTGGCTCTTTTTATCTTAATAAAGACTATATAAGAGTGTGCAATACAAGTGAAATGAAGAAGAAGAGTTGGAAACCGGTTTTCTCGGTGCGGGAGGCGAAAAAAGAAGAGTCAAACGACCGAAGAAGAAGAAGCAAAAGGCTATCTACCCTTCCTCCATCCCTCCTCTACCGGCCATCACCACCACCAACAGCGGGTGGCTATATAAAAGACGGACGAGCATCTAGGAAACGGTCATACGGTCTGCGATATCCAGTCGGGTAACGACTGACATTTTCACTCCGTCCAACAGCACAATGTCTTCCACCGCACCTTTCCTACTCGTCTCTTTCTTGGTAATTAAATAAAACACATTTTATAAATTATTATGTTGAATTTATTGACTATAATTATATATATTGAATGGAATATTTAGTTGGTCATCACGGCCGGCTCGGAGGAGGTGCTTAGCGGACCGTACGATTCCAGCGTCGTCACGGCCGATCGCGGACCATCAACGGATCCCGTGGCCGCCGTCAATGGCGACACTGCCCAGTTGGTGGATTTCGACGCTCTGCCACCGCAGATCCAACTGCAAGTGGTCGAGATGATCCAGAAACAACAAGCTCAGCAGCAAGAACAGACTAAACTGGGCCAGCAACAAGTCCAGGATCAGATGAATGTGGAACAACAAGTGCAACAGCAGGAAGCCGCTCCCGAGACGACGCACACTTTCGCCTTGGCATTGGAGGACAACCAAGCGGAACAACTTCAACAACTCCAGCAACAACAACAACAACAGCAACAACAAGAACAGGATCAAGGCACTTCCTTCACCCTGGTAGTCCCGAAACCAGAAGATGGCCAGCCCATTGTAGTGGACACTGACCAATTGCCCGCCGAAATTCGAGATGAATTGTTGAGACAAACTTTCATCCAAGGAGGCCAACAACAGATCCCCGTCGAACAGTTCCCCATAGAAGAGCCTCAACCTCAGATTATTGAGTCTCAGCCAGCAGCACAGCAAATGGCGGCGGATTCGGCGGAATTGATGGCTGCCGAACAAGTCGCAGAATTGTTGACTCGCATGGCCATGAACGATCCCCAAGGCGAGCAAGGCATTGATTTGGACGATTTGCCACCGGAAATCCGAGGACAAGTCACCGAATTCCTCTTCAGACAACAATTGGAACAAGCAGAGAAGGATTCCATCCAACAGGATCAACACAAGCGACCGGCATCAGGCTCTTCTGACAAACACCAACCCAGCGGTTTGGACGCGGCCGCGCAAGTCGGTGGTGGACTTCTCGGTGGTTTGATCGCTGGCGCTGTCGGTGGCGGTTACCCAGGTAAATACTTTCTATATATCTCTGAGTTATTTAATAATCTAAATCAACCGAAGGTTATAAGGGGTCTTTAACGCGATAGGCTCTACCCTCTCTGAGGGCCCCGCTAATTTTTATTGTCGACAATTTTTACCAAATAGGAGACGAGATCGTGATAAATTAGCAAACATCAATTAAAATTTATGAAATTATGTAATGGCAAATATAGTAATTAGGGTTAAGCACCTTTTGGGACAATAAAATTTATGCCTTTTTTTAATCTAAAATAGGACGCAAAAAAGCGACCATCTTTGAAATTGTTTTGTTTTTGTTCTTTGTTTTTTGTAAACATTGAAATCAAGGCTGGGCCTACGTTCGTAAAACAGTAAAAAATAATTAAATTCTAAAAACAGGAAGAGTAAAGAAAAAAAGATCCATTCTGTGATTACATGGATCTAATAGCCTAATGGTATAGTTTAATTGAATTTACTTTGTTAATAGGCTATGCGATTGATTAAATTTATTGCAAATATTTTGACGCGTAAACATATAAATCCCGAAGTCGCCCAAGGGGCTTTATCAAATAATCTAATTGACGCTAAATTTCCGTATTCGTTCAAAAGGTGCTGGTTACTACCCAAGTGGTGGTTATCCATTCTTTTTGCCAAATGTTTTTGCTAATTAGATCGAAATTTCTCACAGGTGGTTACCCGGGTGGTGGTTATCCTGGCGGCGGTTACCCTGGTGGTGGATACCCTGGAGGAGGTTACCCTGGGGGAGGTTACCCCGGAGCTGGTTATCCCGGCGCTGTTGGCGGCTACCCCGGCGGTGGCTACCCTCAATACGGAGCAGGTGGTGGTTATCCCCAACAAGGCGGTTATCCCCAACAGGGCGGTTATTACCCAGGATCTTCAGGTCAATACGGTGGATACCCGAACCGCCCTCAACGACCCAAACAGCCAATTGGCGCTGCTTTGATCCCAACGGCTTACTACCAACCGCAGAGGCCGTCGTCCATGTACCACTCTCAGCAGCCATTCGCCGTCATCGTCAGCCGCGATCAGCTGACGGGCGCTGGGTCATCTTACCCTTACGGACCGATCATCGCCTACATGGGCAAACCCCCCGGCTACCACAAACAGTCGGCCAAGTACCAGCAAAAACAAGCCGTCCAGCCGATCGCCGCCATCGATCTCGGGTCTGGCCAGTCGTTCGCCATTTCCTCAGGCCCAGCTCAGGGCGCTTTCCCCCAACAGGGACACCTGAATAGCTACTACTACTAATAAACGGAGACGAAGTAGGTGCTGTGGACGATGACTTTCTCTTTCCTCTGTATTCCTTCCGTGTGTTTGTTTAAATTAAAAAAAAGGGCTTGAATGACGTCGTGAAACTCATCACATTAAAAAAAGAAAAGAAAATTCACTGCGCTGGGTTTTTACAAATTTGTTTGTATTATTCGATTCCTGGTTGTTGGCTATTGCAGTGTCTGGACCGTGATTATTATATACTTTGGATCTTACAACAATAAAAAACGTGTCGTCTTTTGGGTTCGTACCCTTAGTGCGAAGTGTATATGCCCAGGAAGGCTTGGCAGTTGGGGCAAGTGTGATGGACGTCCATGAAGGCGGGCACGAAACAAGGGATGAGACAGCAGCCTAACCAACACCTGATGTTGTTGCAAAAGAGGAAATGTATACAGAAAACAGTGACTTTCCGTTTTCTTATATAGCCTATGTTTCTTTCGGCTTCAGGTTGTCTATATTATACCCGCAAAGAAAGAGAGCCAATCCCGAAAGGTAGGCAAATGTCCCGGGTTTAGCGTGTACGACGGTTCCCACACGGGCGAAACAGTGAGGACACACCTGCGAGTGAAAAGATTCAAATGGCCGATTTTTCAATTGATGGAGTTAAAACTGACCGTGTGAGTCGAGGCCGGGCCTAAAGGAATGGCCGTTGCCATGACAATGGATGCAGAACGATCTGAAAAGTTTCCAATGGAATTAAACATTATATTATATCACCAGCAATATTTAAATGAATGGATAACAAATAGCCTACTTACTTGGTTGGCCTAGTAACGGACATGACGGATCGACTCCCACGGTGTAGCTTCATATGGTGGCGGTGGCTTTTGTTTATTCTCCATGTCACACAAATCTCTAGTTCAAAGTTTTAATATCGAAGACGCTCTTATTGCTAGCCTAATATAAATTTAATTCACCTCTAATAGAAGAATTGAGAAAGACTATATTAGCTTTCGTTTTTTCCCAACCGAATAACTTGACCAAAATATACAGAACTATCTGGCCGCGTCTTGGCTCAAAACTTAACCACTAATTTCAGGGTGATTAACTTAACCACAATAAAGCACCACCTCACGTTATATAACAGATCAGGACATTTAAAAAGGCATGTGGTAGCCTATGGTAGAAGGGAAACAGCGGTGGTGCGATTGCATATGAAATTGATAAAGCATTAGCTTCATTACCTTATATAGCTTTATACATCACAAACTGTAATCATTTTAAGACAGCCAACCTTATTACAACCAATACCACGAAAAATGTACACGGGAAAAAGGTTAGAAATCCAAACAAAGCGGAGATAACAGGCGCGCGAATCAGTGATGTAACAACCAGAAACCTCCGATAGGTTTCCCTTATCCAAGAACAACAAAAGTATTATATTTATGAACAAATGTTGGTGTTTCATTTTCATCAGTCAAGTTTTCAAGTTTTTAGAGAAAACGCTCTGGTGTTCATTTGTTTAATATTGTAGAAGATGGCTCCAATACTTTTCCTGTTCGTAGTATCCATGTGTGTCTTAATAGACCTGCCAGCAAGAGTTTATACAGCTCATTCAACCAAGAATGATTATTGCAAAATAAGTCCTACACATGTAATGTGCTTGTATACAGTAAGTAATGAAGTTTTTGTCTGATAATTAGTTATATAGAGACCTAGTTGGTGGCACCCTTTATACTTTATCACTTCTCTGCTCTTTATTTTATTCGAACATCATCACTATTTCTCTTATAAAAAGGTTGATGTTTTGGGACCCGAATGCCCCAAAGGCACTCAAATCTCTCCGTTAAGGCATAAACCAGACGAGGACGCATTTATCAATATTCACAATACTTACAGGCGTAACGTAGCTAAAGGTTTGGAAAAAGGAATGCCACCTGCCTCTAATATGATAGAATTGGTATGGCAGCCTATTCATATTGAATTTTGGTTATTTAGAAAATATATATACCTTAACATCCCCTTAAATGAGTTTTCTTAATCAACAGAAATGGGATGACGAGCTGGCGCTTTCGGCACAGGCATGGGCCAATCAATGCATATACAATCTAGCAAATTTAGAAAATCCGAAATTAACAAACTCTGTCAGTAAGTATAACCTACATAGCACAGGAATAACTCATTTCGTAAATCGCGAGTCCTTTTTTAACTATTTAAAAAATAACAATTGACATTTTTATTTTAGGGCGCTTCCAAGGCAATGTTGGACAAAGCGGAATTAGACTCGATTTTGCAACCCAAGATACTTGGACAGTGCGTAACTTACGGCACGGAGGATTCAAAAACATGAATGAATCATTCAACAGTTTGGCCTCCAAATTATACAAGTAAATCCAATTACATTTGTGTTTTAAGATTACGTTCTCAAATGTTTAATTATTATAATATTTTTGGGGTCTCTCAGACCTACTAATGATGATAAAGAAATCGGTCGTGCTTTTCGAATCGCCTGGGCTGATTCCAAGTTTGTTGGTTGCGGCAGTATAACCGGATTCAATGAGAAAAGCAAATCAGAAGAGGGTCTTATATTTTGCAACTTCGGTCCGGTAAATACAAAAAATAATATTACAGGAATGTACAAGGAAGGAAAAGCTGCTTCGTCGTGTCCAAAGGGTTCCACGCCTAATGACGGACTATGTCGTTTCTAACTGCTTGAAAGAAAATTATGCATGAGATCTGACATGTCAAGACAACTGGCAATTTAGGATATAGCCTAGGCCTAGCCTACACCTTACGGCTTGAAAGTTTAAAATATTTTACCATACGCTCACTTGCAACAACTATATAATATGTGGTACGAATTATGATGTAATGTATGTGCCAATGATCAATGATGTGTCCGCAAATAAATATGCCATACATAATATCCGGCAACTGATGGGGACCTTTTTGGTCAAGTTCCGTACCGTGAACCATGAATTCTATTCATAGCCTATTTTATTTTCGCGCAGAAAAACACTGACGCGCACGCACAACTGACATCAATAAACTATTATAAACAGAAAATCACAGACAAAAAGTAATATGAAAATACCGCTACGATAGGATACAAACGACAAAGCCACAATCCAGCTCATCTTTTATTTTATTCTCCGTGGAATCAGAAAGATAAATCTTCGTGGAGGAGCCAACCGGTAAAGTGGCTGAAATGGGCACCGGTGTCATATAAAAGGCCGTCGGTATCGACAATTCGTAGCGATACCTTGTCTCCCTCACTTAAGTGAAGCGTTGACTGAAGACTTAACGTGCTGTAAGAAGTTTGACTATCGCCTATGCCGATACGGTTTTCGTTCACACAAAGATCGATGTGCGCTGGTGTGCCACCGGCCGTAAAAGAAATTCCAGAAAAAGAGAAGAAATAAGTTCCTGATTTTGGAGCCGTGAAAATTCCAGATCCCAAATTCATGGCTCCCCCGACGTTTAGTCTCTCCAACTCGAATGGAATCGGGACATCACGTGTAGAGAAACCGCTGTTCCTCTGGACGTAGAAGTAGACAAGCGATGATTTGACGTCGACGTATCCCAATCTGGTTTCGAAACCTGAAATTTATTTCTTTTCCATTATATTTCTTTGAAGAGGGCTAAACATTGCTATTTTATATACCTGAATCAGCAGGTAATTTCGTGAAATCGCAGTAAACAGATTCGACTTGTGTCGATCCCGTCACCGAGTACAATCCGCTGAGCGAATGTCCAATCAGCCACAAATCTTTGCAGGACTTTGGCATTCCACTGACGGCCACTTGTCCGCTACATACGAATCGTCCCAGTGTGTGAACCCCGGACGAGCTTTGCAGTTGAGTCCGACCGAAATTGAGACGGGTGATGGGCAGGTAACTCTTGTCGGTGATGACTCCTTTAAATATCGTTTATAATGAACTTTATATTCAGTTGCTTCAGTTCTCGTACTGGATTTCATTGTGCAGTATACAGCTTTACTGCTTCGATATTTACTTACCGCTATCGGTGAGTGGAACGGGGGCAGTGGAGTCGCAGTTGCACGTCGTAGTCGCATCGACGCAATTGTGGTCGATCCCGCACTGACAGGTGTGGACGCTGGCGTTTCCTCCCGCCCAAAACGTTTGCAAATTCTCTTGATTGTCATTCCACCACGAGTATGTAATGTCATTCAACACGAAAGGTGCGTAGTTGCAATCATACTACCGGGATGAATTTTTGAAAATAAAGAAAGGGAAAACAACAAACATTAGCTGCCCTGTTCTACACTAAGGTTAAACATTGATCCTTTTAAACCTGAATGGACTGATGGCATTCGCTGGACAAATCAGCCAGCGCATTCATTTGTCTCATCGTCGCGTTGTAATTGATTGTTCGCGAGTAGCAACCAGGATCGGGGCAGTGGCCGACGTCAATCGACGCTTCGCTATCGTGCACAATCGAAGTAGATCCTGCGTAAACAAACAAATCGTTTACATAGGCTAATGTTTTCAGGAATGAGTATGCCTCTTAATTTTCAATTATCGAAAGTCGGTTTAATATTTTAATGTTAGTCTAATGTAGAATATTTATACCTTTGTTCATGTCACAATAAACGTAAATTGGGTCGTCCCCAGCGCCCTGTCCGTCTGGGTCGATCCAGTGCATCCCGGAACCAAGTGAAGGATCCACTGCGTGGACCTCACGACATGTCCGAGGAAACAGAGAACTTCTCCCAGCTGATTGTTGGCCATTTGCTGTAGCCAAACTACTTGAAAGGAATTCAGCAGAACTTTTTGAAGGAGTTTGGTTCTGTAGAGCGAAGATGAGCTGCTCTTGGTGCTGGACCGTCCCTTCTAAGCGAATTACTTTCAGTTCTTGTTCCTGAACTTTCAATTCGAGCGCCTCCAACCGAACATCTTTTTCTGCCAAAACTTCTTTTATTTTGCCGCCAATCTTAACCATTTATGTGAACCAATATTAAAATTAATACAAATATCAGACATGTATAGGCTATGAATAACGAATTATAGGATTTGACACAGAAATGTAATGTTCTTACATAGTTTTCCGTTAACTGTTTCAATCGGTCGTCCAAGGTAAATCCATCAACCGTGAAAGTCATCAAAACCAAGAGGCTAAATTGCAATAAAACTGCTGCAGTCGATAAGCGGCAAGCCATTGTTTCTTTATACGTCAATCCAAGCTGTCTCTCCAATTTGACATAGTTTACAAAGCGGTGGCAGCGCATTTTATAGAAAAACGGCCAACGCTTTGACTGTTGTAGACACATTGCGAAATAGATCCCGCCATACGATATCGCTAAAATCCAACTCAAAATGTTTTTGTCGTCTCTTATCTCGTGTATGAAACTAGGACAAATAGATAAGGACCAGAAGCCATCTCAATCAAGTAACTTGATTGAGATGACTTTATATGGGCCTAATAATTATTATGGTTTCTTCCAAATGGTAAATATGGTAAATTGAATTTACCATATTAAATTTACCAAAGATTGCCGCCCGTTGGAATTTACTAAATTCCAACGGGCGGCAATCTTTATATATAGCAGTATCATTTTATTTGCACGCTTATCTGCCGAATATTTAGGTTACACAAACATTGAAATGATAATGACCATTAGCTTTTGACAGCAACGTGAATTAATACTCATTCACTGATGGAATCTATTAGCTTATATTGTACTTTGCTTCCGTTTCTCATCCGTCCACACATTCGACAACAACTCGCAATTACCATTAATAATTAGAACCTAAAGGCGTGTGTAGGCTACGTAGGAAGCTGAGCCAAAATTCTCATCTGTTTTCTTCACCATCGGTCAACTTATCGACACGAATGCGGTGGATTGGTCGCATCACGAAAGCCACAGGCAAATTAAAAAATCGAGTTTTGCGTTCGTTTTCCGTTTTGCGCATTGTATGCGGGCATGTTTCTCTGATTGCCGCGCTGCTGCTGAAATGAACGACTGCGGTTAACTGCTCTCAGCAAGGTCGCCGTCTTATTAGAATGGGTCATTGCCACCAAACATATCATATTCATCATCAAAAGCAACATCATTCCTCTCCATCCAACTCTCGATTTCGTCACAGATCGTGACTGCTGCCCAGTCCCGTTGTTGTCGGCGTCCATTTCGAGGGCCCGTTCGTTAGTTGAGGGCTCTCCATAATCCTTTTATATAACAGTATGGTCGAAAGTTATATATGCCAAGTCAGTGTTTTCAAGTCAGAGGGGAAGATAAGCATTGCAACTTGTTTCGGCTATTTCGACTCTCGGAGATTGTCAGCTGACTGACAGAAGAGCGTGACGGCCACATCGGGATGTCGTTGTAGCTATTACAACGTCCACGTCACGCTCGAGTCGTCACGGTGTTGGCGGGAACAGGTGATGGCCGTTGGCGACGCGGCTAACTTCACTACATCATTCTGTAATTTTTGAAATTAAACCTGTTCATTTCTGAAATGACGCGAGAGCGAGTCACTGACACGGCTGCCAGGCAAAAAATTCTATATATTCTCACTTTTTACACTCTTTTCTATTCTCCTCATTTCTCGTGTATAGGTGTTTTAGGAGAGACTTGAAACTCTCCAAAGTTCTTTGAACCGTGTATGCTACGTGTAGATTTAACATTTAGCGGGCCACAGTCGTTTGGACAAGTAAAATTTGGCGATTCATCTCCACCGCCATTACCTCGCATATACAAGGATAAATGTCGCTCTAATCTAACCTAATGGCGACTGCCTCTAGAGACTGACAGAAAGGAGTTGTTGAACTTGTAGCGAAGGTGACTTTCAGCAGAGACGCATTTAAATGCTGATGTGCATTTGCTGTGAAGAGAACCGTTGGTTGTCGACACAATGGAGATGACAACTCGTATCGAATGCCATTGTCTCTTGCTGTCAGTTGGCTTTTGTTTTTTCTATTACAAAAGACAGCCATCGTATCTCCGCTTTGTTATATGTCCGGTCTATCTAGATATAGCCCATAACTCTCTGCTGCCCTGATTTTCTACCTGCATACTCCACCGAATATTGCTGGACCATCCTGATATATAAAAACAGTGATGACCCAGCAGCCACTGCCGTATCCGCATCAGTCCGCATTCGACTATCAGTCTCATCGAGCTAGTTAAAAACATGTCCCACCGTCCCTTATTCTACCTGCTGTGGATTCTAAAGGTAGGCTACAAACATTTTGGATGCAGTTCGCAGATTTCTTCTGCCGATTATATAGACTCCAATATTCGCTGACGGCAGGTTGCATTTCTGCTGTCTTTGATGGCCATCTCGACACTGGCCGCACCCGGTCGACAGAAGAAGATGGACGAGGGAACAAGACGAAATCTCCTGATGACTGGCCTTGTGGGCACCTATTTGGCCAACAACAACGCTTACTACGGCTATTACGGTGAGTCTTGACGCTCGCCATCCATCTCTCCTAGCTTATCGATCAAGAGTAATAAATAAATAGTTAATGAATATACCGTCATGCCTCACTGCATTTACAGGACAGCACGGAGGTTATTACGGAAACGCACAGCACGGATACGACTTTGGACAAGAGAGCGGAGGTTACGAGTAAGTCCCTTTATAGACCGTCATTTGGCTGATTTCTATCTTTTAAAAATGTTAATTTCAACTCTATAGCGCTGGATACCCCCATTATCATTACATTGGCTGAATTTTCAATTTCGTGTTTACCGAAATGCCGACTAACAGCAAGCTAACAGCTAACGCAAAATTTTATCTATATTTAACAAAATTATTAATTTTTATTCAATTCAAATATGCTTACATAAATTTTGTTTATTCGCTTAAATTGATTAAAACACAGGGAAGAAATCTAGAATCGGTGGGTAAGACAGTTGAAAGTCTTAAATTAAAAAGAAGTTCCACCCTGTTGGTTACAGAGAGAAAAAAAGTTTTGGAGATGCGGGGGATTGAACCCCGGGCTTTTCGCATGCAAAGCGAACACTCTACCACTGAGTTACATCCCCTACACTTATACGCAGCTGGTTTAAGGAGTGTCTGGTGAACCGATTTGAGTCGGTTTGAGATACTGCTACAGTAATAGTTGGTGATGTTTTTATTAATGATAATAGAAAACCCATGGTTATTAAATATAAAACTGTATCGAGCCTTACAGAGGAACTAGCATCGTATATAAGCTAGGCTATTGTGATGATGCGCATTTATATCGGAAAAGGCGAATGTTGTTAACACAGTGTTATGATAATGGTAGCCCGACTAGAATTAACGCTCTTTTGTTATTGCTCCTGCTCAATGGAAAAAAATATTTCTTAAAGCCATAAAGATTAAAATGCAGCTAGAGATTTGCGCAATCCGTTTGACGATGTCGTCTTTTGGCTGAAACAGAAACATAATAGGTTGATTCTCGCTTCAATTGCTGCGTGTTTTCTTCACGCTCTATTATATGGCGTGTTTTGTTACGAAGCACTCTTCGTGTTGTAGCCTATATCCCTACAGATATTGAGTTATCAGAGCATTAAGCTTCGGTAATTGGCACCTGAAATAGAAACCTGTTGAATGTTGACAAAAAGAATCTGGAGATGCGGGGGATCGAACCCCGGGCTTTTCGCATGCAAAGCGAACACTCTACCACTGAGTTACATCCCCTACATAAATTATTTTGAATAGGAATTTAGATGAAATTTTAATGTTTGACACTGCAAGTTCAAACTGAAAAAAATTGTGAGCCATCGTAGCTGATTCCGAGACGAGATTCTAGGAAGAAAGAAACTCCGTCTTGTTCTTCATCTTCAAATTGACCAATGTGCTTTCAATAGGGGGCTAAATAGCTCGCGTGCCCCCCTATAAATTGCCTATACCCCCTCGAAGCTGGTGCCAGTTGTTATTTGAAGACAGTCTCTAGCGCGCCCGCCTTCTGCTCTTCGACATAATGCGTCAAACTCTGGTAAGAGGTCACCACTGGTTTTGTTATCGTCCTGTTTTTTATGTCGGCCCAAGATAGACTACTGACTCTATCATTCGATTGTACAATATTTATTTAAACTTTAGTGGATTTTTGTTGGAATCCTTATTTCGATGGCTCTATCGTTGTCGTCGACATGGGCCGAAGAAGTGGCTCGTCCGAAACGTGAGCCCCAACTGCTGGGCGCTCTCCTCCAAGGCGTCCTGACCGGCCAAGGAGTTGGCTACGGATACGGTATTGCTCCACCATTATATATAAAAGTTTTGCTTTGTTTTCTATATACAACCTTATCGTTTTCATAATAATAGGGCCATCATATCCTGGATACGTTTATGGAGGACACGGTGGAAATCACGGACATGGGCACGGACACGGAGGATATTCCCACGGCGGCTACGGAGGGTAAGAACTTTGAGCCGATATCAGCAGATTTGACTTGAAAGCCATCCATTAGACGATTATATCGATAGTTAATTATGCGCAATCTATCTATAGGCATCATCATGGAGGACACGGGCACGGACACGGGCACGGACACGGGCATGGGTACGGGCATGGGCATGGGCACGGTCACGGACACGGAGGACATGGCGGGCACGGTGGTCATCATTAATCAGTTTTGGTGTTGACTGATGACGCCTTCTTATTCAATGAATTCCCTGCAGTCTCCTTCACCTATGAATAATACTCTTCTATTATGTCATGTCACCCCTCCATTTATTCCGGTTCATCATTCCTGTTCCACGAAATAGGCTACGCAAGGGTCAAGTAGCGCATCAACTTTAATTTTATTTATAAACGGCGAGAGTCATCGCCACTGTTGAAAGAAATAAACGGGATCGGAAAATTTTGTGTAGCCTACACTATATATTTGCATAACATGAAGCAATATGTGAAGCATTAGCGGACAGTGGCAGATGTGTAAAGAAGTGTAAAGAAGTGTTCCGTTATACCGTGAATTACCACTGCGCAAAAATGTCTAGTCATATAGTTTGCCGAAAGAAAATCCGTTTGCGTATATGGCCGACAATGACTCGAGCATGTTTCCATGACTGCATGATAACTAAGCTCGCCTTAATGTGCACAGCCTGGATTCTATATCCATCAAACATTCGTTGACACTTGTCAGTCGATCCACATATTATGACAAAAGATCAACACGAGTGATATGCTTATTGCGAAATTTATTTATGGATATGAGAAATAGGCTAACTACGTCATTCGTATCAATCCGTTGATCGATCCAGGAAGCGTCTCTTATTGTTTTCGACTGGTCATTTGGCCTTCAAAGTATTTTCTTCGCGGACAACCTTTTGTCGCGTTGTGAAATGCAGTCTCTACCTCTACTTCATTCAAAGTCATAACTGACTCTAACAGATCTTTGTCCAGCGATATAAGAGACTATGGCCTTGGATTTCTTTACGGAAAGTTGATTTGACGGAGAGAGAGATTGAACACGGATTCATCTTGGCATTTTGCCTGATCTCTGGCACGTAGTAGCCAGGGCGGAACAAGGGATAGCATCACGTAGCTACCTGCAGTTTGCCCCTGTATATCCAATTGGAAGAGGGGAAACCCGGAAGAACCTCTTTTTAACGCGCAGGCAAACATTTCGACACGGATATTTGTCGTGTATCTAGAGGTTGTAGAGTACGTAGCCTACGTACCTACACAAAACCCTCCATTATTTCGCTTCAAAAGTTCAACGACTTGTTGAGTACGACTCACTAAATCCAACCGACCAATAAGTGAAAAGAACTCGGTGAAAAGTTGCCCTTATCTCAGTTGTCAACCAAATACTGTTTCCTTTGACGTTGTTTTGTTGGATCGGCGATGTGGAAACGCAGGTACACATATATATAGGCTACCTATTCGGTTAACGAAACATGGCCATACTATAACCTGCTGGACGCGAGCAATACCCTTGAGAGGGGGTTTGAGTCTTTGTGGAGGGGTTATTCTTTCATGAGGGCTGAACAAACAACTTGTGTTCACTGAATTGTTGGGAAAACCCCGACCGTTCAAGTGGGAAAAAAGGTCATCGTACCGTATCTTGTACTAGTTTAAAACCTACACTTCCGTACACAGCAGGTAAGCGGGCGAATTGAAAAGGTCACCAAAGGGCAGAAGAGATTGAATGCGAAGATCTTCAGTCGTTGAAGGTCAACAAACGCGACAAGATGCTGTCGTTCTTCATGGGACATTTTCGCTCCTCTTCAATACTGGTAACTAATAAATGTTGATGTTTATAGAATTGCAAGTTTGACTGTTGTTTTTCTTTGTGCGTTTTGTTCAGGTGTTGCTTGTAGTTGTGGCAATTGTGGTTGGAGCTGAAGAGCCGACTAACGCCGAAAAACTCGTACAAGAAGTCATTAACGGAGAAAATGTAACCGCTACAGTTGACGGGGATCGACAAAATTTGGAGACAGCCGAATTGGTGGGAAGTGCACTGCTGGGCGGTCTAGTCGGCGCTGGGCTAGGCGCTGCATTTGGTGGTAGTGGTTATGAAACGAGCTATTACCAAGGTGACGTTGTCGCTTTTTGCCGCTTTTTGCACTTGTGACCAAATCCTTGTCCTGTTATTTCGTTCTTTTTTTTAACCCTAATTTAAGAAGTTCTAGCTGCTAACTCTGAATTTGTGACGCTACATAGGTGGAAATTACCCTTACACCGGCTCGTATCCATATCCACCAGGAAATCCGTATTATCCCGGAAACTATCCGTACCAGCAGGGTCAATTAGGTTTGCATTCGTATTAAATGCCAATCTCAAATTTTTCTTTATTTAAACAAAATTTTCTTATGATTTTATACAAATGATAACAGGACGCCCGCCTTATCCCGACATTTATTATCCACCACCGGGGCCTGCCTACGGCGATGATATTCCTTTCGGGAGTAGCTATCCGGGATACTACTCGGAACTCTTGACTGACAACAAACCCCAGCTTGAGAGCGCAACAGCTTCTGTTCCAGTGACCAGCGGCAGCGGTGATGGATCACCCGACACCCGCAGCAGCGCTTCTATGAAAGAAAACAACATCTTCCAGAGCGTCAGGCCGTTCTATTATTACCAGATAGCAGCTCCATTTAAAATTGAGGAAGACGACAGCCACCCGGCTATAGAGTCGCATCAATTAACGAGCCATACAGGTCACGAGGAAGAAAACCAAGCGGCTTATCCGCTCATCTTTGACGATTACACCATGTACTAACGTAAAATCTTAATTTAATAATAAAGAAAATAAGCTGAATTTGGTCGATTCAAGTTGACTCATTTATTGCTCGTCATATTAATAGCTGATGCGGTAAGTCAACCAGATTGAAGGCTAATTAGGCCCCTACCTAACTAAGCATCACACAAATTTTTCCATTGAATGTCTCAAGGCAACATACCAATAAAGTTATGAGGAAAAACAACATCAAAGACGAAAGGAAATACGGAGTCAAAAGAGACGATCGATGATATGGCGGGCGTTCCGACCATCATTTTCTTGAAAATCGTTGAAAATTTTCTCATGGAGGTGCTGCATGAGGCAACAATCAAAACTCGAAAACAACAAATGCCTTTGATAAACCGACTGCTGATTTGCATTAATAAAAAAACAAACCCATCTGGTCTGGATGGTCACAACAAACGGACGACATCTAGACCATTCACTCTATTATTCCCAGATAGCAGCTCTATTTGAAGTTAAGGTAGACAACTATGAAGTCTCACTATGATAAACAATTAACGAACCAACCAGCATCATTCAAAGTAGATGTGGAAAAGAACACTCGGTTGTTGGTTAGGCTACATCCGATCATCTTAACGATTAGGCTACACCATCATGTATTATAATAAAAACGTAGAACACTAAATAACGAAAAGAATTCCATCGTTTCAAATGGATTTGTTGATCGTTGATGACTGACGCGGTCAATCAACTGATTGAAGGCCAATCCCGCGAGGTAATAGCGCGCACATTAATCCACTGAATTTCAAAAGACCGGAAACCGATATATTGTATAAGGAAAATCCACATTGGCTGGGGGAAAAACAGAGCCCGAGGAGACGACGATGGCCTCTATACAAATAAAAAACACCGCAAGGCTGTGTGATATATCGCGTCCGACAGATTGCGAGACTAAAAGCGTCATTTTTCAAGGTTGAAAATTTGCGAGACAAAGAAGGGTAACTGGTATCCCCCGAGAACCACCAGCAGTGTTATATACCAATTTGTTAGTTAGCGACGCCCTTTTTCTTCTTTTTGAGAAAACGTGGCTTAGTCAGAGCCCTGATGATGATGCCGTGGGCTTCCGTGACAAAGAATCCACGATTTTAAAATGCTCAACCACCGTTTGTGCAAGGCTACAGTAGCCTAGTATCACCTTTGTTCGTTTTCTCATGCCCCCTCCCCCCTTCTCCCTCCCGTTTGTTAGATCACCCCATCACTCCCCGTCTAGTATAAAAGCCCCTAGACCGGAGTTCGGTCGATACCACTTGACAATCGTCGAGCAACCGATATTACCACACTTCATATAACAGCCAGCATGAGTCGTCGTATTCTCGTAAGTGTCAACCATTTGACTCCGTATGGATTTGCCCAAAAAACGTTTCAATAAATTTAAATTCCCATTGACATTTACAAAAAATTTATTCTGATGTAATTTACAGCTGGGCTTGTGCGTTCTACTGGCCGTCTTGGCTTTCGCCACTGTCGAAGCCGCTCGAGAGCGTCGTCAGATCCTTGGAGCCGTCGTCAACGGTCTTTTGGGTGGCGGATACGGCTACGGTATGTTAATTGAAACGACAGTCAAGAAACAACTAAATTATAAATGTTTATTATTACTGATTGAAAAAGGGAGTCCATATGGCGGGTACGGTGGTTACGGCGGGTATGGTGGAGGCCGTCCTGGATACGGCGGAGGTTATCGCCCTGGCTACGGCGGAGGTTATCGCCCTGGCTACGGCGGCAGTTACGGTGGGTATGGGGGTTATGGTGGAAGGCCCTACTATGGTTAATTCCCGATTCATTATGGAAACCACCCGATCGGCCTTCAACATTTAAAAAAGAAATACTACAGAAATCAGAAGGAAAGGAATATAAACCAACACAACAATGACAATTTTTGGGTGCCAGCCCCCATCAACATTATACGTATCCTACTGCGTCGGGTGCAAAATCATCCAAGAACAATAAAAGACAAGAAACATTCACCAAGTTCTGCTTTTGTTTACCATCAAACATTCAAACTTAATTCACACAACGCACTCATCCGCCATTTTTTATGCTGTTGTTATGCTGATGTGTCTACTCCATTTGAAACAAAATAAATTAAAGAAAAATCTAATTAACTCTTCTTCCTTGCAACCTATTTTTTAATCGACCAGTCGACGAAAATTCAAGTCCTCCCTATTAATACTATACATGTAAGACAAAACCTTATAGCCTACACATTGTGATTAGGCTATTATCAAGTTATATAATATATAGCTAAATGTATATACAGTCTTACACGACTCTACATTGACTGATGAGTGTCGGTCGTTGAACTTGAACTTAATAACTAGCCTAATCGTGGTCGTCATCATCATCACGACTCTTACGTGACCGCCTGCGTGTGAACCTATACGCGAGGCTTTCCATGATGCCTGGCCTTTAATCCCAGCACACGGATTGCCATGCACTATAAGCAAAGGGAAATTTACTAAACTGGCGCATATCTTGTCGTCTGGACGACAACTCATCCCCATAAACCGTTTTCCTTGGCAGAAGAACAAACGCAGAAGAGGAGCACGAAAATGATATTCATGTCAAAGTGACCTTGCCGCTCATATTAGCCGATAGCCCAATACGTTTCTCCTCCAGCAAAAGTGGCTGTTTACAACATAATGACGCATGATGGAATGTAACAATCAAGTTTCCTGGTAGTTATACAACATCGAGCAGAAGTGGCAGATTTACAGCGAACGAGTGAATTTTTTAGCGAATTTTGTGAAAGCATTTCGCTTAATTTTGACGGGAAGCATCGGCAAGAATGTCATGTGAGTAGAAATGTATTTTTTCACTACCATCTCAAATTCCAAACACGTTTTTCATGTATCAAAGGGTCTTCAGATGATAATTAGCTATATACCGGAATTGAAATATGAAATATAAAACGTGACGTTTCCCGCCGTAAGACAACACACGGTAGCCGTTCAAATAGTTGATGAAAACGATGCTTTGCCACATAAGCCTGTGATCGAAAAGTTCTGAAAAAAACTCAAAGAGATGCGGATTGGGTTCATTTGTTTATAGGAAATTAGCAGCCCTCTAACTAAAACCCCGTATAAAAACCGGCATGACAGAGGGCGGGAGTGTGTTCAAATATTTTATCGTGGCATCTCGATGGGTCGTTGAACTTCATCGCACTTAACAAGTAGCTCTCAAATCAATAATTAAAAAATATTTGAAAAATTAGGCAGAAGAGAAAAATTCTCATCGAGCAAGTAACATTTTAGGCATTAATCTTTAAAACATTTATCGCTTAATTTTACCAACCAGCACGCATCAGCGAATCCGACATGGGTCATGTGAATCAAGGTTTTTGCCGATATCTCAAATTCCAACCACGTTCTATAAATATATAGAGATCCACAGGTAGGCTGGTTATAGTTTTATGACCAAGATGAATTTCTGTACGTGGACGACACATCCGCCTTTCCTAATTGGTAAAAGAGTCGCTTTTATAATTTTTAGCATTTGCTATATAAACAGGTGTTTTTTAAAATCCTGTAACACAGAATTCCATTGGGGAATCTAGGTAACAATGCAACATAATAATACATTCCGAGAAACTTATTAGCAGTGCCACGTGGCATAGCTATGATAATGAGATGCAAGATTAGTTTTCTTTGGCTTGTTTGCTGCCTTATATTTACACTCAAACTCAATGAAAGGTCTGGAATTTCATGCATCAACCTATGAAGGAATGTCCGTAATTAACAGACATTTTGTCAAGGACCTAGTGGCAAGACAGAAAATGTCTGGTTTGGTTTTCGTATAAAATAAATCTTTTGCGCCTAAGTAATTGATAAAGTAACGAAATGAAAACAACTACTTAGAGTGTGTGTAAGACTTAAATAGTATTAAGTAATCACACCTATAGTCGTTTCTGATTCGTTACTATTAATACCAAAAAGATTTAGTGATAAGTAATTTATAGGCTTACGTTAAGTTGAGTTCTAAATGTTTTAATTTCAAAATCTAAACATTTGTAAGACGCATAAGTTCATCTTATGAATTATTGAAATAATATCGTAAAATTTGTACGTAAATGGCAAAAACAGAAACGGACGTTAATTTTAAAAAGAGCCGTGAGTTGCCAGCCATGCCGTCATGCAGGTATTTAAGGTGTTGTGCAATCATGAAACTCCGGACTTCCGGGAAGAAAAATAGAAGCACGTGAGTAGCCTATTAGCCTAAGATTTGGCATATTGATGAAGGGCTATTGGCTATAATCTAAATTGGCTAACACTGATAAGTACAATAGTTTATTATAGCCTATTCTTCTTTTCTTTTTAGATTGGCGACAGTATATATAACCAGCTTACGCTTTTCTACTTTAACTCTTCTCGTTATTCAATGAGCAGGATGTTAAGCAAGATGTAAGCTATGAGAGTTGCGTGTTGAATAACTTTTGGGTTATCCAGTATGTCGTTCACACAATCATTGGTATGCCTTTTGAATCACGTGCATTTTTCATATATATCACAACAACAACATCATCTTGTCAGCACCGTTTGGCTTCCCTACTCCCTTATAAAAGCAGCCGCCATTCAATGTTGGACTAGCATCAAATCTCTTCGACTACTTTACTCGTCTACAAGCCCGCAACTCTGCTATTCATTAGATGAAACTTCTTCACTCGGTATCGGTGAGAACCTATATTATGTATACAGTCATTACGATGTTATCCTACTATAATTTCACCCGGTTATTTTTCATGTATATATTTTTCAGTTAATCGTGTGTGCTTATTTGCTGTTGCTGCTTACTTGGGTAGAAGCCGGACATCTTTGGCATTTTCAGAGACAAAGTAAACAATTAACACCTATACAATTATTGGCTTTTCAGGTTAATTATCAAGTGCTTCAAATTTGTCTGGTGGCTTTGCGATTGCAACATCAATGGGGGATACTACTGATCCGAAAATAAATAAAAATTTTACTAGGAAACTATTCTTGCAGATCCCGAAAAGCACTTCATAAAAGTAAAAAAAAAACGTTGTTCAGCAGAATGAGAATGGCTGACGCTTTTTGGATGCCAGGATCCATCACTCTACAGAGCGCTTATAGAGAAATGACGAAAAATGGCTCACGGGGGAAAATTATGGTTTTTAAGATCAATGATACGTGTTTTTGAATTTTGAAGCACCCAAAAATATTTTTCTTTTATTTGCATTCTAAACGCAATCAAAGTATCAAGGGTTTAATCTATATATATCCAATTTCAAATGATAATAAGATTGAAATGTATGTAACTACGATTTTTCTTTTTTGTTTTACGATGTGAAAATTAGGGCTACCACCTTATCAGCTGAGAACCATCGTTCGTCATTCTGGAATGAATGATATCATCCGAGGGTCATTTCCTCGTCCTTATATCCCGTACCAAGCCTACTTTCCAATCTCGACCAGAATTAGAGTACCTAATCCGTATCGACGTGTAATACGACGTCCATCATTTCAATCAACAAAATACCATGGCGATCCTTTATATCACTCACACTACTCGCAGCATGTATTCTATAGCTAACGTCCATATGCGATGTCATAGTATTTCTCTTGTGAACGCCTTCAAACTTATACAAATTACCAGCACATAATAAAGTCACGCAATATTTTCAAATTTTAAACCTATAGAAAAAACTAGAAAGCTTATGAATTAAGCAAAGTAGCCTATAGTGTGACTATAAACACTCTCATTTTGAGGGTCTTTGAAGCGCTTTATTCCTTAGCTATATGAAAAGTGCCTCGAAACTCTACGTAGCGCGTACCTTCAGTAGCCTATTTCGAAATACTTTTCACTTCGCTACAAATAAGAGGCGGATTATAAAACGCGAGTGTAAGTCCTCAGCAAAGCATATAGGCTTTGCGATGAAGACTCAGTCGTAAAAAGGTAGGCCTAATACCAATTTTTAGCTGAGAAAATATAGTCACAAACCACCACCAGAGAGTTAAGATTAAGTAGAACGTGGAAATATTGTTTAGTCCACTCATCTTTACCGTTTGATTATTCATTTCTCCTTGTTGACCCAAAACTTAGCACGGAAAAACTGGGGCCAATTGTAATAAAGCGATATAATAATTGTAACGTAAATCGTTTTGGTCATTTAATCGTTAGGTCATTGTTTTCTGTTATCAAATCCATTAAACATTCTTATATGATTGATGTTTTGTGTAAAAATAAGAGACGCAATGGAGTACAATTAACTACAATAACACATCAAATTAATTTAAAAGTCAAAATTCAGTGTGGGACAATTGTAACAGTCTAAATAATTTAGAGAAAATACAAGATAAATCAGTTTTTGCCCTCAGAAGTGATGCAAATTATCATTCTTCTGTTGAAAGGTTACAAGTTTGATTTGCACATTTGCAGAAAACTGGGTTAAATTTGCAGAAAATTTGTCTGGGTTAAATACTAAGTTATATTCCGATGTTTTAGATTCAAGATTTGAACATGTGTACGATGCACAAAGTTCATTTTAAAAAATTTGAAATGTTTACGTCAATTAAAAAAACAGAACCCATCACCCCTGTGACAATCTGTTGGAATCTCAAACATTTAAAGAAATGTCACGTTAATTCCGACCCCCACCCCTGTGACAATCTGTTGGAATCTAAGCAAACAGAAAAGAATACGAGCTGCACACCCGTGCTGTGGGTGGCTGTTTAACAATGTCTCCGATGTGTGTGCATGCTGGGCGCTGTCAACTAACCAATTTGCCTTTTTCTTCTGCATGTGTTGGATGTGGTTCTTTTGTTCTCTTTCCCTCACGCCTACTACTAAGGCGAGGAAGAGGAGATTCTTCTGTTTAACTATACGAGAGGTAATCATAATACAAAGAGAGAATTTTCCAACAAAAAATGGCCTATGTGTTTTACCATTAAATTTCTCACGATTCGAACACTATGATCGTTCCGATATCTGGGACCAATTTTAACATTAAACTATGTTAATTCTAGATTTTTAAACTATAACTATATCTAAATACTATATTATATGTTTGATAAATTCAGGATAGTAAGCCAAGATAATGAAATATCAGATAATGAAATATCCAACTTAATTTATCGAAACGAAAAGGCTTGTTCAAAGGTTACCTCAAAGAGCTTCGAAGTAGGGGAGACTGGGGTCAATTGTAACACGAGACAAAAAAAAATCGTTTAGTCATTTAAATTAGCTCTAAAATTCTGAAATATTTATCATAAGGGTGTCTTATAGAGAAGAAATTTTGGTAATTTTTTCAAATAAATCAAAGCAAAACTGTTGAAGTTATAAGAAAAAAACGTTTTTGACACCCTAGAGTAAAATTTTTGGTTCGTTTTTTTTCTATTTTCCCTACTGTAAAGTTCAAATTTGACCAATTTTCTTACACCAAACGTTTTGTTATTATGTCTTGTCATTTTGGCAATTGATTTGTGTAAAAATCAGAAATTTAGGAGAGAATTAAACTGGAAAGGTTCAGTGTCAAAATAATTTAGTATATCAGAAAAATGATGCAAAACATCATATTTTTTGTGCTGCTAGCATATACTTGCAGAAAGAACGAAAAATAATCCAGATTTACTGTTTTAAATGGGTGAAAGTGTGTCTTATGGAAATCCCAGCTTATCGACCCCCACCCCTGTTACAATCGTCCCGACATGTAGGTACAATTGTAACAAAAAAGCATGATCATTCTAGATTTTGCTACTCAATAACTATTAAACTTTTATGTTCTATAAATTCAGTAAAGTTAGCCGAGATAACAAGCTATCCGCTGAATTTTTTTTAAATTTGTAACTTTACTGCTAGCAGACGAAAAAAATTGAAGGTTTCTTGTTACAATTGACCCCAGTCTCCCCTACTTTTAATTTCGCTTCGACGAAAGAGTTTTTGAAGAGCCCAGCAAATGAGAATGTAATTGGGCCTTTACTTTTCTGAAACTGACTACTAGATAACATAAAAGTTATCTAGTCATTTATTTAGTAAAAATATCTAGAATGATCATGCTTTTTCTGTTACAACTGTATACCTATATACATTTCGAAACAATTGTAACTGATGGGGTGGGGGTCAAAAGTAACGTGGGATTTCCCATAAGTGATTCCACTTGACGACTCACCCATTAAACCGTTAAATCTAAATTATTTTTCGTTCTTTCAGCAAGTTTGCCATCTTTAAGCATTCAATCAGAAGAATATGGTGTTTTGCATCAATTCTGAGTGCAAAAACTGATTTATAGGCCCTTACACTTATACTTCTTTCTTCCTAAATTATTTGGACTGTTGACCGTCGTAAGGAATGGGGAGGGAATCAGCTGGGGTGCCACGTTGTAAGGCCAGGTGTCACTGTGTCACTGTGTCAACTCCCGCCTTAAGGAATTCTTGTCCGCAGTAGCGGCCTAATATAGTCAACTTTGGTACTTTACTACCTGATGAGACTCTGCCTAAGATCAGCACTCTTTCCCGCTTTCTCCCGGATCTAGGTAGTATAAAAACCTCCTTCTGCCTGCCTGTAGGCAGACGAGTCGTCTAGCTGCAACACTATCTGTAAGTTCTCTTTTTTGGGCTTCTTTAAATAGCCTACAATATGTTTAAACTTTTTCCGTGTTTCCTGTCTTTTCAACTTTACAATGGTGTTGACAATGTGCAAATTTCTAGGTATTTCCAGGATTTCTAGGTAGAAATTACAGAATATAGGTCTTTTTTCTTTATGTCCCCTTTTGTTAGAGAGTTAGAGATATGTATTAGGCTATATTTTAATATTTTATGAACGCACCATAATAGAGAAATAAAAAAATAATTTCAATGTTTACACTGGGAAGAAAGAAATAATGAAATATCAGATCACCCTAAGAAGGGATGTCCGTAAATACGCGACGGCAAGTCTGGCAACTGGGCCCTTTGTGAAAACGCCCGTTTCTGTTTTTGCCATTTACGTAAGCGTGTTAGCCTACCTTATTTCATTAATTCATAAAATGAACTTATAAGATGTACATCTTACCAATGTTCAGGTCAAGTTTTGAAACTAAAGCATTTGGAACTCAATTAAGCATAGAGAAATTAATTGAGAAACAAAACCGGACATTTGCTGTCAGGCCACTGGGCCCTTGACAAATGTCTGGCCTATTTACGGACCCCTTCTTTTCGGCCACTTTTTCCGTCGTCTGAGTTGAGATAATAACGGCATACAAGTGTCAATAGGATTTGATTTTTTATTGTGCTAAAAGGTGCCTGATATTTATTACTTGATTATTAATTGAGTCATCGTCAAATATGCGGGTTGATCTATTAATATGATTTAATGATCCGCGTCGATTTTACCCAGCAAGTTTGGATTTTTTCCTTGTTATTTTCCTTCTTCTCGTATTGATTGGAATAAATTCTCATAAAGACTTGATGTGAATATTGGTTTACCACAGGTTTCTTTTGATGGCACCAGTCTTCTTTGAATAAACGAATCCCAAAGCAGCAGCAAGTTCCAAACTCTGATAGTCCCATCAGCAATGAATTCTATTTCAGAATACCAGGTAGGGCTAAACAACCTGGTTAAAAATCTATTTTACTCGTCTTTCCTTATCAATCTTGTTAATATTTAATTCAGTTTGTAATACTTCATTAATATTTTATATTACTGTTATTTCCAAAAGTGGCGAATATGCGTACTGTTGCTGACCATTCAGGCACTGGCTGTCATTGAAATAGAGCCTAATAGCCATCTCGTCGATGCCTTATTCCTCTGTAAATGTAGGCTATTTTGTATTTTATTTCAAAAATAAGTGGACGAAAAATTTAGACATGACTTTTATTTCCTTGGTTTTATTTGTTTACAATTGCAGGGCTACTTAAAAATCCTCACAAAATACCATTTGGTGCTCGCGTTTCGTCCAATTTTTACTACAAGTCGTCTCTAAAAACTTTTTGCAATGACGAGTACCAGTATGCGCCTGGTGAAATTCCTTTTGTTTTGTACAGTTGATACTTCAGCTGGCAATCATTAGCCTTAACTGTTTGTAACTTAAGATTATACTCCCGTAACTTACCCGTAACTTTGAGTTCGACGAGTAGATGATGATTACTAAGGTTACGAAAGAGCAGCTAACTTGATTGCATGCACTTACACAACCTCAGTCGTGACACCGTTCGTCGTCTGCTGAGGAGTATGAGAAAGTTTCTGAAACAGGAAAACCCCTCTTTCTTTGGCTAATTAGCTCTAATGGGTGGAGAGAAAACGGAGACGTAGAATGAACATAGGAATATATCTAATTCGGATCTCATCAATATAAAGTTTAGACATTCTTCAGTTTTCTATCGGGGGGGGGGGGGCTGAAAGGAAACGCGTGACACTGAGGCACGTGATCATGACATTCAATGCCACTAATTCAATCACTTCTTTCGTTAATGCCTAAAGGCGAAAAGACCTATTCTTTCATTATTAACCAGAAATAAACTATTGTTTTTAGTTATTACAAATTGTATATCTTTTACTTTGTTTTTGTTTTGGGGAAGAAAGATACACGAGATATAAAATGTAACTTTTGATGAATGTATATATATACATTCACACATCGTTTATTATTATAGGCCTAATAATAAACAGTTTGGACAAAGTAACAAATTGCTACAAAAATTCCGATATCATTGGGTCTACCTTGTAGCCTACGCACTTTTCAATACCATTCCATCATGCACATTTTGCGTAAGTTTCGCTACCTCTGAAATATACTGTATACCGTATACTAAAATACTGTATAGCCTACACTCGCGTGCTTTTGGTCCTTTGTTTCATTTGACACGCGCTATGACTAAAAAAAATTGAAATGAATATAACATTGAGTTTTTAATTTTTATACTCCCTAAGAAAATTGTCCACTTTTCAATGTAGACTATAATGTCTTGGAGGTAATGAAATACTATTATATCTATTTATCGTGGACAACATTGACCTTATAACAAGTTAAAAGTGGAGAATACTCAAAATGGAAAAGGTTTTCCATATTTTGTGGTGGGGAGCATTCTCTAGAAAAAGTGTTGACTGATCTCCCTCTTTTTGTTGATAGAAAACCACAAAAATGTAGGTCTAGTCAAAACCCCCGGTTTCAGAGCTCGCGTCAAGAATATGGTTCCCTCTCTCATAGCATATGATGCTCTTCCTCTTTTTATGGGACTTATATACAAATATTTGAAACTCGCATTTTTTCTATACATTTACAAATTTACATAGTTAGGAAATAAGAAAGAGTATAGGCCTATACCGTAGATTTTTCGAGCAAAATAAATCAATCCACCCTTTTGAAAAAGTGTCATGAGATTTGCAATATCTCAAGAATGAGGGAAAGGTGGGAATTAACTACCTCTAGCTTACGAAATCTACTGAACGGGGTTTCTGGTCATTAGCCTATTGTCCGTAAAAAGTGAACATTTTCACTAGGGAGTGATTTGTTTGGACGACCAACATCTTTGAAAGTATATGTTATGTAAATGAGGTCTTTGCCATCTACAACTCCCAAATTAACCTATCACCCCATTACAATGCACTGATAATAATAACAATGGAATTGACACAGCATGCCTCTCAATTTTTGTGAGCTGCATAACAAGTTATTTCTTTAATGAACGCAAATAAAGTGAAAGGCCAAAATGAAGTTTCGCAACGATGAAATTCCGGATTTCCTGTTTGCAAGGGACGTCAAGGCTACGATAATAACAAGTCTCTCATCTGCAACTTTTAATCGAGTTGTCAATAAATATTGGCTGATCTAATCTGATTCAATATGATTCGCATAAATATGCCCACTAGCCAGCAGCCTGCCTTTCACTAATACATTTTTCCTCGTTCTTTTCTCATCTCGTATTGACTGGAATTCATCCTCATATAAACGCCCATGGCTATTGGTTTCACATCGAGTCTGTGGTGTCAGTCTTCTTTGGAATAGGAATCACGCAGCAGCAGCAAATCCCACACTCCGGTTATTCCAATGAGCCATTTCTCAGAATTTCAGGTAAAAAACTAAAAATAACCTAGAATTCAAGTTTTTGTTTGTTACACAATTACCAACAGCGAATAAAAACATTGTTATTGTATTTTTTTAATAATTGGTTATAAAAAAAGTGGCGAACATGCGTCCTGTTGCTAACCATTCAGGCCTTGGCCGTCGTGGAAAAAGAGTCTGGCCATGTCGTTGATGCCTTCTTTTATAAATGTAGGCTATATTTCACGCCTATAAGAGTAGACGACATTAAACGGTATTAATAATCTCGTTTACTTGTATCTGCGCACATCTCTAGGGCGACCAAATCGTTATAGAATACCTATTGGTTTCATCCCTCCGTCCAATTTTGACTACAAGCCTCTCAAGACCTTCGACCATCGCCCTGACGAGTTCCAATATGGGCCTGATGAAATTCCTTTTCTTTTGTACAGTTAGTTCTTCACATAATCTCCTATTGCCAACAATGCCCGTAACTTCAGTCTCGTTATTCAACGGTAACTTGTGTGTAGCCAATTGATGGTTTAAAACGCAAAAAATTCTTTGTTTTCTAGTGTTCAAGGGCATTTTTTTATACTCGCTATAGTCCTATATATTCTTTTAAAATTGTATGACCTACTTATTATGTTTATTTTTTTTTTGCTTGCCGTATAATTATAAAGAAAACTCTCCGTGGTTTGGGACAAAAACGACTGAATTTTTTATTGTTACGTAACTGTTACGATGCTATATGCCCCCCCCCCCCCAAAAAAAAACGCACTTTGATGGAAGTTTTAAAAAGGCTAAATGATGTAACGGCGTGTTCATAAAAAATGTTCATGATATTAGAGCATATTAGGCTTCGTCGGCTAGCTGCTCTAGCATAACTTATTCAGTCGTGGCACCATTTGCGTGCTGAGTAGGAAAGATTCAAAGAAGGAAGACCATGCAGGAAGAACCACGTTTCCCAGGCCAATTAGCCTATACATGCTTAGCTAATGGGCGGAGAAAGAGATGAATGAACAATTCTCATTCGTAGTTGAATAGTATATTGACGTTTTAGCTAGGCTGCTTCACGATGCACCTGATTCTATTTTAATTCTTTAAGAGGCAAAACACTAATGAGCTGTAAGAAAGTTGAGACTGGCGAGGCACGTGCCACCGCACCGTTTGATAGGACCTACAGCTAATTACAAAACTTTTATCTCAATGCAATCAAAAACACTTATCAGGCAACCTTAAACTTGTTATGTTATGGTACTGTTCCAAGTCACCTGACATATTTGAGACATAAAAGAGGTCATTGATGCTAGTTGTTGCGCAATATATTATATAAGGCGGCGTATAAAATCCGCGGAGCTAAGACACTGATGGAAATATCGACCCCATTTTTTTATTAGAAATGGCGATCCGACTTTTAATCGAGGGCATATAAGCTATTAATAGTCGATATAGGCTAGGGTTGAAAAAAGGAAGTAATTGGGAAATCCGCAAGGGCTTGCCGCGATGACGCACGTGGTTTTTGCTGCAGCTTTTACTAAAATCCGAAATCTCTAGGCTATTGCGTTGGATTTCAAATGTTTAATGAAAACGCGTATCATCGAAACAGTTCTATCCGAGGACGAAAAACAACTACTCGGTCTCCTATGTATACAGGACGACTCGCAAGGCTGTATGGCGATCACGTGTTGTGTAACTGCCGGAATATCCAGATCGTTCACAATCGTTAGTATGCTTTCTGAGTCACGTGTCTTTCTCGTAGCGTCTTGACCAACCTTTTCCTTTAATCGTCTTCGTCGGTGTCTTGCTCCCTTATATATAAGTCACTATTCTATTAAGACAGTCATATCAGACTCATTTTGACATCTTGAATAGTCTTTTCATCCGTAGCTATAACAGTTCTAATCCGAATTCGATGAAACTTCTATACTTGGTGAGTTCTGTTATTTCATATTTTAAAAGCCTGCAATCTTTTTCAATCTGGCTATTTGTTTTCATTTATTTATGGACCTTTCTTTATTTACACAGTTAATCGTGAGTGTCTTGTTGGTGCTGGTGGTGACATCGGTTGAAGCCGGACGCCAGCGTCGTCAGATCAATAGGCCAATGTTGAGAACAAGATTTGATGATCTCGCCTCCAGACAATCTCTCGGTTAGTAGTCTTGATATTGTATTCCGCTTCGAAGAAAAATCTAATTATGCATATGGATTATTAGGATTCCTTATTATATAAATGACTGTAATAAGGCTATTTAAAAATTACTATATTAGACTATCCTATATTCAATTAGGCACATGCACATGAGAGTATATATATCTTTCGTTTTGGCGCATTTGGTTTTATTTAGAGTCACGACCTGTCGAATTGCGAACCTTCAGCCGCAATCCTGAAAGGGGTGGTAGCAGAGGCTCTTTCCGTCCTCCTTTCCAGTACAGAGCTCGCCTTGAGATCCCTGCTGGAATGAGAGCGATTTTACCTAATGACCGCCGTGTGGTGCGTCGAAGAATTCAAACTTTCAGCCAAAACGACCCCTTGCACCATTCACATCCCTCCCAGCACGTTTTCTACAGCTAATTTCTCAAAATACTGTCTTGTACATAGTAGTGCCCTACTTATCTTGATTGCATTATCCCAATAACTTATACGTTTAAGTCATTATTGGTCTTCATATTATTTGTAATCACGCAGTATTTGTCCCATTAGAATATCAAAAACGTTTTTGATAGAACCATTTTGTAATTTTTACGCTTTCGTTTTGTCAAATATAAATCCTGTTAACCTACATAAAACAGATGTGTTCGTGCATGTAGGCTAATGTAACCTTATGGCGATTAAATAATGCTTAGATATAAAAAATTGTCAAGTGATAGGCCTACTCTTTCTTCAACGTGACTCGAATCTCTTTTTCAACGTGATTCGAATCCCTTGGTTTAAATCCCAGATCATTAATATTGATTGTGGGACCTACTGACACTTTACGGGTGGCTGACGGTATCCTAGGCTATAAAGCTCGCCTTTGTGGGTTTTAAGACATGACGAATGACGATGAAATTAAAAAAAGATGGGAAACTGGCAAACTGCCTGACTTAAAGCTTGAAAAACACTGATGTGTTTGCGAAGATTCGATAAATCTAGGCGGCTAGGCCTACCATCGTCAGCTAAAAAAGGTTGTCTTTCTTTAAAATCTATAACCCACTGCCTCTTCAAATGTTTTGCTTATACTCATATCTCACAAACTAAAGCATTCTTTTAAGTCAAGCACGCGTCATTCATGGATAAGGAAAGTTGACCTTTTCTACTAGAAGTTTATTACAATCGTATATAAGAACTTACCGCTTGACAAAAAAAAAAATGTAAGGCTACCTGCATGGCATACAAGCAAGGGCGTTACACAATTGTTGCTTGGCGAATAATATTACAGCATATTCATCTGATGAAAAAGCTGCATTTTTCTTCCTGTGTCTGCTATACGAATCTCACAGAGAGCATTATCGCCAAAAAAGGATGACATTTTGAAACTCTTGACCACCAGAAAAATATAAGGTGCAATATAGTAAATTAAAACCCAGTATTGTTAGAAGTGTCATGACTTTTAAGATTTTCCACTTCGTAAAATTGTATGACGTCATTGGCAAAATAAAAACTATTTTTCTTTCGATTGAGTTCAATAACCTTTTACTTATTTGGATACAGTAGGATACACATCAAGAAAAGTCTTTTTATTATCATTCTCTTACGGATATGGGAATCCTCACGAACTATGTGCTACTCATGCTTACCTGGGAGAGCTATTGAAATGGGCTGAATTTCCCCACAATCATCGTATAGAAAGGAGAAGCCCCTTCGTTCCTTCATGTTTATATATGTACGGGGAGTTTTTTCTTCAATAATACGAGCGATTAATTCTTTTCATAGATAGAAAAAAATCAGCAATATGTCTGTCAGTCTGTGGAAATAATCTAATATTCTGTCCAATAAATGCTATCTCTTTATTGATCATGAAGGTGACTTTCGGGCTTCTATTGTCAGTTCCGTTTGGAAATTTGCACTATCACCATGCTAACGCCATTTTAGTGACAACAGCAAATGCTTTGCGTTTCTTCAAGAAGTGCTGTGCATCATTTTATCTACATACCAGCTCTATGTAGCCTAAAATGTACCCTGTCGAAAGAACCGGTATAAAAGCAGAAAGCGGAAAGCCTTGCATCATTGCATTGAGTGATAGCCTCATAGAACGTTTCTCACAAAACAATATGGCTCGCAGTTTTTTTTTCTTGATGGTAAGGACTTAAATTTCAAAACGGCAACAGTATCTTCTTCATTGATTCTCCTATTGCTGATCCCTACCTTATTCTTCTTATTCGAAGTTTTAAAAACTATCAACCGTTCTCTTTGCTATAATAGTATTTATGTCTATTAGGTTAGCTTGTTGCTTACCGTTCTGGCGGTGATGTTGTGCTCTGCACAAGAGATTGATTTAGTTCCAGTGGAAGCTCTAGATGAACCAGTAGTCGAAACTGAAGACCCAGCAACCATTGACGACTCGACTGTAGATGAAGAAGGGCGACCCAAACGTCAATTTCTCGCCGGACTTGCTTTAGGATCTTTCATCGGCCATCGTCATCATCATCATGGCTATTACGGGCGACCATACTATGGTGGTTATGGTTACGGCAGGCCGTATTATGGTCACCACCACGGATATTACGGCGGGTAATTTAAATGTCAATTTTTTTATCAAGTTCATCGTTATAAATCTGTGATTTTGTATTTCCCAACAAGCAGATATGGATACGGTAAATAAAGAGATCGAGATGGACTGGTGCTGTGGCAGAAGTTACCGACCCCCTCCCCTCCCCCTCTCATTTGGACATCAGACAAGTTAAGCACTTTTTAAAGAAAAACCTACTATTAATATGAAGCCATTTTCATTATATTCCCCTTTAATTTTCGTTGATTGAACTGTTGATTCTGTTTTAAATATTATTGGATTATTATATAGTGAGATTGGAATTATTGGAGCCTACATGTAAATTTACACTGTAGCCTAAATACATAATGCACTTCAACAGACAAAAGTTAATAGGCCTAGTTAGTTCAGTAACCTGATAAGTTAACAGTTTTTAGGATTATCAGATCATGCCTTTAAAATATATTTTGAGTACTAATATGGGAACACCTCGGGGTCACTCTTAGGAAGGGTTACGATTTCCGTATGATCTGAATGAAATAAACTTATTATACGCACAGCCAAATTTGAATGTGGGTCATTTTGGTAGCTAGAAGTGTTGGAGCATGGCCCATTTATATTAGGCCATAGTTACATGCGTGCTGCAGTATATACGCTTTTACCCGGAAAAAAAGTTTCAGCAAGGGGAACAACTTATGTCTCTCCATAGTAGTGCATAAAAAAATGTTATGTAAGGAAGCCTTGTTGAATATAGCATTCCTAACATCATTCGATCACATTTTTATATTGGATGCATGTTTCAGTGTATAATAGCCTACAACAGGCATCGCGAAAAAAGCAAAAAAAAATTCCCCTTTTTGCGGTTTTAACATGGGAGCAAGTGGCGGAGAAAAATGAAGCCCCGGGCAGTTCATTTTTCAAACTTCTTTGATAGGATTTGTCCATCAGTTCAAGATGAGCTTAAACTGTGCAATTGTTTTTGATCACTGGATATTACAGGCCTATAGGTTTGGGCGGTGGGCTAACATATTTCCTTTTGGGTCTGGCAGCAAAAAAGGGGAAACCACCATACAACCCCTAAGTGGCGGTATCGAGAAAAGGGCACAGCTGTAGAAAACTTATAAAACTCGGTAACGAAAGATTTCAGCCTTTTAAGTTTCACAAACGTTTAGGTAACAAACTCAACTACGTGAATATCTAAGGAACGATGTGATATGATTTTTTCCGTGCCCCCCCTTCCCCCTTAAAAAGATAGATAGATCCAGGCGTTTTTGGCGTGCTTCTAGTGGTTGAAACTTGCTGAAGGTGACCTTCGTGCTTTCCGTTCCGGTAAGAAAATGTGTGCAATAACAAGAAGCCGCTTCAGCAAGCACCATCAACTATACCAAGCGCTTCGTCCCCCAAGAATCTGCTCTTCTCGGTGGGCTATTCATTGTTTTGCCGGCAGCACCTTCTACTTCGTACAGCCTCACCCTCCCTGTTTGCTATTAGCTATATATGTATCCTAACATGTATATACTTTGTGGTAGGCACACAGCATTTCCGGGCTCGCGGTCGACTATATAAGAAGAAAGCGAAGGGCCTTGCACCATCGCAGTCTTATCCCGCCAGCGAACGAATCTAACTATACCATGGCTCGCAGTCTCTTCTTTCCGACGGTAAGACTTAAGTATAATAAGACTTTCATGTATATTATTATATATATTAATAAAACGTATTTACTATAGTGTATTAAATGAATGAAAGTGCTTACAATTCTCGTTAATTGGCCTATTATATTGGATTTCATGCAGGCTTGCTTGTTATGTGTGGTCCTTGTGACATTCTGTTCAGCTGCAGAAGAGACTAACGTGATGGTTCCATTGGAAGATCCAGCTCCAATAGTTGAAATAATGAACCCAGAAGTCTCTGGCGACTCAACGAGCGCATCAGGACGACCTAAACGACAATTTCTTGCTGGAGTCGTGGTAGGTTCGTTGCTTAGTGGCGGCGGTGGTTACGGCTATGGACGACCATACTATGGTGGCGGCTACGGCGGTTACGGATACGGACGACCACATTATGGTGGCGGCTATGGCTACCGCAGGCCGTATGGACACTACGGGTAATTTTTACTTCTATTTGATCTAGTCACATTTTTGATATTTTAATTTGCGCTCTAAGCAGATACGGATACGGCAAATAAAAGATGAGCTGAAACATCACGACGGAATGCTGTGACTGGTTTCGACGCGCTGTTACTTAACCGAAGAGTATCCCCCTCCCCGCCTCATATGGAGAGAAGATGAGCTTTGCACCTTATTTTTTAGACCTATAGGCTAGCTATACCACGTCATTTTTCTACTGTCACCGTTCCTTGCGCTGCGTAAATATATAATTGTTGTTTCAAAAAAGTTACCTAGCTTCTGTGTTTTTAAAATTCTACTCTCTAAAAAATACTGTGGGCCTGATGTATCGTATGGTCTCAGAAAGAGAAGTCCATCTTAGTTTACTTAAGTTATCTCTTAGCTTGCTATATGTAGCCTAAAATGTACTCTGTCGCAAGTGCCGGTATAAAAGCAAAGAGCGGAAAGGACCTTGCACCATTGCAGTGAGTGATCGTCCCCAGCGAATCAACGAATTTAATAAAATAATGGCTCGCGGTTTCTACTTCTTGATGGTAAGGACTAAAACTTTAAAACGGCATCAGCGCCTTTTTGTTGATTCTCCTGTTGAACACTATACCTTTTTCTTATTTGATGTTTCAAAATTCGGACTTAACAGTTTAAAAAGTTCATACCAATAACTTAAGTTGGTTATAGCCTTATTCCTTTTTTAAAAATTTTGAAGTCATATGGGCTGTTAAGAATAGAAAGACTGGTATCGCTAGTATACCTAAGTATTAAAGCTTACTGACCCATTTATATTGGGCCATAGTTACATGTGTGCTGCAGTACACGCTTTAACCCGGAAGAAATAATGCTAAAATGGGCTGTTGGGTTTCCTAAAATTCTAACAAGGGGAAAAACCTCTGCCCCATATTATAGTGCCAAATGAATGTTATGTAATGAAGCTTTGTTGAATAACATTCCTAATAACATTCGTTCGAATTTTTTCCTGTATTGGATACATAGGCCTTTTTCAGTGTTATATAACCATATAATATCTCATCAAACTTAGAAGAATTTAATGACGATTAATATAGGCTGTAGATTGTTATATTAGTGTTTTATTAATTGACATGTGTACATAACATATCACAAATAACACTACACTCGTTAGATACAAACTTTTTTGGTGTGTTTATATATGTTGAAGCTTGAAGGTGACCTTCGCGTGCTTTCCGTTCCGCTTGAAAAATAACGTGCGCAATAACCAGAAGCCGCGCTTTAGCAGGTAACAAACACTATACCAAGCGCTTATTCCCAAAAAGAATCTGCTTTTCTTGGCGGGGTATTGTTTTGCCGGCAGCTCCTTCCCAATACAGCCTCACCCTCCCTGCTTGCTATTAGCTATATATGTATCCTAACATATACTTTGTGGCAAGCACGTAGCGTTTCCGGGATAGCGGTCGACTATATAAGTAGATGACCAAGGACCTTTTACCATCGCAGTCTTTTAATTGCTAACGAAAGAAACACCATGGCTCGCAGTCTCTACTTCCTGACGGTAAGTCTTGCATGTACCGAAACAACGCAGCATACTATTTTTTACAGTGAAATTACTCGGTATATAACTTAAACGCATTTAAACGCCTAGTGTCGACGAATTAATATAAGGTTTTACCTTATTTTCTTTAATAATCGTTCATATAATATATCTTTCGTTCAGGCTGGCTTGTTACTTGTCATCCTGGGGACATTCTGCTCTGCCCAAGAGATGAACGTGATGGTTCCAGTGGAAGCTCCAGCGCCAGTAGTCGAAGTAGTGGACCCAGCGGTCTCTGGCGACTCGACGACCGCCGAGGGAAGACCCAAACGACAATTTCTTGCTGGACTTGTACTAGGATCTTTGCTTAGTGGTGGTGGATACGGCTATGGACGACCGTACTACGGCGGATATGGTGGTTACGGGTATGGCTACGGCAGGCCGTACGGACACCATCATCACCACTATCACGGGTACAGCATCAGATAATTTTTGAAATTTTAATTTTGAAATGCCACTCAACTTGAACTTGATCAACACGTCTTTAACTATTATTTGTTATTCGCACAAGCAGATACGGATACGGTAAATAAAAGAAGTGACCTAGGCTCCTATCACGACTTGACTGCTGTGACTGTTTTCCACGCGCTGTTACTTAACCGAAGAATATTCCCCTCCCGGCCACATTTGGAGAGAAGAGCTTCACACCTTATTTTGTAGAACTATAGGCTACCTACCACGTCATTCTCCTACTGTTCACCTTCACACGTTCCTTGCGTAAATATATCATTGCTATTTCAAAAAAGTTAATATGGAAATTATTTTGTCTTTTTCTATGCTATTACGTGCTGTATTTTAAACAGCGATATAGGCTACAGAAACTTTATCAAGATTAAAATTTATCACTAAAACTGATCACAGTCAAGCGATCGGTTAGAAAGATGTTAACATAGCCTACCCAACGTTTTAGTGACTGTGATCGTATTACAGCAAGGACGCTATTCAAATGTAACCAATTACCTATATAGCCTATTATATAAAGATCTAAAATATTTAAGATTAATTTCACAAGAGAAAACTATACGGACGGCGACCCATTTTTAAACTTGCCGTGAATAATAGAATTTCAGAAGGCTTAGGTCTAGGAAAATTAACGTATATTTGCTTTAACCCTGTTTTGCTTTATATTGAGACTTGAGTTAGCAATTTTTCTGGAGAGGATTATTGGGACAATTTGAATCCAAATCCCACTACAAGGCTATTAATAATCTAAATTTATACAGAAAGTTCATACACGTTGATGTTTATGGTAGTCCTAGCTAGGTGTCCTATTAGGAATTAAAATAGGCTAGATGTAGGGGAGGTATGGGATAAATGTAACATTTGATGAATGTAACAAATGACTTTAAAGATAGTAAAAATAACTTTAAAATAATGAAATAATTACTATATATGCGCTTTTTAATGCCCTTTCATATGTCGTAACGTTCGTTGCTATGGCAACAAAACTTCGTCTGCTATTCAAGAAAAAGTGATTTTCTACCCCCAAATTTTTTTCACGGTGTCCCGTTGTTTAGTTTGTGCTGAGTGTAATTTTCGTGAAACAATTCCAGCCTTTCACTTTTCTAAATTGTGGACATCTCCTCTTTCGATTGGTTACAGTGAAATGTGCCAAATCGGAAGTTTAAAGTGGTAAAAGTGTAATTGTAAAGTCAACCCCCGCGGCTGGGTAGATGTAACAGGGCTTGTAAAAAGTGTAAAATCGTATAAAATAAGTATTTCATGTACTAAAATGTGTGTATCTACTTGTTTTCTTCAATTTGATACCCATAAATGCCCATTTATCCCGATAGTTTTCGTTTTAAGTGTTAAAAACCGTTTCCGCCGGCTTTCGGCTTCTCTTATGGAGAATGCACGGTGTTACTTTTCAACCCAGTTGATTAAAAGTAACAAAAAAAGTGATTTTACTTTCTATTTTTTTGGTTGTACTTAAATGTTTTGAATAAGAATGAAAATTTTATTGAAGGTAGCCAACATAATTGGCTCTCTAAAAGTATTTTTTGTTTCTCAAAACATTGCGTAGCGGTGGCGCTGCAAAATAAAAAGCTCGAACTGTTACATTTATACCATACCTCCCCTAACACACAGATAAGAGATAATAACGACGAACGGAGTTAAGAGTTCAACATCAATTGAACTGTTGTAGCTTATAATAATATGTGTACCAGCCGTAGGCTACCTATTGCGTAAATTAAATAACGCACAATTCAGCGAGTTATTCCCATCGCAGCATCGCTGGGACATTAAAATGCATCGCGCTGTATATACACCGCCGAAATGGAAAGGCACGAAGCCCATAAAAGGACGATGGTTGTATGCTGTAGCCTACAATATGTTGCTGGTACTCCAGTCCTGGAACGGGCAAACTTAAAAAAATATAGAGAAACTTACTACAGCCAACAACAGGTTGACGTGCTTTAAGATGACCTTCGCCTTTGCCTTGGGAAATACAACCCTAATGCAGCGCTCCTCACGAGGGTATAAATACTGCCCTTGACGAGTCTTTCTCTCCGTCCTTGGTCATAGTCTGTGCGCTACACGACGAGCTCGAGGATGCGTCGCATCGCTTTGGTAACAAAAAACTCTATATATATAATATCTTAAACATCAACTTCAAGTAGTATAGACTAATGCAGTTCTCTTGTTGACACCATCAGACTAGACCAACTCTTTTTCTCCCCTTCATAGATAAGCATTTGCTCTCTTTTTGTTCTGATAACTTTGGCAACTGCTGAAGTTGTACGCGATAAAAGACAACTCGGTGCAATTTTGGGGTCCTTGGTGGATGGGGCTCTAGGTTACGGCTACGGATATCCATATTACGGGCGCTATCCGTATAATTATGGAGGATACGGGGGCTATGGATATGGAGGCTATGGAGGATATCACAGGTAGGCTAAGCTATAAGTAAATATTCAAGTTAAAACGTCGGTGCTGAAAATCGTTTGAAAATTCGATTTAGCGTTATCAGTTTAACGTGTCCTATATTAATGTCTTATAAAACTTTTCTTGTTTAATATTATTCTATTTATAGACCCCACTATCATCATCATCACCACCACGGTCACGGCTGGGGTCGATAGATTATACTGTCTTTAAACACTTCCCTATAAAAGACAACTGACAAGTGCTCGAAGAATCATATGCATCCTCATATTTATTACGGGGGAAATATGTAGCCTATACCCACATCACTTCGTCTTCAAATATCTCAATCTAATATTATTTAACCGATATGGAGTGGTTTCCACAATATTTACCGTGTTAGACTTTAATACTCTGATTGTAAACTAACACGAATTGTGTGCCCTGCCTGAAATCTTTCCCCGCTGCTCATTTTTTTCGTCTTTAACTTATTCCATAATGAAGCCGATGGAGCGTAATATATTTTGTATTTGAATAATAGATGGCGTAATTAATGCATAAAATCTGCAGACTTGCGATTGGTTTCTTCTCTTCTCTGATATAAAAGTCTGATAATGACTCGGTGAATACTAATAACTGTCAAAATTGTTCTGTTATGTAAATAATCTATACGTAGTCTATAGAATTGAATCGAAAAAAACATGCTATATAGGCTGGCATCCTACTATTATAGACGACTACATTGGTAGAAGGATTGAAAAGTCTTATAAGATAAGGGGTCATTGACACTTCACTCTTTTTACATCAGCTAGAAAGAATTAAGAGACGACCAGTATTGTGTATAGTCAATATTCACCACAAAAGGCATTGCTGCAAGGAAGAAAGCATCTTCACTTCAACATTTTATTTCGGTTTCATTCTTCAAGGTTACATTCAGCTCTAGGCTACTTCCGTGTCGACGTATTGCTCAACACACGGTAGTCAAGAGTCAAGAGAAACACATTTCTTCTTCTTTAAACAAAAACAAAATGAAAAAAATTTAGCAGAAAAATGAATAATGGAAGAAGTTTGAAATGTAAGCATAAATTTACACCTTGAACTGGTTGTCTTCAAGTTCCCTCTATTCCCTAACTATTTACAGACGTACATAATAGAGTTTATATATTGACATGTTAATAAGTTAGTCTATTATAAAGTTTTCGTCACGGAAATTAAATCCCTTTCGTGATGCGTGTTATAACCAGTATTATAGATTCAAGTGAAAGGTATATTATTAATAGTACATCTTGAACGTGTTTATCAATTGCGGATACAGTCACGTTCGACTGCATATTTAAACCGCCAGTTGAGTAGGCTACAAACACGTCCCGAGGGCCCAATTTCACCAACACGATTATTTTAACATAAAAAAGATCATATAGAAAGGCTTTGCTATTTCTTACGTTTTACGTAATAATTAAACATCTGCCTCCAACAGTATACCGCATAGAAAATACAAAATGGACTTGGTGAACTTGGCAAACGACCGTGGCTTATTCAGCAATCGTCTTGTTACAAATGAAAAGCCACTAGGTTATAAGACATCCAGCCAATATTACTTTGATAAAAGTTCTCTTTGCACATCAGCTATTAGAAGGCTATCACAGTGAATTGAACGAGGTAACCAACTTCTTCCTGGTATAATTTAACAAATCTGGTCAATAAGATTTAATTACCTTGAATTCATGCAGTTACATCATACAAACTCATATTGAAAATCTTTAACTGGACATCATAGACTACCAACTATGGGGTCATTTCCGGTACGACAACTTTAAATGTACATGTCTATATAGGCTATTATTACAGGGTTATTAGATTAGGCTACTCATTTGATGTAAACGTGATTACGCCTTGAAGCATTAAGTGACATCAATGTCACGAACATTTCCTTAAGATAATCAGTTTAACTATAGCTAAAAAAGAAAGACATATAAGACTATCTATGCATAATACCGACCTGTAATGTCTAATATCAGTCAAAAATTCTAAAATAACTAATCAATACTTTCTCAGGTTGTCATACTCGTGATGGCTTGCGCCGTTCTTATCCCGTCTTTAATGAATGCTGAAAAGCATCACAAGCATCACGGGAAAGAAAATGAAAAGCCCTTAATCGTTGAATGGGAAAGAAAAGCGGTTCATGCCAGTTCATCATCGGCTCATTTTGCCTATCACAAGCCAAGCCGTAAGTATCACAGAAGCCATCCAGGCCATCGTGGAATGATGGAAAGGAAATCGACTCTCGATGATGCCGACGGGCCATGGTTCAATGGCCGAAGTCATCACCCTAATCATGCTGGTACTGGCGTAAAAGGAGAAAATTTCAAATTGCACTCAATTCCTTATGCTAAATCTTTGTTAGTCCTTACCGACGCCAAACCTGTTCCAGTCATAGTTCCAGGCACCAGTTCTGCCAAGACGGACGCAAGCGCTAAAATTGTTCCTGTCTCTCGTGTCACAAAACCTATACCGGAAGCAGCTTCAGTTCCTCTTCAGCCGGAGACCCCTTCAATTGCTGCAAACACATCGACTTTCATCGATGTCCCTAAAATTTTAGTTAATAACACCGATCGCGAGGTTGCAGGCCCATAATTTAAACGTTTAAATAAGGTAGAAAAAATTGACAAAAGTGAGGTTGCAAACATATCTGATGACGCATCTACGCGCCCCACTGTTGTCAACAAGCCTTTGGAGCCGATCCCTCTCCCTTCGACAACAGGAGCATAGGAAAACCCGCCTGAAACCCTTTTTATACTTTATATGAATAAACTGCACTACAATTCAAAATTATTTAGTCTCTATATCTTTAAAAAAAAACGCTTTCTGTCTGATGATCATATAATAGATAAATAATATCTAAAAGAAATTTTATTGATTAACAACATTAGTGACTATTAAATTAATTTTTTAATTACCAGATTGTTCTGGAACGCCTCCCTAGCTATGGTTAGTCATTTTAGTTCAATATAAATATGACTGGTGGTGTATTAGATAGACTAACGGGATTAAATTGAAACATAATACGGTTAGTTTTGATTGTATTTTGACTAATATAGTTTAAGAATAGCCTACACATCAGACTATAAGTGGATTTGAAAAAAAAATATATATATTTGCCTTTTGTTTACGGTTGCCTTTGCCGATGGGTTGAATAAGAAACCATGAACTGCATGCAGGCATATTACCACGTACCGGTACTCGTATTCGACCATTAGCTTATCAAACGATCGTGTCAACTTATAGCCTACGTGCTGAATTCATGAATTGTATAGTTCATTAGTACACACGGATCCAATTCTGCATTATTTTACGTTGATGCAGGGACTATATTAGTGACATACTTAAATTACTCAGTCGTTATAAAAGCCCCAGTGGGGACGAATAACACTACACTAATACGCATCACCAGAAGCAGTGACGGAGAGAAAGCATCGTCCACATTAACTGCGGTATGTTATGCTACAGACATCTTATTTTCTGTTGTCTAAAAAGTTCATTCCTAACTTTTTCCCTACCTTCAGGTCTTCTGAATTTACTTAGTAGAAAGCTAGCTGTAAACCCTATTCATCAAAATGAAAACACTTCCGGTATGAATATCGTATATTATTACATTTTAATAATATTTCATTTCTTATATAGTATTAAAGTGATTACTTACTACAACAGGGAAAACAGATAATATAAACACTTTTATGTATTAATACTAAGCTTATGTATGATAAAAACTTAGTCAATATATAAAATACTGCTATCTGATGTTTAAAAAAATGTATTATTGGAATTCTTTATATAGGCCCTCATGCTTCTCATTTTTGTCGTTCTCACCCCATCCTTCGTGACGATCGGAACAGCAAAAACTATTCCTCCTAAAGTAGGTGCTGTTCTTAAGGCAGCACCTCCTGCTCCTAAGGTGGTGGCTTCTGTCCCTAAGAAAGTAGATTCCGTTTCAAAAGTAGCGGCTTCTGTCCCTAAAAAGGAGAGTTCTCTTCCTAAGAAAGTGGATTCCGTAAAAAAAGTAGTGGCTTCTGTCCCTAAAAAGGAAAGTTCTCTTCCTAAGAAAGTGGATTCCGTAAAAAAAGCCGTGCCTCTTGCTACTATGGCAAGGACTCCTGCTCCTAAGGTAGGGGCACCTGCCCCTAAAAAGGAAGCTTCTCTTCCTAAGAAGAAGGATTCCGTCCCTAAAGTAGTGCCTCCTGTTTCTAAGATAGCGGCTTCGGCAGGAGCTCAACCAGGAAAGGGAAAACAAATGAACCAAAAATCTCCCATCAAGGCGTAAATAATAAGCTTTGTAAATGCCATTTTTTATAATGACCCCTCCGAACTTCAGAACAACTTAATCTTATTTTTTGGGGTAACTGGATGCAGATAGTCTACCAAAAATCTCATTAATAGTATAATTGGAAGGGATATTGTTTTTTGGTATATTTTCTGTGATGCAGCCCACATTAATGCTTTTCTCAGAAATAAACAAATGTCTATAAATTTTTCTTGTGAATACTAGGCCTACGTATAAAAAGGAAATTTTGAAATACTGTCCCTTACGAAAATCATATAATATGATCTCATATGAGATATGAGTTCTCAGTTCCAATGTCGCATATCGTATAAATGATTAATGAGACATTGAAACTGATTACTCATATCTCATATGAGCTCACATCATATGTTTTTTGTAAGGGGTGACGATTTCGAAACTATATTTTCTATATTTCCTAATGTCAATAAAACTTAGCAAAAATGACACATCTTTACACAATATATATATTATTTTGTTATGTATTGACACGTGTTTGATGACTTCCAAATCGTAGCCTACCTGCATATATAGTAGGAAAATTTTGTCACCGATTTTTAGCCTATAACAGAGACGATCGAGATAGCCTTTACAGTTAATGTAGACTTATTGAAATAGTAGGCCTCTTTACCACTTTTTTCTTCTTTACTCTTAACTCGATTTCCGACAGTAAAAACAAGAATAGCTATTATTACCCAATAAACAATAAAATTATTATGATGATTCACATGGAGAGAAAACAGAACAAAAATGTTACTTCGTATGTTTGCGCTTTTTCACAAATTTGACCTGCCTCATTACTATAGTAATTGCATATATCAATTAGCCAATATGGCCGATTGCGATGCTGATTGCGAAGCCACTTCTTCGCCTGAAGAAGAGCCCTCATGGAATCGGTAAGAATTCTTCCATATTTCAGCGTAGACAATGGCCGAGTGAAAACGATAGAAAATGCAAAGCGGTAGAGTAATGCGCTGCACGATGGCCCAAGGAAGGAAACCGTAAAAATTGAGCTGAATGGGGTTGGCCTCCACTTTCTGCATTTCAAATGTGTAAATCATCCACAGCGCCATATTGGTGATCAACAAAAAAGTGACGGCTTGTCGGCCGGGTTTCTCTCTGTCCTGCTCGGGAGTGTTGACACTTCTTCGTGACATGTCCGAGATGAAGACTGTCTGCACCGTCACTTCAATGATAGACAGCAGACCGTTGATGAATACCAACATGGGCGATTCGTGTGTAGACGTGTTGTCCAAAGCACCAGCGATCATCGAGAAGACGGAATAGGCGAAGATCCCGAGAGCTGAAACACGAAGTAGGATGCTGCCCAGTTCTTCCATGTGGTCGGAATGGAAATGCAAGTGCCGAGCCCTATATTACGTAAACAGTCAAAACAAATCGATTAATTTGAGTGAAATATACTTGGATATTATGCTAACGAAAGGGTGTTATGATATTTTAAATGCTAGGATGTTCGCATCAAGAAAACAATATAATTATATATTAACAAATAGCGCGAAACCTGTAGGCGCCATAGAACATAGCAAACATGGAGACGACAAGAAGAGTGCAGTGAGCGGCATCAGCCAAAAAGAGTCCCAGTCGGTGGTACTGGGGTTGAGGTGTGAAAATGAAGAAAAGGACGAGGCAGAGGAGTGTCGCCGTCAGGAATATTAGGCCAATAAACAGGCCTTTAGAAGCTCCAACACAGTCGACTCTTAATTGACGAGTTTTGCTGTTCCAGATTGAATCGTTATTTCGGTTTTCCTCCGTTTTGTACCTGCACGCCATAAAAGTGTCAATTGTGCATGAAATAATAGATATCAATTCTGTATAACTCGATACGATCGACTGTATGCAACTCTTTACTTTGGATTGAGTCCTATATGAGCCCATACAACATAAAGGACTGCAGCACCAATTAGCGAATACTCGATCAAGAACGGATAGAGGAAAGGGGCGGCGTCCATGATGAGGTCACCGAGGAAAATGCGTCGGCCACAAGAGACATTACCCGTCAGCTCCCACAAGCTCAATATTTTCTTTGATTTCACAGCGGTGCTGACTACTTCAGCCAAAGTCTCATTTGCTGCAAATAGATGAAATAATGAGATGTTATAAAAACTGATGTTTACGTGAACGTAAGATTTAGATGTCCAATAATACTGAGCTCGAAAGAAGAACTTTCTCCTTCTTCATTTCCAGCCACTGCAGCGACGACTTCTGCCATCTGTTGGAGAAAGGCATCCGAAACGGAAGTGCTGGTAGTGTAACCAGAAGCTCCCTTCGTCAGTGGTGCGCTCGGTTGTTGGTTCTGATAGTAAGGGTAATGGCTGTTGATCTCTTTGAGAGATTCTCGAACCAGTGTCCGGACCCAGACGGCAACATTGGTTGCCAGACAATGCATTAGTCCAAATCGAGCGACCGCTTTGAATTTATGAATGTTCAACTGTGTAGACGAAAGGACATTATAAGATGAAAGTCTTAGTTCCTTTTTGAATTACATGTTACGCTATACTCTTACCCTGGCCGAAATAAAAATAAAGTACATTTGCAAAAAGACGAATGCGGCGTGCAACATTGGATTGAGCCCTCTGAGTAAGGAGAAACAAGGCGAATCTGGAGGTACTTCCAGGAAAGCTCCAAATTCCAGTCCGTCATAGATCATCGTTCCAAGTCCAAAAGCTATTTTATCATTATTAACACGATTTAAGGAATGTAAATGACATCTAAACATCATTAATGATGTGTAGCAAGAATAATGAGTGATGTCGTACTGACCTACGGCTCCGACTCGGAGGAAGAAGCTGCCGTGGCTATGCTCGTTATCAGACACCTTCATTTTCTTAGTCTTGCGGCCGTTTGACACATCCCCGGTCCCGGTGACGTTGTCATCACTCTTTAATGTAAACGAGCGCGACTGATGTGATGTCTCACTCGGCGATTCGTCAACTGTATTGAAGTTAGCTGCCGAGTTGGCCGTCATCCATTCGAGATTCTTATTGTGTTGCGGAAGCGGGTTTTGGCTGACAGATCTAGATGACTCTTCTCTCACATCTGTTGCCGAATTCGATCGACTGAACCTTCTTCTATAACCGTTGATGCTACTGATAAAGCGGTTGAACGACGTCTTGGATGGAGACATGCTGACTTCATTTTCCAAGGAGATGGAGGCGTTGTGACTGACTCGATTGTAACAGCCACTTTCATCCTCTGACGACTGATTATTGGCCATGTTGGACTCGCGCCATTTGCTCAACTTACGCAAGCGTATTTTCTCCTTTTTCTTCCTCTTCGATCGTAAAAGGTAGCCAAATACGTACAGAAAGAACAAGATCGACATCGTGTAGAGGAACGCGAAAAATATCTGCATGTAGTTATAAGAAATTGCAAACAAAATGATGAATAAATAAGAGGTTTGGAAGTGGGATCCCTATGGAAACTATGGAATACTAATAAAGTTCTTATTTTAAAATCTAACTAGAAAAAAGAAATCAAATTAACATGATGTGCTGTAGCCAACAGGCCCACCTTTTCCCTCTGGCAGCCCAGGCAGCCGACTGGGGTCCGAGGGCTGAAGGGGCCCCAAATTTTAGAAAAAAAGCTTTTTTTTAGGAAATTTTTTTTTTAAATCCAAAAAATTGGGAAAAAGGGGGCCCCAAGGCTGTTTTTTGACAATTTTTGTCCACTCTGCCTCGGGTCCTCGGTTCAATAAAGACGGCCCTGGTAGCCAAATTACAAGTGACAGTACTAAACTTTTTGAAAACGCTTCGTAATAGCCTAACGGCATTGAAATAATAGTGGTTCTAAAAATAGTTTTTGAAGCGCGTGTCTTCATGATGACTTGGCAATAAAAATGAAAATAATTACATCGGCTGTATTGAAATCTATAAAACGTTCACATATTCACAAATGCCTCCTGTTATTAGACGGCAGGAGTTGTCATAACGATAACAATAGTGCTATTATATTCAACAATGGCCGAGCTTGTTCCTTTTTGTAACTATTAAGAAGCTTAAACACGCTCAATTAGAGTAGTTTAATCTTTAGCTGTTTGTAAAAAGGTGTATAAATTGGGTTATAATCTCGGTATATTTTCATAGATGCCGTGCTTCTGAAAAAAAAACATGGGCATTGCAACAGGTCCAATTTTCTTCCAAGGTCTGACCAATTTCGTCAGCTTTCCTGCAGGAGTAGACTATTACACTTTTTTTTCAAAGCCAATGACGAGAAAATAACAAGGTTGCCATCAACTGGTTCGACGAGCATAATATTCAAATCCGAGTAGTCTAGATCAAGGCATATCTTTATGCCTGATTTCGTTTGTTTTCTCAGAAACAGAAAAAAACGACAAAGATATAAACAAGTGTTGGATTTTACTACAAAAAACTCATCGCTTGAGCCGCGTGATGTGAACGTGTTATAGAGTAATAGCTTAATGTCTCGTAAAAAACAGCATACGACAGAATCGTCATGCCCCCTTATTTCATTGTTTTTGTTGGTTCTAAATCTAAACGCGCGACGCGTCACGAACTCGCGGTCTCGAGAAACAAGCCTGAAATGAACTGGGTTTACTTTATTCCCGCTGTCCTGAGCTGGTTTTCATTAGACTACTAGACGATAAGAGCTACATTTACTTGATTATGCATTGCGAGGTTATAAACAGGCGACCCTTTCGCAATCAAACTAGGCTAATACTGATAAGTAACTCGAAATTGGAAACCAGAAAAAAAACAATGACACATTATCTTGTCGATTATATTATACTGAGAATTGGTTTTAATGATCTTGCTATCGTGCGCGGCATCTAATTAGCAATTACCAGTCCCATGTCCTTAGAAGGCACGTGCCATTATTCTGAGCTTGTACCTTCTAGGGAGGTATACGATAGGTATACGATAACTAGTTTATATTATTCCTTTTGTATGCAAACGAATTAAACACGTAGACAGCACAAGCTATCAAACAAACTAGCACTTCAATCATACGATTTTGACCAGGGACTCCGTTGTTCCAAGGGTATATATGAAAGTATTGATTTGCCAGTTCGGCAGCCGCATTCATTATATAAGACAGAGGGAACGAGTTCGCAGTTGTCTGTAACAAAATAGGTTTCCCTTGAATGCGAACATTATTATCGTCAATCAATAACGCTCAACGAAACCGGTTCTCAAACTTCGTCGGCTTTTTCGGCTTCTCGAGAGAAACGAGTAGCGATGTAGGCTATATGTCGCTCTACCCTCAAGCTATTTTATCCCACCCTTTGCGTTTACAAGCCGTCTCCAGTAGTGCGGCACAAAAATATAACAGTTGAACCCAACGCTGGGTTTAACACAACCACGTAATCGTTCTCGTGGCCGTTGCCCATTATTTCAGCTTTTTGCTGCTGCCAATTTTTTTTGCAGAAACCGACTAGAATAATTGGAAAAATGAGCAACCTTCCGTGGGATAAAACCAGCTTCTTCCCTTTCCCATCCACGCCTCTCACGAAAACCGTATGAAAAAAAAAAACGAGATAATAAACGAGATACCAGACACAATTTCTATTTTTAATAAAATCTATTTTTAAACACGTGCGGTCGTCCTTGACCTGACCCCCAAAGCGAATTGAATCAAACGCTGATGTGGAATTTTGCTGGCATCATCGTAGAACGCTGCTGAAAATGTCAGAAATCTAATCGGCAGATCAGAGATCACAAGAGCAGATAGAGAAATCTATCTGAAGACAAACTTGTTAGCGAAGCCGTGATAGAGCATATAAAAGATAAATCGAGGAATATTGTTATTCAATGTAGGCTACTATTTCGTTCAGAATAGGCCCGCCAGTAGGCCAACTGATTAATTGATATAGCCCGAAGTTTGACGAGCATCATCGCTTGGGGTTTTAGGGTGTGGCTGATAAGAACGCCAGCGAAGTGATAATACAGGAACACTTCGAAGGACTTTCTAGGTATAGAACGCTTGCAACAACTAATCAGAAATGAAATCTAGAACACGATCAAAAGAAACGGCACACACAAAAACCTGTTGGTTCCTTTGGTTATTATACCGAGAAAAAAAGAAAAAGGGAAAGGGGAAAGAGAGCAGACAGCTGCAGTGATTGCTCTGTGTGTGTTATGCGCACGCGTGCTATGCGAGAATGAGAGAAAGAAAAAGAGCTAGGAGAGATACTGACCTCAAAATAGAGGAACGGAACGTTGTGAGTGACTACTTCGGACAAGGCCGCTACTATGCAGATGACGATCAACAGTTGGGCGTACGTTGAGCTGCCCACGATGAATAACGACGTCCTGAGTGTACAACACACAGAAAAATATGAACGGAGAACGCGACAATGAAAAGATAATGTAGAGAAGTATATATAGCATATCTTAGTAAGTCATAACTGCATGTCCTTTCCATTTCTGCATGTAATTTTTATAGAAACAAAATAGCCAATTTGCTATTCATCAATTCCTGATTATAGTTCAATTTCGTACCATCCGTCTTTGTGATAGGGCATAGCGTGGACGAGGGGAGGGGGAGGCCCTTCCGACATCACCGTCGTGCACGTGAATCCGGAACACTGCGAGCCTGCCCAGCTGTTGATGGAACCAAGTCGCTTGCTCCGTTCGATGACAGAACTCGTCTTTGCTATTGATCCCGCCCCAACGGACATCAACGAGTCTTGACTTCGGCCCAAACTGTACAAAAGTTTGCGCGATGAAAGGGTCTGATGTGTCTGCTGCTGACCTAGGTCGAGTTGGAGCTGTTGTCGCTGTTGCATACTGTTGTGGATTTTACACGCTTCGGAATGTAACACAGTGTAGTTGACCGAATTACTGCTGGGGATAATCGTTGATGGTGGTTGCTCTTGGATTTCGTCTTGTTGATCTCGAGGCGCTGGTTGCTGCTGATCTGGTTGTTGCTTTTCCGCGGTTCGTTGGTGCTCCTGCTGATGCTTAATTGGCTGGATTTGAAGGAAAGTTTGTTGCATCGACTGGAGCATGGAAAAAATGCGGTTGATTTTGCGTTCAGGGCCCGTTTTTAAAGATGACGATGTCGACGACGTTGATGATCTCGAGTTGACAGAGTCGAAAGACATTATGCTTGAGCTGTTTGAAATGCGGTCGTTATCTACCGATGTAGAAGGTTCTGATTGCACTTTAGGCAAGCTGATTGTTGCCTCTTCTGAACAAACCTGTGTCAGGGTCAGCTTGCGTGATTTGTTGCGATGCTTATTAGCGGCCAAGCTTTTTCGACGTGGCTGATGAGCCGTTTCGCTACCACTGGCATGGTTGCTATTAGTGCTGACTCTCACGCTGTTGCTATTTACGTTAGTATTATTATTTAAAATACTGTTGCTAAGACTAGCGTGGATGCTCACAGTTGTCTTTTCCGTGTTCCGTTTTGTCGTTTCCTCTTCGGTGAAGACATTAATATCAAGTGGTATCTTAGTTGAACTAACTTCTGCGTCATTTATTGGCAGATTGGCTACCATATTGACATTCGGTCTGTTGGCATGACTTACAGTATTGTTGCCGGCAGCAACCACAGTAATATCCAACACCTCGTTGGTTGACAAAAGTTCGTCGTTCATTTTGACGGCACTATCTACGCCTAGCAGCGATGACGTATATCAATCTGTTCATTTAGGGAAAGGTGTGGATTTGGTGGATATGAAGCGAGAAAGTTAAATCACGAAATGGAGGCAAAACAAACACGTTGCTGGATAAAATGAGAGACCGTCGATAGAAACTAAACTAAAAAAACTGAAAGTCGCGCAACACAAAAATTGATGACAAACAGAGCCGGTGTGCACAAGTCAAAAGTAGGTACTCTACTGGACTAGTAGCAGAACGTTCCGGTCTCCTAAATGTGAAATCGAGTCAATGCCATCCAGTTCCTTTGCTCCACATTCTTGCTGTATATTTCTATTGCCCAATGGTGTCTTTCGCACTCGAAGAATATTATAATCAACATCAATGCCTGTATATACCTCTTTTACGCTCAAATGCTGATTACTATTAGTCTGAAAAAAAAAATCTAGAGGTACGTGCTAAGAAGGCTAAGAAGCCCGGGGGCAATACGACTCATAAATCTTATTTATTTATAACCAAAACTTCAATTTTTTAAATCTCAAATTTTTCAACGCCTGTAAATAGTTGTCAGAAGTTGAAGAACGATGCCTATGAAACAAGTTACTTTGCAAAACATGCTGCGCGTACCACGGGCTTTACACACCAACGATATTATGGAAGCACATAACAGAGACCCAGAGCTTCAAATTGAGATCAAGCACGTCCACCTATCATCTCTCCTTCTCTGTAATTCGTCGTCAGAAGTTGAAGAACTGTGTCTATGAAGATGAAGAACGGTCTCTATGAAACAAGTAACTTTGCAATCCTTGCTTAGCATACCACGGGCTTTACATACGCACGATATTTGAAGAGCATTTACATGAAAACAAAGGCTTCAAAATGAGACCAAGCAGGTTTTTCTATCATCTCTCCTTCTCTGTAATTCGTCGTCAAATCTGTGTCTATGAAGATGAAGAACGGTCTCTATGAAACAAGTAATTTTGCAATCCTTGCTGAGCATACCACAGGCTTTACATACGCACGATATTTAACGAGCATATACATAGAAACAGAGGCTTCAAAATGAGACCAAGTACGTCTTTCTACCTCCTCGCCTTCTCTGTAAATCGGCGTCAGAAGTTGAAGAACGGTGTCTAAGAAACAAGTAAATTTGTCATCCTTGCTGAGCATACCAAGGGCTTTACATACGGACGATATTTGTAGAGCAAATACATGGAATCAAAGGCTTCAAAATGAGACCAGGTACTTCTTTCTATCTCCTCTCCTTCTCTGTAAATCGGCGTCAGAAGTTGAAGAACGGTGTTTATGAAGATGAAGAACAGTCTCTATGAAACAAGTAACTTTGCAATCCTTGCTGAGCATACCACGGGCTTTACATACGCACGATATTTAAAGAGCATATACATGAAAACAAAGGCTTCAAAATGAGACCAAGTACGTCTTTCTATCTCCTCGCATTCTCTGTAAATCGGCGTCAGAAGTTGAAGAACGGTGTCTATGAAACAAGTAATTTTGCAATTCTTGCTGAGTATACCACGGGCTTTACATACGCACGATACTTTAAAGGCACATACATAGAAACAAAGGCTTCAAGATGAGACCAAGTACGTCTTTTTATCTCCTCGCCTTCTCTGTAAATTGGCGTCAGAAGTTGAAGAACGTTGTCGATGAAGATGAAGAACAGTCTCTATGAAACAAGTAACTTTGAAATCCTTGCTTAGCATACCACGGGCTTTACATACGCACGATATTTGAAGAGCATTTACATGAAAATAAAGGCTTCAAAATGAGACCAAGCAGGTTTTTCTATCATCTCTCCTTCTCTGTAATTCGTCGTCAGAAGTTGAAGTACTGTGTCTATGAAGATGAAGAACGGTCTCTATGAAACAAGTAACTTTGCAATCCTTGCTGAGCATACCACGGGCTTTACATACGCACGATACTTTAGGGGCACATACATAGAAACAGAGGCTTCAAAATGAGACCAAGTACGTCTTTCTATCTCCTCGCCTTTTTGTAAATCGGCGTCAGAAGTTGAAGAACGGTGTCTATGAAACAAGTAATTATGCAATCCTTGTTGAGAATACCACGGGCTTTACATACGCACGATACTTTAGGGGCACATACATAGAAACAGAGGCTTCAAAATGAGACCAAGTACGTCTTTCTATCTCCTCGCCTTCTCTGTAAATCGGCGTCAGAAGTTGAAGAACGGTGTCTATGAAACAAGTAATTATGCAATCCTTGTTGAGAATACCACGGGCTTTACATACGCACGATACTTTAGGGGCACATACATAAAAACAGAGGCTTCAAAATGAGACCAAGTAGATCTTTCTATCTCCTCGCCTTCTCTGTAAATCGGCGTCAGAAATTGAAGAACGGTGTCTATGAAACAAGTAACTTTGCAATCCTTGCTGAGCATACCACGGGCTTTACTTACGAACGATATTTGAAGAGCATATACATGAAAACAAAGGCTTCAAAATGAGACCAAGTAGGGCTTTCTATCTCCTCGCCTTCTCTGTAAATCGGCGTCAGAAGTTGAAGAACGGTGTCTATCAAACAACTAACTTTGCAATCCTTGCTGAGCATACCACGGGCTTTACATACGAACGATATTTGAAGAGCATATACATGAAAACAAAGGCTTCAAAATGACACCAAGTTCGTCTTTCTATCTCCTCGCCTTCTCTGTAAATCGGCGTCAGAAGTTGAAGAACGGTGTCTATGAAACAAGTAATTTTGCAATTCTTGCTGAGTATACCACGGGCTTTACATACGCACGATACTTTAGGGGCACATACATAGAAACAAAGGCTTCAAGATGAGATCAAGTACGTCTTTTTATCTCCTCGCCTTCTCTGTAAATTGGCGTCAGAAGTTGAAGAACGTTGTCGATGAAGATGAAGAACAGTCTCTATGAAACAAGTAACTTTGCAATCCTTGCTTAGCATACCACGGGCTTTACATACGCACGATATTTGAAGAGCATTTACATGAAAACAAAGGCTTCAAAATGAGACCAAGCAACCTTACATACGCACGATACTTTAGGGGCACATACATAGAAACAGAGGCTTCAAAATGAGACCAAGTACGTCTTTCTATCTCCTCGCCTTCTCTGTAAATCGGCGTCAGAAGTTGAAGAACGGTGTCTATGAAACAAGTAATTATGCAATCCTTGTTGAGAATACCACGGGCTTTACATACGCACGATACTTTAGGGGCACATACATAAAAACAGAGGCTTCAAAATGAGACCAAGTAGATCTTTCTATCTCCTCGCCTTCTCTGTAAATCGGCGTCAGAAATTGAAGAACGGTGTCTATGAAACAAGTAACTTTGCAATCCTTGCTGAGCATACCACGGGCTTTACATACGAACGATATTTGAAGAGCATATACATGAAAACAAAGGCTTCAAAATGAGACCAAGTTCGTCTTTCTATCTCCTCGCCTTCTCTGTAAATCGGCGTCAGAAGTTGAAGAACGGTGTCTATGAAACAAGTAATTTTGCAATTCTTGCTGAGTATACCACGGGCTTTACATACGCACGATACTTTAGGGGCACATACATAGAAACAAAGGCTTCAAGATGAGACCAAGTACGTCTTTTTATCTCCTCGCCTTCTCTGTAAATTGGCGTCAGAAGTTGAAGAACGGTGTTTATGAAGATGAAGAACAGTCTCAATGAAACAAGTAACTTTGCAATCCTTGCTGAGCATACCACGGGCTTTACATACGCACGATATTTGAAGAGCATATACATAAAAACAAAGGCTTCAAAATGAGACCAAGTAGGTCTTTCTATCTCCTTGCTTTCTCTGTAAATCGGCGTCAGAAGTTTAAGAACGGTGTCTATGAAACAAGTAACTTTGCAATCCTTGCTGAGCATACCACGGGCTTTACATACGAACGATATTTGAAGAGCAAATACATGAAAGCAAAGGCTTCAAAATGAGAACAAGTAGGTCTTTCTATCTCCTCGCCTTCTCTGTAAATCAGCGTCAGAAGTTGAAGAACAGTGTCTAACAAACAAGTAAATTTGCAATCCTTGCTGAGCATACCACGGGCTTTACATACGGACGATATTTAAAGAGCAAATACATGAAATCAAAGGATTCAAAATGAGACCAAGTACGTCTTTTTATCTCCTCGCCTTCTATGTAAATTGGCGTCAGAAGTTGAAGAACGGTGTTTTTGAAGATGAAGAACAGTCTCTATGAAACAAGTAACTTTGCAATCCTTGCTGAGCATACCACGGGCTTTACAGACGCACGACCTTTGAAGAGCATATACATGAAAGCAAAGGCTTCAAAATGAGACCAAGTAGGTCTTTCTATCTCCTCGCCTTCTCTGTAAATCGGCATCAGAAGTTGAAGAACGGTGTCTATGAAACAAGTAACTTTGCAATCCTTGCTGAGCATACCACGGGCCTTACATACGAACGTTATTTGAAGAGCAAATACATGAAAGCAAAGGCTTCAAAATGAGAACAAGTAGGTCTTTCTTTCTCCTCGCCTTCTCTGTAAATCAGCGTCAGAAGTTGAAGAACGGTGTCTAAGAAACAAGTAAATTTGCAATCCTTGCTGAGCATACCACGGGCTTTACATACGGACGATATTTGAAGAGCAAATACATGAAAGCAAAGGCTTCAAAATGAGACCAAGTACGTCTTTCTATCTCCTCGCCTTCTCTGTAAATCGGCGTCAGAAGTTGAAGAAAGGTGTTTATGAAGATGAAGAACAGTCTCTATGAAACAAGTAACTTTGCAATCCTTGCTGAGCATACCACGGGCTTTACATACGCACGACCTTTGAAGAGCATATACATGTAAGCAAAGGCTTCAAAATGAGACCAAGTAGGTCTTTCTATCTCCTCGCCTTCTCTGAATATCGACGTCAGAAGTAGACGTACGGTGTCTATGAAACAAGTAACTTTGCAATCCTTGCTGAGCATACCACGGGCTTTACATACGAACGATATTTGAAGAGCATATACATGAAAACAAAGGCTTCAAAATGAGACCAAGTAGGGTTTTCTATCTTCTCGCCTTCTCTGTAAATTGGGGTCAGAAGTTGAAGAACGGTGTCTATGAAGATGAAGAACGGTATCTATGAAACAAGTAACTTTTCAATCCTTGCTGAGCATACCACGGGCTTTACATACGGACGATATTTAACGAGCAAATACATGAAATCAAAGGCTTCAAAATTAGACCAAGTACGTCTTTCTATCTCCTCGCCTTCTCTGTAAATCGGCGTCAGAAGTTGAAGAAAGGTGTTTTTGAAGATGAAGAACAGTCTCTATGAAACAAGTAACTTTGCAATCCTTGCTGAGCATACCACGGGCTTTACATACGAACGATATTTAAACAGCATATACATGAAATCAAAGGCTTCAAAATGAGACCAAGTAGGTCTTTCTATCTCCTCTCCTTCTTTGTCAATCGGCGTCAGAAGTTGAAGAACGGTGTCTATGATTCAAGTAACTTTGCAATCCTTGCTGAGCATACCACGGGCATTACATACGAACGATATTTGAAGAGCATATACATGAAAGCAAAGGCTTCAAAATGAGAACAAGTAGGTCTTTCTATCTCCTCGCCTTCTTTGTAAATCGGCGTCAGAAAATGAAGAACGGTGTCTATGAAACAAGTAACTTTGCAATCCTTGCTGAGCATACCACGGGCTTTACATACGGACGATATTTGAAGAGCAAATACATGAAAGCAAAGGCTTCAAAATGAGAACAAGTAGGTCTTTCTATCTCCTCGCCTTCTCTGTAAATCAGCGTCAGAAGTTGAAGAACGGTGTCTAAGAAACAAGTAAATTTGCAATCCTTGCTGAGCATACCACGGGCTTTACATACGGACGATATTTAAAGAGCAAATACATGAAATCAAAGGATTCAAAATGAGAACAAGTAGGTCTTTCTATCTCCTCGCCTTCTCTGTAAATCAGCGTCAGAAGTTGAAGAACGGTGTCTAAGAAACAAGTAAATTTGCAATCCTTGCTGAGCAAACCACGGGCTTTACATACGGACGATATTTGAAGAGCAAATACATGAAATCAAAGGATTCAAAATGAGACCAAGTACGTCTTTTTATCTCCTTGCCTTCTATGTAAATTGGCGTCAGAAGTTGAAGAACGGTATTTATGAAGATGAAGAACAGTCTCTATGAAACAAGTAACTTTGCAATCCTTGCTGAGCATACCACGGGCTTTACATACGCACGACCTTTGAAGAGCATATACATGAAAGCAAAGGCTTCAAAATAAGACCAAGTAGGTCTTTCTATCTCCTCGCCTTCTCTGTAAATCGGCGTCAGAAGTTGAAGAACGGTATCTATGAAACAAGTAACTTTGCAATCCTCGCTGAGCATACCAAGGGCATTACATACGAACGATATTTGAAGAGCATATACATGAAAGCAAAGGCTTCAAAATGAGAACAAGTAGGTCTTTCTATCTCCTCGCCTTCTTTGTAAATCGGCGTCAGAAAATGAAGAACGGTGTCTATGAAACAAGTAACTTTGCAATCCTTGCTGAGCATACCACGGGCTTTACATACGGACGATATTTGAAGAGCAAATACATGAAAGCAAAGGCTTCAAAATGAGAACAAGTAGGTCTTTCTATCTCCTCGCCTTCTCTGTAAATCAGCGTCAGAAGTTGAAGAACGGTGTCTAAGAAACAAGTAAATTTGCAATCCTTGCTGAGCATACCACGGGCTTTACATACGGACGATATTTGAAGAGCAAATACATGAAATCAAAGGATTCAAAATGAGAACAAGTAGGTCTTTCTATCTCCTCGCCTTCTCTGTAAATCAGCGTCAGAAGTTGAAGAACGGTGTCTAAGAAACAAGTAAATTTGCAATCCTTGCTGAGCATACCACGGGCTTTACATACGGACGATATTTGAAGAGCAAATACATGAAATCAAAGGATTCAAAATGAGACCAAGTACGTCTTTTTATCTCCTTGCCTTCTATGTAAATTGGCGTCAGAAGTTGAAGAACGGTGTTTATGAAGATGAAGAACAGTCTCTATGAAACAAGTAACTTTGCAATCCTTGCTGAGCATACCACGGGCTTTACATACGAACGACCTTTGAAGAGCATATACATGAAAGCAAAGGCTTTAAAATAAGACCAAGTAGGTCTTTCTATCTCCTCGCCTTCTCTGTAAATCGGCGTCAGAAGTTGAAGAACGGTATCTATGAAACAAGTAACTTTGCAATCCTCGCTGAGCATACCACGGGCTTTACATACGGACGATATTTGAAGAGCAAATACATGAAATCAAAGGCTTCAAAATGAGACCAAGTACGTCGTTCTATCTCCTCGCCTTCTCTGTAAATCGGCGTCAGAAGTTGAAGAACGGTGTCTATGAAGATGAAGAACGGTATCTATGAAACAAGTAACTTTGCAATCCTCGCTGAGCATACCACGGGCTTTACATACGGACGATATTTAAAGAGCAAATACATGAAAGCAAAGGCTTCAAAATGAGAACAAGTAGGTCTTTCTATCTCCTCGCCTTCTTTGTAAATCGGCGTCAGAAAATGAAGAACGGTGTCTATGAAACAAGTAACTTTGCAATCCTTGCTGAGCATACCACGGGCTTTACATACGGACGATATTTGAAGAGCAAATACATGAAAGCAAAGGCTTCAAAATGAGAACAAGTAGGTCTTTCTATCTCCTCGCCTTCTCTGTAAATCAGCGTCAGAAGTTGAAGAACGGTGTCTAAGAAACAAGTAAATTTGCAATCCTTGCTGAGCATACCACGGGCTTTACATACGGACGATATTTGAAGAGCAAATACATGAAATCAAAGGATTCAAAATGAGAACAAGTAGGTCTTTCTATCTCCTCGCCTTCTCTGTAAATCAGCGTCAGAAGTTGAAGAACGGTGTCTAAGAAACAAGTAAATTTGCAATCCTTGCTGAGCATACCACGGGCTTTACATACGGACGATATTTGAAGAGCAAATACATGAAATCAAAGGATTCAAAATGAGACCAAGTACGTCTTTTTATCTCCTTGCCTTCTATGTAAATTGGCGTCAGAAGTTGAAGAACGGTGTTTATGAAGATGAAGAACAGTCTCTATGAAACAAGTAACTTTGCAATCCTTGCTGAGCATACCACGGGCTTTACATACGCACGACCTTTGAAGAGCATATACATGAAAGCAAAGGCTTTAAAATAAGACCAAGTAGGTCTTTCTATCTCCTCGCCTTCTCTGTAAATCGGCGTCAGAAGTTGAAGAACGGTATCTATGAAACAAGTAACTTTGCAATCCTCGCTGAGCATACCACGGGCTTTACATACGGACGATATTTGAAGAGCAAATACATGAAATCAAAGGCTTCAAAATGAGACCAAGTACGTCGTTCTATCTCCTCGCCTTCTCTGTAAATCGGCGTCAGAAGTTGAAGAACGGTGTCTATGAAGATGAAGAACGGTATCTATGAAACAAGTAACTTTGCAATCCTCGCTGAGCATACCACGGGCTTTACATACGGACGATATTTAAAGAGCAAATACATGAAATCAAAGGCTACAAAATTAGACCAAGTACGTCTTTCTATCTCCTCGCCTTCTCTGTAAATCGGCGTCAGAAGTTGAAGACCGGTGTCTATGAAGATGAAGAACGGTATCTATGAAACAAGTAACTTTGCAATCCTCGCTGAGCATACCACGGGCTTTACATACGGACGATATTTAAAGAGCAAATACATGAAATCAAAGGCTTCAAAATGAGACCAAGTACGTCGTTCTATCTCCTCGCCTTCTCTGTAAATCGGCGTCAGAAGTTGAAGACCGGTGTCTATGAAACAAGTAACTTTGCAATCCTTGCTGAGCATACCACGGGCTTTACATACGAACGATATTTGAAGAGCATATACATGAAATCAAAGGCTTCAAAATTAGACCAAGTACGTCGTTCTATCTCCTCGCCTTCTCTGTAAATCGGCGTCAGAAGTTGAAGAACGGTGTCTATGAAGATGAAGAACGGTATCTATGAAACAAGTAACTTTGCAATCCTCGCTGAGCATACCACGGGCTTTACATACGGACGATATTTGAAGAGCAAATACATGAAAGCAAAGGCTTCAAAATGAGACCAAGTACGTCTTTCTATCTCCTCGCCTTCTCTGTAAATCGGCGTCAGAAGTTGAAGAAAGGTGTTTATGAAGATGAAGAACAGTCTCTATGAAACAAGTAACTTTGCAATCCTTGCTGAGCATACCACGGGCTTTACATACGCACGACCTTTGAAGAGCATATACATGTAAGCAAAGGCTTCAAAATGAGACCAAGTAGGTCTTTCTATCTCCTCGCCTTCTCTGTAAATCGGCGTCAGAAGTTGAAGAACGGTGTCTATGAAACAAGTAACTTTGCAATCCTTGCTGAGCATACCACGGGCTTTACATACGAACGATATTTGAAGAGCATATACATGAAAACAAAGGCTTCAAAATGAGACCAAGTAGGGTTTTCTATCTTCTCGCCTTCTCTGTAAATTGGGGTCAGAAGTTGAAGAACGGTGTCTATGAAGATGAAGAACGGTATCTATGAAACAAGTAACTTTTCAATCCTTGCTGAGCATACCACGGGCTTTACATACGGACGATATTTAACGAGCAAATACATGAAATCAAAGGCTTCAAAATTAGACCAAGTACGTCTTTCTATCTCCTCGCCTTCTCTGTAAATCGGCGTCAGAAGTTGAAGAAAGGTGTTTTTGAAGATGAAGAACAGTCTCTATGAAACAAGTAACTTTGCAATCCTCGCTGAGCATACCACGGGCTTTACATACGGACGATATTTAAAGAGCAAATACATGAAATCAAAGGCTTCAAAATTAGACCAAGTACGTCTTTCTATCTCCTCGCCTTCTCTGTAAATCGGCGTCAGAAAATGAAGAACGGTGTCTATGAAACAAGTAACTTTGCAATCCTTGCTGAGCATACCACGGGCTTTACATACGGACGATATTTGAAGAGCAAATACATGAAAGCAAAGGCTTCAAAATGAGAACAAGTAGGTCTTTCTATCTCCTCGCCTTCTCTGTAAATCAGCGTCAGAAGTTGAAGAACGGTGTCTAAGAAACAAGTAAATTTGCAATCCTTGCTGAGCATACCACGGGCTTTACATACGGACGATATTTGAAGAGCAAATACATGAAATCAAAGGATTCAAAATTAGACCAAGTACGTCTTTCTATCTCCTCGCCTTCTCTGTAAATCGGCGTCAGAAGTTGAAGAAAGGTGTTTTTGAAGATGAAGAACAGTCTCTATGAAACAAGTAACTTTGCAATCCTTGCTGAGCATACCACGGGCTTTACATACGAACGATATTTAAACAGCATATACATGAAATCAAAGGCTTCAAAATGAGACCAAGTAGGTCTTTCTATCTCCTCTCCTTCTTTGTCAATCGGCGTCAGAAGTTGAAGAACGGTGTCTATGATTCAAGTAACTTTGCAATCCTTGCTGAGCATACCACGGGCATTACATACGAACGATATTTGAAGAGCAAATACATGAAATCAAAGGATTCAAAATGAGAACAAGTAGGTCTTTCTATCTCCTCGCCTTCTCTGTAAATCAGCGTCAGAAGTTGAAGAACGGTGTCTAAGAAACAAGTAAATTTGCAATCCTTGCTGAGCAAACCACGGGCTTTACATACGGACGATATTTGAAGAGCAAATACATGAAATCAAAGGATTCAAAATGAGACCAAGTACGTCTTTTTATCTCCTTGCCTTCTATGTAAATTGGCGTCAGAAGTTGAAGAACGGTATTTATGAAGATGAAGAACAGTCTCTATGAAACAAGTAACTTTGCAATCCTTGCTGAGCATACCACGGGCTTTACATACGCACGACCTTTGAAGAGCATATACATGAAAGCAAAGGCTTCAAAATAAGACCAAGTAGGTCTTTCTATCTCCTCGCCTTCTCTGTAAATCGGCGTCAGAAGTTGAAGAACGGTATCTATGAAACAAGTAACTTTGCAATCCTCGCTGAGCATACCACGGGCATTACATACGAACGATATTTGAAGAGCATATACATGAAAGCAAAGGCTTCAAAATGAGAACAAGTAGGTCTTTCTATCTCCTCGCCTTCTTTGTAAATCGGCGTCAGAAAATGAAGAACGGTGTCTATGAAACAAGTAACTTTGCAATCCTTGCTGAGCATACCACGGGCTTTACATACGGACGATATTTGAAGAGCAAATACATGAAAGCAAAGGCTTCAAAATGAGAACAAAAAGGTCTTTCTATCTCCTCGCCTTCTCTGTAAATCAGCGTCAGAAGTTGAAGAACGGTGTCTAAGAAACAAGTAAATTTGCAATCCTTGCTGAGCATACCACGGGCTTTACATACGGACGATATTTGAAGAGCAAATACATGAAATCAAAGGATTCAAAATGAGACCAAGTACGTCTTTTTATCTCCTTGCCTTCTATGTAAATTGGCGTCAGAAGTTGAAGAACGGTGTTTATGAAGATGAAGAACAGTCTCTATGAAACAAGTAACTTTGCAATCCTTGCTGAGCATACCACGGGCTTTACATACGTACGACCTTTGAAGAGCATATACATGAAAGCAAAGGCTTTAAAATAAGACCAAGTAGGTCTTTCTATCTCCTCGCCTTCTCTGTAAATCGGCGTCAGAAGTTGAAGAACGGTATCTATGAAACAAGTAACTTTGCAATCCTCGCTGAGCATACCACGGGCTTTACATACGGACGATATTTGAAGAGCAAATACATGAAATCAAAGGCTTCAAAATGAGACCAAGTACGTCGTTCTATCTCCTCGCCTTCTCTGTAAATCGGCGTCAGAAGTTGAAGAACGGTGTCTATGAAGATGAAGAACGGTATCTATGAAACAAGTAACTTTGCAATCCTCGCTGAGCATACCACGGGCTTTACATACGGACGATATTTAAAGAGCAAATACATGAAATCAAAGGCTTCAAAATTAGACCAAGTACGTCTTTCTATCTCCTCGCCTTCTCTGTAAATCGGCGTCAGAAGTTGAAGACCGGTGTCTATGAAGATGAAGAACGGTATCTATGAAACAAGTAACTTTGCAATCCTCGCTGAGCATACCACGGGCTTTACATACGGACGATATTTAAAGAGCAAATACATGAAATCAAAGGCTTCAAAATGAGACCAAGTACGTCGTTCTATCTCCTCGCCTTCTCTGTAAATCGGCGTCAGAAGTTGAAGACCGGTGTCTATGAAACAAGTAACTTTGCAATCCTTGCTGAGCATACCACGGGCTTTACATACGAACGATATTTGAAGAGCATATACATGAAATCAAAGGCTTCAAAATTAGACCAAGTACGTCGTTCTATCTCCTCGCCTTCTCTGTAAATCGGCGTCAGAAGTTGAAGAACGGTGTCTATGAAGATGAAGAACGGTATCTATGAAACAAGTAACTTTGCAATCCTCGCTGAGCATACCACGGGCTTTACATACGGACGATATTTGAAGAGCAAATACATGAAAGCAAAGGCTTCAAAATGAGACCAAGTACGTCTTTCTATTTCCTCGCCTTCTCTGTAAATCGGCGTCAGAAGTTGAAGAAAGTGTTGTGATTGCTAACAGTAGACAATATTCGGTGTTAACTGTGTGTATTGAAGTCGACTCTAGCCGTACGTGGCTGGTCAATGACTGCCGCTTGAGAGTAACAATTCTACTCTCTATGGGCCGTCAAGCACCGTAGGCCTTGCCGTATCATATTACAAGAAGAGGGAGAATTCTCACTCTCCACATCTCCCCACTAAGTTTCCAATTCATTGGAAACTAAACTACATTTATGCAACATTGTTTACGAAATTCAATGTTGCAATCTTGATCAATCTCTAGAGGGTTAGCCTCGATGGGGTGCGCCTCTTGCGTGAGCTTCGTCTATGGATCTCGGCCGCGTTCTCCTGTGTGTCGCTCTCCCGATCAGGCTGTCCACCTGTCCCGCCGTCTGATCCGAGTCCGGCATCTTTTTTAGTCGCCGACTTAGCTGCGGGTGATGAGTGATCTGTAGGATAATTACATCTCACAAAACGGCGGTTTCTCCAATAAACGCGACCGTTTGAGAGTCTGATTTTGTAATCCCTATTTCTCCCCGCTGAAATAATAACCCCTTCCTTGTCCCATCGTTTGGAGGCGGGGTTTTGAATTCTGACGGGTGTCCCTATGGCGAAGGGCTTTATAGTGCGACTACGCGCATCGTATGCTATCTTCGCTTTCTTTCTCCCCTCATTTCTGCTATTGATATACGTTTCCCCCATTTCCCATTTCTGAGAAAATGAAGAGTGGTGGGCTGGGATGATTGACCTGAGGCAATGGCCAAAGACAATTTCTGAGGGGGACGGTCCGTGGGCCTTGGGTGTGTTTCGCCATTCCAATAGGCCTTGACGAAATGCGTCGTCGTCCAGTCGTCCCGTCGGGGTAGTTTTTAAGACGAGCGCTTTCATGGCCTTGACTGCAGATTCTGCTAGTCCGTTTGATTGTGCGTAATGGGGACTGGAGAGAGTGTGACAAACCCCCATTTCTCCATGAATGTTGAAAATTCTGACGATTTAAATTGTGGCCCTCCGTCCGATCGAAGCCTGACTGGTATTCCCAGATCTGCAAAGTTCTTGCTTAATACGCGAGTAACGTCTTTCGTGCACGGATCTTTACCTATCCAGACGTCAATTGTAGGCCAGCCCGATAGACGATCAACGTAAACTAGGTAATGATTGTTTGAATGGGAGAATAGGTCTATCGCGACTTCTTCAAACACCCGACTCGGCAAATGCTCAAGTACCATGGGTTCTCGAGCAATACTTTGCTGATTTTCTTGGCATTGAGTACACGATCGTACCGTGTTTGTTATGTCGCTCGTCATTCCAGGCCAGAAAACAGCCCGTCTCGCTCTTTGCTTTGTGCGCTCTATTCCCTGATGTGATGCGTGAAGTTTCAATAATATTTCTTTCCTTTTCGCCTCTGGCACTACTATGCGAGACCCGTATAAGACAATGCCATCTTCGGTGCAAATGTCGTTTTGAATTTTCCAGAAAAATCTCTGGTTTGGACTCAATTCTTCGGGAGATTTTGGGAATCCTTCTTCGCATAATCTGACTAATTCTCTGTATGTTGGGTCTGTTTTTGCCGTTGACCTCAAGTTTTCGATAACCATGTCCTTGTAGCTCAGTGATTTGAATTCCATTTCAGATGACGGAGTAATCCGTGTCACTGCTTGAATTGTAATTGCCTGAACGTATTTTGTCAAATCGTTCCCTTCTTCAAGGTCATCGGCTGTTGGGTCGTCTATTGGGGCCCGTGACAAAGCGTCAGGTATAGAATGGTCTTTTCCCCTTTTCCAGACAGTCTTAAATGTATAAGGGGTGAGCTTCTCTTTCATGCGCTGAAGGCGGGGGTTTTCGACAGCATCTAGTGTATATTTATCTAGTATGGTTACTAGCGGCTGATGGTCCACCACCAATGTAAACATCTGTAAGCCCTTTAAATATAGGCGGCATTTTTTTGTTGCGTGGACAACCGCTTGTAATTCCAGTTCGATCATAGCATATCGACTCTCTGTGTCAGAAACGAAGCGGGATCCGCACTGGATAAGCTTCCATTGACACTTTTGTTTTTGGAGGAGGGCGTATCCTAGGCCGTTTTTCCTTGAGGCGTCAGTCTGGAGCATGGTCTCAGCTGTGTGGTCGAAGGGGGCCAAAATAGGAGGGGATGTCAACGCCCGTTTTGCTAATGAAAATGCTTCTTCATGGTCACTATTCCAGATGAATGGGTGACCTGCTCTCATTAGAGGACGAAGAGCGTTCGTCGTCGTGGCGATATCGATAGAAAAATCAGTCAATTGGTTAACTAGCCCCATGAATGATCGCAACTGTGTGATATTTGTTGGTCTTGGGAATTTAGCTATAGCTGATACTTTCTCTGGATCTACTGATATTCCGTCTTTTGAAATAATATACCCGGCAAATTCAGCGCGGTTTACCGCAAAATTGAATTTTTGTATGCCCAGTGTGATATTATTCATCCGACAGACGGAGAGGATTTGTCTGACGTCCTCTATATGAATCTTAAGGTTTTCTGCGTGAGAAAGCATATCGTCTACAACTCTTACTAGCCTTGGTAAGTGTCCAATGGCCGCGTCTGTTCGTCTGCAAAATTCATCCCCAGTGGATATGAGGCCCATTGGTCCGCGTAAAAATTTGTACCGACCCCATGGGGTAATGAATGTTGTTAGCAATTGGCTCTCTTTTTCCAACGGAATTTGCCAATATCCATTGACGGCATCAAAGGTTGTAAAAAACTGAGATCCGCAGGCGATATTGCTGATAGCGTCCTTTGGGGAAACGAGAGGGTGAATGGGGCGTTTGACGAACTTGTTTAATTTTGTAAGGTCTACGCAAAGCCTCAGCTTTCCATTGGGTTTTGTCACTACTACCAGAGGGTGAGTCCAATCTGTTGGTTCAATGACCGGCAAGATTATTCCCTGCTTCTCCATATCATCAAGCATTCCCTTTACCGTGTCGCGTTGAGCAAACGGGATGGGCCTTGCGCCATTCACGCAAAATGGAATTGATTCCGCCTGTAGCTCGATTCTCATTGGGGGTCCAGACATTTCTTTTAGAGGCCCTCCTGAGTCGAATACATCGGCGTATTCGATAAGCAAGTCTGCTCTGATCTTTTTTATGGTAGCAACCTGTTCTGGGTTATCACTGGCTTGAACGCCCTGTGACATAAGAACTTCATTGACTTTCGGGCAAGTTTTACTGGTGCCCGTGTTGTCAACCAAATCAGTGACTCTATGGTCTAAAGATTTGAGCGCCCAAGGCGTCTTTTCGTTGACTTTCGAGCCCATTTTGTTGGCGCCCATATTGTCAACCGAATCAGTGGCTCTGTGGCCTACAGATTCGGGCGCCCAATGCGTCTTTTTCTTGACTTGCGGGCCCATTTGACTGGCGCCCATATTGCCAACCGAATAAGTGACTCTACGGCCTACAGATTCGGGCGCCCAAGGCGTCTTTTTGTTGACTTTCGAGCCCTTTTTGTTGGCGCCCATATTGTCAACCGAATCAGTGGCTCTGTGGCCTACAGATTCGGGCGCCCAATGCGTCTTTTTCTTGACTTGCGGGCCCATTTGACTGGCGCCCATATTGTCAACCGAATAAGTGACTCTACGGCCTACAGATTCGGGCACCCAAGGCGTCTTTTCGTTGACTTTCGAGCCCATTTTGTTGGCGCCCATATTGTCAACCGAATCAGTGGCTCTGTGGCTTAAAGATTCGGGCGCCCATGGCGTCTTTTCGTTGACTTTAGAGCCCGTTTTGTTGGCGCCCATATTGTCAACCGAATCAGTGGCTCTACGGCCTAAAGATTCGGGCGCCCAAGGCGTCTTTTGAATGGCATCGTTCGTGTCGATAATTCCATTAGCGACGGCGTTTGTGACAGCTTTACCCGTCAAAACATTTACGTTTGTTTCTCTGGGTTCTGGGTAGTGCGCCGGTAAAATGCCAAGTGCCACAGACACGAACCAGGACAACAACATTCCGTCGTGCTGAGGGCACACCAATACAACAATGTTGGATTCCCTCCCACAGTATTGAATTTTTAAATTCAACCGACCAGCCGATCTCAGCTTTGAGCCGTTTGCAGCGATCAGGTTGTCTGCACCTGGATCACGAAGGTTCTCTTCATCCTCTCCCAACAGGTGGAGTATGTGAAGTCCAATGACAGAACCTTCGGCCCCGCTGTCGGGCACTGCTATAACGTCAATCTGTCTTCCGCCGGGTTTGCCAATCGACACTTTTACTGTGGGAACCTTCCGAGCAGTAAGAGAAAGATGTGCTAGCTTAATGGATTGAAATTGGACTAGTTTTTCTCCTTGACTGGGCTTGTTTCTCTTGGGTGCTCTACAAGCAGCAGCGAAGTGGTTTGCTTTCCCACAGTTGTCACATATCTTCCCCATAGCCGGGCAAATGTCCCCTTGCTTGTGTTTGGGTGTACGGTTGCATCTGAAGCATCTATCGCCAGTCTGCTGGTCTTTCTCTGTTTCTCCGTTTCTTTTACGACTGTTGCTTTTTGGGTCTTTGTTCGACTTTGAGAAGTGATAGATTTCAGTTTGCCCCGAGCGACCCAATATGGGCTCGTTTTTTGTGGCCGATTCTTCACTTCGACATAAATCAACAGCCTCTTGCAACGTGGGAAAAGGAGTTTTAGTCAAGAGCTTTTTTCTAGCCTCTTGGTCGCGGATGCCCGATATAATGCGTGTCGACAAGCGGGAATCCCAACAGGTCGTACACAGTTCTGCACATTCGGCAATCCGTCGCAATTTAATATAAAAATCGTCAAATGGTTCATTTACCTCCTGTCGGCATTCCTCGAATTCCATTCGATCCAATGCAACGCTGCGCTGTTTGCGGATGTGTTGTTGAATCTTGTCGAGAATATCCGATGGAGACAACAGTGATGTTTGATTTATGCCGAGAACCAATTCGACCGTTTGTAGCATTGCGCTAGACAGTGTCATACGAAATGCGGATAGTTGCTCTCGTATAGGGAAGCTGTCAATTCGCTCTAGGTAGCAAAAGTCGTTCCACTGATTTTTCCAAGACGCAAAATCTCGCAGTGAAATGTCTCCGGACATCTTTTCGATGCCTGCTACGTTGATACGTCTGCGGTTGAGGTTTCGGCTCTCTTCATCACGTCGACGATTGTCAGCCTCTCTTTCGGCCAAGAGACGGAGAAAATCGGGAGGGATCGGCGGGGGTGACGGTTCCCGGGGTCGATTTCCGCAATTTTGATCGGCTGGTGGTCCGTCGCCTTCTCCACCGGAGGCTTGGCCTCGTGCCCCGCTTCTTGTCCTCGGCATTTATTTCACGTGATTGGTGAACTTTGCGAAAAATGTATGGATGTTTCGTAGCACGTCACTCGATTCACTTGTGAATATTCCGCACTATCGTTTGAGTGGATGTTTCGTTAAAATACCAACTGCGCCATGTTGTGATTGCTAACAGTAGACAATATTCGGTGTTAACTGTGTGTATTGAAGTCGACTCTAGCCGTACGTGGCTGGTCAATGACTGCCGCTTGAGAGTAACAATTCTACTCTCTATGGGCCGTCAAGCACCGTAGGCCTTGCCGTATCATATTACAAGAAGAGGGAGAATTCTCACTCTCCACAGAAAGGTGTTTATGAAGATGAAGAACAGTCTCTATGAAACAAGTAACTTTGCAATCCTTGCTGAGCATACCACGGGCTTTACATACGCACGACCTTTGAAGAGCATATACATGTAAGCAAAGGCTTCAAAATGAGACCAAGTAGGTCTTTCTATCTCCTCGCCTTCTCTGTAAATCGGCGTCAGAAGTTGAAGAACGGTGTCTATGAAACAAGTAACTTTGCAATCCTTGCTGAGCATACCACGGGCTTTACATACGAACGATATTTGAAGAGCATATACATGAAAACAAAGGCTTCAAAATGAGACCAAGTAGGGTTTTCTATCTTCTCGCCTTCTCTGTAAATTGGGGTCAGAAGTTGAAGAACGGTGTCTATGAAGATGAAGAACGGTATCTATGAAACAAGTAACTTTTCAATCCTTGCTGAGCATACCACGGGCTTTACATACGGACGATATTTAACGAGCAAATACATGAAATCAAAGGCTTCAAAATTAGACCAAGTACGTCTTTCTATCTCCTCGCCTTCTCTGTAAATCGGCGTCAGAAGTTGAAGAAAGGTGTTTTTGAAGATGAAGAACAGTCTCTATGAAACAAGTAACTTTGCAATCCTTGCTGAGCATACCACGGGCTTTACATACGAACGATATTTAAACAGCATATACATGAAATCAAAGGCTTCAAAATGAGACCAAGTAGGTCTTTCTATCTCCTCTCCTTCTTTGTCAATCGGCGTCAGAAGTTGAAGAACGGTGTCTATGATTCAAGTAACTTTGCAATCCTTGCTGAGCATACCACGGGCATTACATACGAACGATATTTGAAGAGCATATACATGAAAGCAAAGGCTTCAAAATGAGAACAAGTAGGTCTTTCTATCTCCTCGCCTTCTCTGTAAATCAGCGTCAGAAGTTGAAGAACGGTGTCTAAGAAACAAGTAAATTTGCAATCCTTGCTGAGCATACCACGGGCTTTACATACGGACGATATTTAAAGAGCAAATACATGAAATCAAAGGATTCAAAATGAGAACAAGTAGGTCTTTCTATCTCCTCGCCTTCTCTGTAAATCAGCGTCAGAAGTTGAAGAACGGTGTCTAAGAAACAAGTAAATTTGCAATCCTTGCTGAGCAAACCACGGGCTTTACATACGGACGATATTTGAAGAGCAAATACATGAAATCAAAGGATTCAAAATGAGACCAAGTACGTCTTTTTATCTCCTTGCCTTCTATGTAAATTGGCGTCAGAAGTTGAAGAACGGTATTTATGAAGATGAAGAACAGTCTCTATGAAACAAGTAACTTTGCAATCCTTGCTGAGCATACCACGGGCTTTACATACGCACGACCTTTGAAGAGCATATACATGAAAGCAAAGGCTTCAAAATAAGACCAAGTAGGTCTTTCTATCTCCTCGCCTTCTCTGTAAATCGGCGTCAGAAGTTGAAGAACGGTATCTATGAAACAAGTAACTTTGCAATCCTCGCTGAGCATACCACGGGCATTACATACGAACGATATTTGAAGAGCATATACATGAAAGCAAAGGCTTCAAAATGAGAACAAGTAGGTCTTTCTATCTCCTCGCCTTCTTTGTAAATCGGCGTCAGAAAATGAAGAACGGTGTCTATGAAACAAGTAACTTTGCAATCCTTGCTGAGCATACCACGGGCTTTACATACGGACGATATTTGAAGAGCAAATACATGAAAGCAAAGGCTTCAAAATGAGAACAAGTAGGTCTTTCTATCTCCTCGCCTTCTCTGTAAATCGGCGTCAGAAGTTGAAGAACGGTGTCTATGAAACAAGTAACTTTGCAATCCTTGCTGAGCATACCACGGGCTTTACATACGAACGATATTTGAAGAGCATATACATGAAAACAAAGGCTTCAAAATGAGACCAAGTAGGGTTTTCTATCTTCTCGCCTTCTCTGTAAATTGGGGTCAGAAGTTGAAGAACGGTGTCTATGAAGATGAAGAACGGTATCTATGAAACAAGTAACTTTTCAATCCTTGCTGAGCATACCACGGGCTTTACATACGGACGATATTTAACGAGCAAATACATGAAATCAAAGGCTTCAAAATTAGACCAAGTACGTCTTTCTATCTCCTCGCCTTCTCTGTAAATCGGCGTCAGAAGTTGAAGAAAGGTGTTTTTGAAGATGAAGAACAGTCTCTATGAAACAAGTAACTTTGCAATCCTTGCTGAGCATACCACGGGCTTTACATACGAACGATATTTAAACAGCATATACATGAAATCAAAGGCTTCAAAATGAGACCAAGTAGGTCTTTCTATCTCCTCTCCTTCTTTGTCAATCGGCGTCAGAAGTTGAAGAACGGTGTCTATGATTCAAGTAACTTTGCAATCCTTGCTGAGCATACCACGGGCATTACATACGGACGATATTTGAAGAGCATATACATGAAAGCAAAGGCTTCAAAATGAGAACAAGTAGGTCTTTCTATCTCCTCGCCTTCTTTGTAAATCGGCGTCAGAAAATGAAGAACGGTGTCTATGAAACAAGTAACTTTGCAATCCTTGCTGAGCATACCACGGGCTTTACATACGGACGATATTTGAAGAGCAAATACATGAAAGCAAAGGCTTCAAAATGAGAACAAGTAGGTCTTTCTATCTCCTCGCCTTCTCTGTAAATCAGCGTCAGAAGTTGAAGAACGGTGTCTAAGAAACAAGTAAATTTGCAATCCTTGCTGAGCATACCACGGGCTTTACATACGGACGATATTTAAAGAGCAAATACATGAAATCAAAGGATTCAAAATGAGAACAAGTAGGTCTTTCTATCTCCTCGCCTTCTCTGTAAATCAGCGTCAGAAGTTGAAGAACGGTGTCTAAGAAACAAGTAAATTTGCAATCCTTGCTGAGCAAACCACGGGCTTTACATACGGACGATATTTGAAGAGCAAATACATGAAATCAAAGGATTCAAAATGAGACCAAGTACGTCTTTTTATCTCCTTGCCTTCTATGTAAATTGGCGTCAGAAGTTGAAGAACGGTATTTATGAAGATGAAGAACAGTCTCTATGAAACAAGTAACTTTGCAATCCTTGCTGAGCATACCACGGGCTTTACATACGCACGACCTTTGAAGAGCATATACATGAAAGCAAAGGCTTCAAAATAAGACCAAGTAGGTCTTTCTATCTCCTCGCCTTCTCTGTAAATCGGCGTCAGAAGTTGAAGAACGGTATCTATGAAACAAGTAACTTTGCAATCCTCGCTGAGCATACCACGGGCATTACATACGAACGATATTTGAAGAGCATATACATGAAAGCAAAGGCTTTAAAATAAGACCAAGTAGGTCTTTCTATCTCCTCGCCTTCTCTGTAAATCGGCGTCAGAAGTTGAAGAACGGTATCTATGAAACAAGTAACTTTGCAATCCTCGCTGAGCATACCACGGGCTTTACATACGGACGATATTTGAAGAGCAAATACATGAAATCAAAGGCTTCAAAATGAGACCAAGTACGTCGTTCTATCTCCTCGCCTTCTCTGTAAATCGGCGTCAGAAGTTGAAGAACGGTGTCTATGAAGATGAAGAACGGTATCTATGAAACAAGTAACTTTGCAATCCTCGCTGAGCATACCACGGGCTTTACATACGGACGATATTTAAAGAGCAAATACATGAAATCAAAGGCTTCAAAATTAGACCAAGTACGTCTTTCTATCTCCTCGCCTTCTCTGTAAATCGGCGTCAGAAGTTGAAGACCGGTGTCTATGAAGATGAAGAACGGTATCTATGAAACAAGTAACTTTGCAATCCTCGCTGAGCATACCACGGGCTTTACATACGGACGATATTTAAAGAGCAAATACATGAAATCAAAGGCTTCAAAATGAGACCAAGTACGTCGTTCTATCTCCTCGCCTTCTCTGTAAATCGGCGTCAGAAGTTGAAGACCGGTGTCTATGAAACAAGTAACTTTGCAATCCTTGCTGAGCATACCACGGGCTTTACATACGAACGATATTTGAAGAGCATATACATGAAATCAAAGGCTTCAAAATTAGACCAAGTACGTCGTTCTATCTCCTCGCCTTCTCTGTAAATCGGCGTCAGAAGTTGAAGAACGGTGTCTATGAAGATGAAGAACGGTATCTATGAAACAAGTAACTTTGCAATCCTCGCTGAGCATACCACGGGCTTTACATACGGACGATATTTAAAGAGCAAATACATGAAATCAAAGGCTTCAAAATGAGACCAAGTACGTCGTTCTATCTCCTCGCCTTCTCTGTAAATCGGCGTCAGAAGTTGAAGACCGGTGTCTATGAAACAAGTAACTTTGCAATCCTTGCTGAGCATACCACGGGCTTTACATACGAACGATATTTGAAGAGCATATACATGAAAACAAAGGCTTCAAAATGAGACCAAGTAGGGTTTTCTATCTTCTCGCCTTCTCTGTAAATTGGGGTCAGAAGTTGAAGAACGGTGTCTATGAAGATGAAGAACGGTATCTATGAAACAAGTAACTTTTCAATCCTTGCTGAGCATACCACGGGCTTTACATACGGACGATATTTAAAGAGCAAATACATGAAATCAAAGGCTTCAAAATTAGACCAAGTACGTCTTTCTATCTCCTCGCCTTCTCTGTAAATCGGCGTCAGAAGTTGAAGAAAGGTGTTTATGAAGATGAAGAACAGTCTCTATGAAACAAGTAACTTTGCAATCCTTGCTGAGCATACCACGGGCTTTACATACGCACGACCTTTGAAGAGCATATACATGAAAGCAAAGGCTTCAAAATGAGACCAAGTAGGTCTTTCTATCTCCTCGCCTTCTCTGTAATTCGGCGTCAGAAGTTGAAGAACGGTGTCTATGAAACAAGTAACTTTGCAATCCTTGCTGAGCATACCACGGGCTTTACATACGAACGATATTTGAAGAGCATATACATGAAAAAAAGGCTTCAAAATGAGACCAAGTAGGGTTTTCTATCTTCTCGCCTTCTCTGTAAATTGGGGTCAGAAGTTGAAGAACGGTGTCTATGAAGATGAAGAACGGTATCTATGAAACAAGTAACTTTTCAATCCTTGCTGAGCATACCACGGGCTTTACATACGGACGATATTTAAAGAGCAAATACACGAAATCAAAGGCTTCAAAATTAGACCAAGTACGTCTTTCTATCTCCTCTCCTTCTTTGTCAATCGGCGTCAGAAGTTGAAGAACGGTGTCTATGATTCAAGTAACTTTGCAATCCTTGCTGAGCATACCACGGGCATTACATACGAACGATATTTGAAGAGCATATACATGAAAGCAAAGGCTTCAAAATGAGAACAAGTAGGTCTTTCTATCTCCTCGCCTTCTTTGTAAATCGGCGTCAGAAAATGAAGAACGGTGTCTATGAAACAAGTAACTTTGCAATCCTTGCTGAGCATACCACGGGCTTTACATACGGACGATATTGGAAGAGCAAATACATGAAAGCAAAGGCTTCAAAATGAGAATAAGTAGGTTTTTCTATCTCCTCGCCTTCTCTGTAAATCAGCGTCAGAAGTTGAAGAACGGTGTCTAAGAAACAAGTAAATTTGCAATCCTTGCTGAGCATACCACGGGCTTTACAAACGGACGATATTTGAAGAGCAAATACATGAAATCAAAGGATTCAAAATGAGACCAAGTACGTCTTTTTATCTCCTCGCCTTCTATGTAAATTGGCGTCATAAGTTGAAGAACGGTGTTTATGAAGATGAAGAACAGTCTCTATGAAACAAGTAACTTTGCAATCCTTGCTGAGCATACCACGGGCTTTACATACGCACGACCTTTGAAGAGCATATACCTGAAAGCAAAGGCTTCAAAATGAGACCAAGTAGGTCTTTCTATCTCCTCGCCTTCTCTGTAAATCGGCGTCAGAAGTTGAAGAACGGTGTCTATGAAACAAGTAACTTTGCAATCCTTGCTGAGCATACCACGGGCTTTACATACGAACGATATTTGAAGAGCATATACATGAAAACAAAGGCTTCAAAATGAGACCAAGTAGGGTTTTCTATCTTCTCGCCTTCTCTGTAAATTGGGGTCAGAAGTTGAAGAACGGTGTCTATGAAGATGAAGAACGGTATCTATGAAACAAGTAACTTTGCAATCCTTGCTGAGCATACCACGGGCTTTACATACGCACGATATTTAAAGAGCAAATACATGAAATCAAAGGCTTCAAAATTAGACCAAGTACGTCTTTCTATCTCCTCGCATTTTCTGTAAATCGGCGTCAGAAGTTGAAGAAAGGTGTTTATGAAGATGAAGAACAGTCTCTATGAAACAAGTAACTTTGCAATCCTTGCTGAGCATACCACGGGCTTTACATACGGACGATATTTAAAGAGCAAATACATGAAATCAAAGGATTCAAAATGAGACCAAGTACGTCTTTTTATCTCCTCGCCTTCTCTGTAAATTGGCGTCAGAAGTTGAAGAACGGTGTTTATGAAGATGAAGAACGGTGTCTATGAAACAAGTAACTTTGCAATCCTTGCTGAGCATACCACGGGCTTTACATACGAACGATATTTGAAGAGCATATACATAAAAACAAAGGCTTCAAAATGAGACCAAGTAGGTCTTTCTATCTTCTCGCCTTCTCTGTAAATTGGCGTCAGAAGTTGAAGAACGGTGTCTATGAAAAAAGTAACTTTGCAAATCTTGCTGAGCATACCACGGGCTTTACATACGAACGATATTTGAAGAGCATATACATGAAAACAAAGGCTTCAAAATGAGACCAAGTAGGTCTTTCTATCTTCTCGCCTTCTCTGTAAATTGGCGTCAGAAGTTGAAGAACGGTGTCTATGAAGATGAAGAACGGTATCTATGAAACAAGTAACTTTGCAATCCTTGCTGAGCATACCACGGGCTTTACATACGCATGACCTTTGAAGAGCATATACATGAAAGCAAAGGCTTCAAAATGAGACCAAGTAGGTCTTTCTATCTCCTCGCCTTCTCTGTGAATCGGCGTCAGAAGTTGAAGAACGGTGTTTATGAAGATGAAGAACAGTCTCTATGAAACAAGTAACTTTGCAATCTTTGCTGAGCATACCACGGGCTTTACATACGCACGATATTTAAGAGCATATACATGAAAGCAAAGGCTTCAAAATGAGACCAAGTAGGTCTTTCTTTCTCCTCGCCTTCTCTGTAAATCGGCGTCAGAAGTTGAAGAACGGTGTCTATGAAACAAGTAACTTTGCAATCCTTGCTGAGCATACCACGGACTTTACATACGCACGATATTTGACGAGCATATACATAAAAACAAAGGCTTCAAAATGAGACCAAGTAGGTCTTTCTATCTCCTCGCCTTCTTTGTAAATCGGCGTCAGAAGTTGAAGAACGGTGTCTATGAAACAAGTAACTTTGCAATCCTTGCTGAGCATACCACGGGCTTTACATACGGACGATATTTGAAGAGCAAATACATGAAAGCAAAGGCTTCAAAATGAGAATAAGTAGGTCTTTCTATCTCCTCGCCTTCTCTGTAAATCGGCGTCAGAAGTTGAAGAACGGTGTCTATGAAACAAGTAACTTTGCAATCCTTGCTGAGCATACCACGGGCTTTACATACGGATGATATTTGAAGAGCAAATACATGAAAGCAAAGGCTTCAAAATGAGAACAAGTAGGTCTTTCTATCTCCTCGCCTTCTCTGTAAATCGGCGTCAGAAGTTGAAGAACGGTGTCTATGAAACAAGTAACTTTGCAATCCTTGCTGAGCATTCCACGGGCTTTACATACGCACGATATTTGAAGAGCATATACATAAAAACAAAGGCTTCAAAATGAGACCAAGTAGGTTTTTCTATCTCCTCGCCTTCTCTGTAAATGGGCGTCAGAAGTTGAAGAACGGTGTCTATGATTCAAGTAACTTTGCAATCCTTGCTGAGCATACCACGGGCTTTACATACGAACGATATTTGAAGAGCATATACATGAAAGCAAAGGCTTCAAATGAGAACAAGTAGGTCTTTCTATCTCCTCGCCTTCTCTGTAAATCGGCGTCAGAAGTTGAAGAACGGTGTCTATGAAACAAGTAACTTTGCAATCCTTGCTGAGCATACCACGGGCTTTACATACGCACGATATTTGAAGAGCATACACATAAAAACAAAGGCTTCAAAATGAGACCAAGTAGGTTTTTCTATCTCCTCGCCTTCTCTGTAAATGGGCGTCAGAAGTTGAAGAACGGTGTCTATGATTCAAGTAACTTTGCAATCCTTGCTGAGCATACCACGGGCTTTACATACGAACGATATTTGAAGAGCATATACATGAAAGCAAAGGCTTCAAATGAGAACAAGTAGGTCTTTCTATCTCCTCGCCTTCTTTGTAAATCGGCGTCAGAAGTTGAAGAACGGTGTCTATGAAACAAGTAACTTTGCAATCCTTGCTGAGCATACCACGGGCTTTACATACGCACGATATTTGAAGAGCATATACATGAAAGCAAAGGCTTCAAATGAGAACAAGTAGGTCTTTCTATCTCCTCGCCTTCTCTGTAAATCGGCGTCAGAAGTTGAAGAACGGTGTCTATGAAACAAGTAACTTTGCAATCCTTGCTGAGCATACCACGGGCTTTACATACGCACGATATTTGAAGAGCATACACATAAAAACAAAGGCTTCAAAATGAGACCAAGTAGGTTTTTCTATCTCCTCGCCTTCTCTGTAAATGGGCGTCAGAAGTTGAAGAACGGTGTCTATGATTCAAGTAACTTTGCAATCCTTGCTGAGCATACCACGGGCTTTACATACGAACGATATTTGAAGAGCATATACATGAAAGCAAAGGCTTCAAATGAGAACAAGTAGGTCTTTCTATCTCCTCGCCTTCTTTGTAAATCGGCGTCAGAAGTTGAAGAACGGTGTCTATGAAACAAGTAACTTTGCAATCCTTGCTGAGCATACCACGGGCTTTACATACGCACGATATTTGAAGAGCTTATACATGAACCTATAGGCTTCAAAATGAGACCAAGTACGTCTTTCTATCTCCTCGCCTTCTTTGTAAATCGGCGTCAGAAAAATGAAGAATGGTGTCTATGAAACAAGTAACTTTGCAATCCTTGCTGAGCATACCACGGGCTTTACATACGGATGATATTTGAAGAGCAAATACATGAAAGCAAAGGCTTCAAAATGAGAACAAGTAGGTCTTTCTATCTCCTCGCCTTCTCTGTAAATCGGCGTCAGAAGTTGAAGAACGGTGTCTATGAAACAAGTAACTTTGCAATCCTTGCTGAGCATACCACGGGCTTTACATACGCACGATATTTGAAGAGCATATACATAAAAACAAAGGCTTCAAAATGAGACCAAGTAGGTTTTTCTATCTCCTCGCCTTCTCTGTAAATGGGCGTCAGAAGTTGAAGAACGGTGTCTATGATTCAAGTAACTTTGCAATCCTTGCTGAGCATACCACGGGCTTTACATACGAACGATATTTGAAGAGCATATACATGAAAGCAAAGGCTTCAAATGAGAACAAGTAGGTCTTTCTATCTCCTCGCCTTCTCTGTTAATCGGCGTCAGAAGCCGAAGAACGGTGTCTATGAAACAAGTAACTTTGCAATCCTTGCTGAGCATACCACGGGCTTTACATACGCACGATATTTGAAGAGCATACACATAAAAACAAAGGCTTCAAAATGAGACCAAGTAGGTCTTTCTATCTTCTCGCCTTATCTGTAAATTGGCGTCAGAAGTTGAAGAAAGGTGTTTATTAAGATGATGAACGGTGTCTATGAAACAAGTAACTTTGCAATCCTTGCTGAGCATACCACGGGCTTTACATACGGACGATATTTGAAGAGCAAATACATGAAAGCAAAGGCTTCAAAAAGAGAACAAGTAGGTCTTTCTATCTCCTCGCCTTCTCTGTAAATCGGCGTCAGAAGTTGAAGAACGGTGTCCATGAAACAAGTAACTTTGCAATCCTTGCTGAGCATACCACGGGCTTTACATACGCACGATATTTGAAGAGCATATACATAAAAACAAAGGCTTCAAAATGAGACCAAGTAGGTCTTTCTATCTCCTCGCCTTCTCTGTAAATGGGCGTCAGAAGTTGAAGAACGGTGTCTATGATTCAAGTAACTTTGCAATCCTTGCTGAGCATACCACGGGCTTTACATACGAACGATATTTGAAGAGCATATACATGAAAGCAAAGGCTTCAAAATGAGAACAAGTAGGTCTTTCTATCTCCTCGCCTTCTCTGTAAATCGGCGTCAGAAGTTGAAGAACGGTGTCTATGAAACAAGTAACTTTGCAATCCTTGCTGAGCATACCACGGGCTTTACATACGCACGATATTTGAAGAGCATATACATGAAAGCAAAGGCTTCAAATGAGAACAAGTAGGTCTTTCTATCTCCTCGCCTTCTCTGTAAATCGGCGTCAGAAGTTGAAGAACGGTGTCTATGAAACAAGTAACTTTGCAATCCTTGCTGAGCATACCACGGGCTTTACATACGCACGATATTTGAAGAGCATACACATAAAAACAAAGGCTTCAAAATGAGACCAAGTAGGTCTTTCTATCTTCTCGCCTTATCTGTAAATTGGCGTCAGAAGTTGAAGAAAGGTGTTTATTAAGATGATGAACGGTGTCTATGAAACAAGTAACTTTGCAATCCTTGCTGAGCATACCACGGGCTTTACATACGGACGATATTTGAAGAGCAAATACATGAAAGCAAAGGCTTCAAAAAGAGAACAAGTAGGTCTTTCTATCTCCTCGCCTTCTCTGTAAATCGGCGTCAGAAGTTGAAGAACGGTGTCCATGAAACAAGTAACTTTGCAATCCTTGCTGAGCATACCACGGGCTTTACATACGCACGATATTTGAAGAGCATATACATAAAAACAAAGGCTTCAAAATGAGACCAAGTAGGTCTTTCTATCTCCTCGCCTTCTCTGTAAATGGGCGTCAGAAGTTGAAGAACGGTGTCTATGATTCAAGTAACTTTGCAATCCTTGCTGAGCATACCACGGGCTTTACATACGAACGATATTTGAAGAGCATATACATGAAAGCAAAGGCTTCAAATGAGAACAAGTAGGTCTTTCTATCTCCTCGCCTTCTTTGTAAATCGGCGTCAGAAGTTGAAGAACGGTGTCTATGAAACAAGTAACTTTGCAATCCTTGCTGAGCATACCACGGGCTTTACATACGCACGATATTTGAAGAGCATATACATGAAAGCAAAGGCTTCAAATGAGAACAAGTAGGTCTTTCTATCTCCTCGCCTTCTCTGTAAATCGGCGTCAGAAGTTGAAGAACGGTGTCTATGAAACAAGTAACTTTGCAATCCTTGCTGAGCATACCACGGGCTTTACATACGCACGATATTTGAAGAGCATACACATAAAAACAAAGGCTTCAAAATGAGACCAAGTAGGTTTTTCTATCTCCTCGCCTTCTCTGTAAATGGGCGTCAGAAGTTGAAGAACGGTGTCTATGATTCAAGTAACTTTGCAATCCTTGCTGAGCATACCACGGGCTTTACATACGAACGATATTTGAAGAGCATATACATGAAAGCAAAGGCTTCAAATGAGAACAAGTAGGTCTTTCTATCTCCTCGCCTTCTTTGTAAATCGGCGTCAGAAGTTGAAGAACGGTGTCTATGAAACAAGTAACTTTGCAATCCTTGCTGAGCATACCACGGGCTTTACATACGCACGATATTTGAAGAGCATATACATAAAAACAAAGGCTTCAAAATGAGACCAAGTACGTCTTTCTATCTCCTCGCCTTCTTTGTAAATCGGCGTCAGAAGTTGAAGAACGGTGTCTATGAAACAAGTAACTTTGCAATCCTTGCTGAGCATACCACGGGCTTTACATACGGATGATATTTGAAGAGCAAATACATGAAAGCAAAGGCTTCAAAATGAGAACAAGTAGGTCTTTCTATCTCCTCGCCTTCTCTGTAAATCGGCGTCAGAAGTTGAAGAACGGTGTCTATGAAACAAGTAACTTTGCAATCCTTGCTGAGCATACCACGGGCTTTACATACGCACGATATTTGAAGAGCATATACATAAAAACAAAGGCTTCAAAATGAGACCAAGTAGGTTTTTCTATCTCCTCGCCTTCTCTGTAAATGGGCGTCAGAAGTTGAAGAACGGTGTCTATGATTCAAGTAACTTTGCAATCCTTGCTGAGCATACCACGGGCTTTACATACGAACGATATTTGAAGAGCATATACATGAAAGCAAAGGCTTCAAAATGAGAACAAGTAGGTCTTTCTATCTCCTCGCCTTCTCTGTTAATCGGCGTCAGAAGCCGAAGAACGGTGTCTATGAAACAAGTAACTTTGCAATCCTTGCTGAGCATACCACGGGCTTTACATACGCACGATATTTGAAGAGCATACACATAAAAACAAAGGCTTCAAAATGAGACCAAGTAGGTCTTTCTATCTTCTCGCCTTATCTGTAAATTGGCGTCAGAAGTTGAAGAAAGGTGTTTATTAAGATGATGAACGGTGTCTATGAAACAAGTAACTTTGCAATCCTTGCTGAGCATACCACGGGCTTTACATACGGACGATATTTGAAGAGCAAATACATGAAAGCAAAGGCTTCAAAAAGAGAACAAGTAGGTCTTTCTATCTCCTCGCCTTCTCTGTAAATCGGCGTCAGAAGTTGAAGAACGGTGTCCATGAAACAAGTAACTTTGCAATCCTTGCTGAGCATACCACGGGCTTTACATACGCACGATATTTGAAGAGCATATACATAAAAACAAAGGCTTCAAAATGAGACCAAGTAGGTCTTTCTATCTCCTCGCCTTCTCTGTAAATGGGCGTCAGAAGTTGAAGAACGGTGTCTATGATTCAAGTAACTTTGCAATCCTTGCTGAGCATACCACGGGCTTTACATACGAACGATATTTGAAGAGCATATACATGAAAGCAAAGGCTTCAAAATGAGAACAAGTAGGTCTTTCTATCTCCTCGCCTTCTTTGTAAATCGGCGTCAGAAGTTGAAGAACGGTGTCTATGAAACAAGTAACTTTGCAATCCTTGCTGAGCATACCACGGGCTTTACATACGGACGATATTTGAAGAGCAAATACATGAAATCAAAGGATTCAAAATGAGACCAAGTACGTCTTTTTATCTCCTCGCCTTCTCTGTAAATTGGCGTCAGAAGTTGAAGAACGGTGTTTATGAAGATGAAGAACAGTCTCTATGAAACAAGTAACTTTGCAATCCTTGCTGAGCATACCACGGGCTTTACATACGCACGACCTTTGAAGAGCATATACATGAAAACAAAGGCTTCAAAATGAGAACAAGTAGGTCTTTCTATCTCCTCGCCTTCTCTGTAAATCGGCGTCAGAAGTTGAAGAACGGTGTCTATGAAACAAGTAACTTTGCAATCCTTGCTGAGCATACCACGGGCTTTACATACGAACGATATTTGAAGAGCATATACATGGAAACAAAGGCTTCAAAATGAGACCAAGTAGGTCTTTCTATCTTCTCGCCTTATCTGTAAATTGGCGTCAGAAGTTGAAGAACGGTATCTATGAAACAAGTAACTTTGCAATCCTTGCTGAGCATACCACGGGCTTTACATACGGACGATATTTAAAGAGCAAATACATGAAATCAAAGGCTTCAAAATGAAAACAAGTACGTCTTTCTATCTCCTCGCCTTCTCTGGAAATCGGCGTCAGAAGTTGAAGAAAGGTGTTTATGAAGATGAAGAACAGTCTCTATGAAACAAGTAACTTTGCAATCCTTGCTGAGCATACCACGGGCTTTACATACGAACGATATTTGAAGAGCATATACATGGAAACAAAGGCTTCAAAATGAGACCAAGTAGGTCTTTCTATCTTCTCGCCCTATCTGTAAATTGGCGTCAGAAGTTGAAGAACGGTATCTATGAAACAAGTAACTTTGCAATCCTTGCTGAGCATACCACGGGCTTTACATACGGACGATATTTAAAGAGCAAATACATGAAATCAAAGGCTTCAAAATGAAACCAAGTACGTCTTTCTATCTCCTCGCCTTCTCTGGAAATCGGCGTCAGAAGTTGAAGAAAGGTGTTTATGAAGATGAAGAACAGTCTCTATGAAACAAGTAACTTTGCAATCCTTGCTGAGCATACCACGGGCTTTACATACGCACGACCTTTGAAGAGCATATACATGAAAACAAATGCTTCAAAATGAGAACAAGTAGGTCTTTCTATCTCCTCGCGTTCTCTGTAAATCGGCGTCAGAAGTTGAAGAACGGTGTCTATGAAACAAGTAACTTTGCAATCCTTGCTGAGCATACCACGGGCTTTACATACGAACGATATTTGAAGAGCATATACATGAAAACAAAGGCTTCAAAATGAGACCAAGTAGGTCTTTCTATCTTCTCGCCTTATCTGTAAATTGGCGTCAGAAGTTGAAGAACGGTATCTATGAAACAAGTAACTTTGCAATCCTTGCTGAGCATACCACGGGCTTTACATACGGACGATATTTAAAGAGCAAATACATGAAATCAAAGGCTTCAAAATGAGAATAAGTACGTCTTTCTATCTCCTCGCCTTCTCTGGAAATCGGCGTCAGAAGTTGAAGAAAGGTGTTTATGAAGATGAAGAACAGTCTCTATGAAACAAGTAACTTTGCAATCCTTGCTGAGCATACCACGGGCTTTACATACGCACGACCTTTGAAGAGCATATACATGAAAACAAATGCTTCAAAATGAGACCAAGTAGGTCTTTCTATCTCCTCGCCTTCTCTGTAAATCGGCGTCAGAAGTTGAAGAACGGTGTTTATGAAGATGAAGAACAGTCTCTAAGAAACAAGTAAATTTGCAATCCTTGCTGAGCATACCACGGGCTTTACATACGGACGATATTTAAAGAGCAAATACATGAAATCAAAAGATTCAAAATGAGACCACGTACGTCTTTCTATCTCCTCGCCTTCTCTGGAAATCGGCGTCAGAAGTTGAAGAAAGGTGTTTATGAAGATGAAGAACAGTCTCTATGAAACAAGTAACTTTGCAATCCTTGCTGAGCATACCACGGGCTTTACATACGCACGACCTTTGAAGAGCATATACATGAAAACAAATGCTTCAAAATGAGAACAAGTAGGTCTTTCTATCTCCTCGCCTTCTCTGTAAATCGGCGTCAGAAGTTGAAGAACGGTGTCTATGAAACAAGTAACTTTGCAATCCTTGCTGAGCATACCACGGGCTTTACATACGAACGATATTTGAAGAGCATATACATGGAAACAAAGGCTTCAAAATGAGACCAAGTAGGTCTTTCTATCTTCTCGCCTTATCTGTAAATTGGCGTCAGAAGTTGAAGAACGGTATCTATGAAACAAGTAACTTTGCAATCCTTGCTGAGCATACCACGGGCTTTACATACGGACGATATTTAAAGAGCAAATACATGAAATCAAAGGCTTCAAAATGAAAACAAGTACGTCTTTCTATCTCCTCGCCTTCTCTGGAAATCGGCGTCAGAAGTTGAAGAAAGGTGTTTATGAAGATGAAGAACAGTCTCTATGAAACAAGTAACTTTGCAATCCTTGCTGAGCATACCACGGGCTTTACATACGCACGACCTTTGAAGAGCATATACATGAAAACAAATGCTTCAAAATGAGACCAAGTAGGTCTTTCTATCTCCTCGCCTTCTCTGTAAATCGGCGTCAGAAGTTGAAGAACGGTGTTTATGAAGATGAAGAACAGTCTCTAAGAAACAAGTAAATTTGCAATCCTTGCTGAGCATACCACGGGCTTTACATACGGACGATATTTAAAGAGCAAATACATGAAATCAAAAGATTCAAAATGAGACCACGTACGTCTTTCTATCTCCTCGCCTTCTCTGTAAATCGGCGTCAGAAGTTGAAGAAAGGTGTTTATTAAGATGAAGAACAGTCTCTATGAAACAAGTAACTTTGCAATCCTTGCTGAGCATACCACGGGCTTTACATACGCACGACCTTTGAAGAGCATATACATGAAAACAAATGCTTCAAAATGAGACCAAGTAGGTCTTTCTATCTCCTCGCCTTCTCTGTAAATCGGCGTCAGAAGTTGAAGAACGGTGTCTAAGAAACAAGTAAATTTGCAATCCTTGCTGAGCATACCACGGGCTTTACATACGGACGACCTTTGAAGAGCATATACATGAAAAAAAAGGCTTCAAAATGACACCAAGTAGGTCTTTCTATCTCCTCGCCTTCTCTGTAAATCGGCGTCAGAGGTTGAAGAACGGTGTCTATGAAACAAGTAACTTTGCAATCCTTGCTGAGCATACCACGGGCTTTACATACGAAAGATATTTGAAGAGCATATACATGAAAACAAAGGCTTCAAAATGACACCAAGTAGGTCTTTCTATCTTCTCGCCTTCTCTGTAAATTGGGGTCAGAAGTTGAAGAACGGTGTCTATGAAGATGAAGAACGGTATCTATGAAACAAGTAACTTTGCAATCCTTGCTGAGCATACCACGGGCTTTACATACGCACGATATTTAAAGAGCTTATACATGAACCTAAAGGATTCAAAATGAGACCAAGTAAGTCTTTCTATCTCCTCGCCTTCTCTTTGAATCGGCGTCAGAAGTTGAAGAAAGGTGTTTATGAAGATGAAGAACAGTCTCTATGAAACAAGTAACTTTGCAATCCTTGCTGAGCATACCACGGGCTTTACATACGCACGACCTTTGAAGACCATATACATGAAAGCAAAGGCTTCAAAATGAGACCAAGTAGGTCTTTCTATCTCCTCGCCTTCTCTGTAAATCGGCGTCAGAAGTTGAAGAACGGTGTCTATGAAACAAGTAACTTTGCAATCCTTGCTGAGCATACCACGGGCTTTACATACGCGCGATATTTGAAGAGCATATACATAAAAACAAAGGCTTCAAAATGAGACCAAGTAGGTCTTTCTATCTCCTTGCTTTCTCTGTAAATCGGCGTCAGAAGTTTAAGAACGGTGTCTATGAAACAAGTAACTTTGCAATCCTTGCTGAGCATACCACGGGCTTTACATACGCACGATATTTGAAGAGCATACACATAAAAACAAAGGCTTCAAAATGAGACCAAGTAGGTCTTTCTATCTCCTCGCCTTCTCTGTAAATCGGCGTCAGAAGTTGAAGAAAGGTGTTTATTAAGATGAAGAACAGTCTCTATGAAACAAGTAACTTTGCAATCCTTGCTGAGCATACCACGGGCTTTACATACGCACGACCTTTGAAGAGCATATACATGAAAACAAATGCTTCAAAATGAGACCAAGTAGGTCTTTCTATCTCCTCGCCTTCTCTGTAAATCGGCGTCAGAAGTTGAAGAACGGTGTCTAAGAAACAAGTAAATTTGCAATCCTTGCTGAGCATACCACATTATCATCACATTACATACAGACGATATTTAAAGAGCAAATACATGAAATCAAAAGATTCAAAATGAGACCACGTACGTCTTTCTATCTCCTCGCCTTCTCTGTAAATCGGCGTCAGAAGTTGAAGAAAGGTGTTTATGAAGATGAAGAACAGTCTCTATGAAACAAGTAATTTTGCAATTCTTGCTGAGCATACCACGGGCTTTACATACGCACGATATTTGATGAGCAAATACATAAAAACAAAGGCTTCAAAATGAGACCAAGCAGGTCTTTCTATCTCCTTGCTTTCTCTGTAAATCGGCGTCAGAAGTTTAAGAACGGTGTTTATGAAGAACAGTCTCTATGAAACAAGTAACTTTGCAATCCTTGCTGAGCATACCACGGGCTTTACATACGCACGACCTTTGAAGAGCATATACATGAAAGCAAAGGCTTCAAAATGAGACAAAGTAGGTCTTTCTATCTCCTCGCCTTCTCTGTAAATCGGCGTCAGAAGTTGAAGAACGGTGTCTATGAAACAAGTAACTTTGCAATCCTTGCTGAGCATACCACGGGCTTTACATACGCACGATATTTGAAGAGCATATACATAAAAACAAAGGCTTCAAAATGAGACCAAGTAGGTCTTTCTATCTCCTCGCCTTCTCTGTAAATCGGCGTCAGAAGTTGAAGAAAGGTGTTTATGAAGATGAAGAACAGTCTCTATGAAACAAGTAACTTTGCAATCCTTGCTGAGCATACCACGGGCTTTACATACGCACGACCTTTAAAGAGCATATACATGAAAACAAATGCTTCAAAATGAGACCAAGTAGGTCTTTCTATCTCCTCGCCTTCTCTGTAAATCGGCGTCAGAAGTTGAAGAACGGTGTCTAAGAAACAAGTAAATTTGCAATCCTTGCTGAGCATACCACATTATCATCACATTACATACAGACGATATTTAAAGAGCAAATACATGAAATCAAAAGATTCAAAATGAGACCACGTACGTCTTTCTATCTCCTCGCCTTCTCTGTAAATCGGCGTCAGAAGTTGAAGAAAGGTGTTTATGAAGATGAAGAACAGTCTCTATGAAACAAGTAATTTTGCAATTCTTGCTGAGCATACCACGGGCTTTACATACGCACGATATTTGACGAGCATATACATGAAAACAAATGCTTCAAAATGAGACCAAGTAGGTCTTTCTATCTTCTCGCCTTCTCTTTGAATCGGCGTCAGAAGTTGAAGAAAGGTGTTTATGAAGATGAAGAACAGTCTCTATGAAACAAGTAACTTTGCAATCCTTGCTGAGCATACCACGGGCTTTACATACGCACGACCTTTGAAGAGCATATACATGAAAGCAAAGGCTTCAAAATGAGACCAAGTAGGTCTTTCTATCTCCTCGCCTTCTCTGTAAATCGGTGTCAGAAGTTGAAGAACGGTGTCTATGAAACAAGTAACTTTGCAATCCTTGCTGAGCATACCACGGGCTTTACATACGCACGATATTTGAAGAGCAAATACATGAAATCAAAGGATTCAAAATGAGACCAAGTACGTCTTTTTATCTCCTCGCCTTCTCTGTAAATTGGCGTCAGAAGTTGAAGAACGGTGTTTATGAAGATGAAGAACAGTCTCTATGAAACAAGTAACTTTGCAATCCTTGCTGAGCATACCACGGGCTTTACATACGCACGACCTTTGAAGAGCATATACATGAAAGCAAAGGCTTCAAAATGAGACCAAGTAGGTCTTTCTATCTCCTCGCCTTCTCTGTAAATGGGCGTCAGAAGTTGAAGAACGGTGTCTATGATTCAAGTAACTTTGCAATCCTTGCTGAGCATACTACGGGCTTTACATACGAACGATATTTGAAGAGCATATACATGAAAGCAAAGGCTTCAAAATGAGAACAAGTAGGTCTTTCTATCTCCTCGCCTTCTCTGTAAATCGGCGTCAGAAGTTGAAGAAAGGTGTTTATGAAGATGAAGAACAGTCTCTATGAAACAAGTAATTTTGCAATTCTTGCTGAGCATACCACGGGCTTTACATACGCAAGATATTTGACGAGCATATACATGAAAACAAATGCTTCAAAATGAGACCAAGTAGGTCTTTCTATCTTCTCGCCTTCTCTTTGAATCGGCGTCAGAAGTTGAAGAAAGGTGTTTATGAAGATGAAGAACAGTCTCTATGAAACAAGTAACTTTGCAATCCTTGCTGAGCATACCACGGGCTTTACATACGCACGACCTTTGAAGAGCATATACATGAAAGCAAAGGCTTCAAAATGAGACCAAGTAGGTCTTTCTATCTCCTCGCCTTCTCTGTAAATCGGCGTCAGAGGTTGAAGAACGGTGTCTATGAAACAAGTAACTTTGCAATCCTTGCTGAGCATACCACGGGCTTTACATACGCACGATATTTGAAGAGCAAATACATAAAAACAAAGGCTTCAAAATGAGACCAAGTAGGTCTTTCTATCTCCTTGCTTTCTCTGTAAATCGGCGTCAGAAGTTTAAGAACGGTGTTTATGAAGAACAGTCTCTATGAAACAAGTAATTTTGCAATTCTTGCTGAGCATACCACGGGCTTTACATACGCACGATATTTGAAGAGCAAATACATAAAAACAAAGGCTTCAAAATGAGACCAAGTAGGTCTTTCTATCTCCTTGCTTTCTCTGTAAATCGGCGTCAGAAGTTTAAGAACGGTGTCTATGAAACAAGTAATTTTGCAATCCATGCTGAGCATACCACGGGCTTTACATACGAACGATATTTGAAGAGCATATACATGAAAACAAAGGCTTCAAAATGAGACCAAGTAGGTCTTTCTATCTTCTCGCCTTCTCTGTAAATTGGGGTCAGAAGTTGAAGAACGGTGTCTATGAAGATGAAGAATGGTATCTATGAAACAAGTAACTTTGCAATCCTTGCTGAGCATACCACGGGCTTTACATACGCACGATATTTGAAGAGCATATACATAAAAACAAAGGCTTCAAAATGAGACCAAGTAGGTCTTTCTATCTCCTCGCCTTCTCTGTAAATCGGCGTCAGAAGTTGAAGAAAGGTGTTTATTAAGATGAAGAACAGTCTCTATGAAACAAGTAACTTTGCAATCCTTGCTGAGCATACCACGGGCTTTACATACGCACGACCTTTGAAGAGCATATACATGAAAACAAATGCTTCAAAATGAGACCAAGTAGGTCTTTCTATCTCCTCGCCTTCTCTGTAAATCGGCGTCAGAAGTTGAAGAACGGTGTCTAAGAAACAAGTAAATTTGCAATCCTTGCTGAGCATACCACGGGCTTTACATACGGACGACCTTTGAAGAGCATATACATGAAAGCAAAGGCTTCAAAATGAGACCAAGTAGGTCTTTCTATCTCCTCGCCTTCTCTGTAAATCGGCGTCAGAGGTTGAAGAACGGTGTCTATGAAACAAGTAACTTTGCAATCCTTGCTGAGCATACCACGGGCTTTACATACGAAAGATATTTGAAGAGCATATACATGAAAACAAAGGCTTCAAAATGACACCAAGTAGGTCTTTCTATCTTCTCGCCTTCTCTGTAAATTGGGGTCAGAAGTTGAAGAACGGTGTCTATGAAGATGAAGAACGGTATCTATGAAACAAGTAACTTTGCAATCCTTGCTGAGCATACCACGGGCTTTACATACGGACGACCTTTGAAGAGCATATACATGAAAGCAAAGGCTTCATAATGAGACCAAGTAGGTCTTTCTATCTCCTTTCCTTCTCTGTAAATCGGCGTCAGAAGTTGAAGAACGGTGTCTAAGAAACAAGTAAATTTGCAATCCTTGCTGAGCATACCACGGGCTTTACATACGGACGACCTTTGAAGAGCATATACATGAAAGCAAAGGCTTCAAAATGAGACCAAGTAGGTCTTTCTATCTCCACGCCTTCTCTGTAAATCGGCGTCAGAGGTTGAAGAACGGTGTCTATGAAACAAGTAACTTTGCAATCCTTGCTGAGCATACCACGGGCTTTACATACGAAAGATATTTGAAGAGCATATACATGAAAACAAAGGCTTCAAAATGACACCAAGTACGTCTTTCTATCTCCTCGCCTTCTCTGTTAATCGGCGTCAGAAGTTGAAGAAAGGTGTTTATGAAGATGAAGAACAGTCTCTATGAAACAAGTAACTTTGCAATCCTTGCTGAGCATACCACGGACTTTACATACGCACGACCTTTGAAGACCATATACATGAAAGCAAAGGCTTCAAAATGAGATCAAGTAGGTCTTTCTATCTCCTCGCCTTATCTGTAAATCGGCGTCAGAAGTTGAAGAACGGTGTCTATGAAACAAGTAACTTTGCAATCCTTGCTGAGCATACCACGGGCTTTACATACGCACGATATTTGAAGAGCTTATACATGAAAACTAAGGCTTCAAAATGAGACCAAGTAGGTCTTTCTATCTCCTCGCCTTCTTTGTAAATCGGCGTCAGAAGTTGAAGAACGGTGTCTATGAAACAAGTAACTTTGCAATCCTTGCTGAGCATACCACGGGCTTTACATACGCACGACCTTTGAAGAGCATATACATGAAAGCAAAGGCTTCAAAATGAGACCAAGTAGGTCTTTCTATCTCCTCGCCTTCTTTGTAAATCGGCGTCAGAAGTTGAAGAACGGTGTCTATGAAACAAGTAACTTTGCAATCCTTGCTGAGCATACCACGGGCTTTGCATACGCACGACCTTTGAAGAGCATATACATGAAAACAAATGCTTCAAAATGAGACCAAGTAGGTCTTTCTATCTCCTCGCCTTCTCTGTAAATCGGCGTCAGAAGTTGAAGAACGGTGTCTAAGAAACAAGTAAATTTGCAATCCTTGCTGTGCATACCACGGGCTTTACATACGGACGATATTTAAGGAGCAAATACATGAAATCAAAAGATTCAAAATGAGACCACGTACGTCTTTCTATCTCCTCGCCTTCTCTGTAAATCGGCGTCAGAAGTTGAAGAAAGGTGTTTATGAAGATGAAGAACAGTATCTATGAAGCAAGTAACTTTGCAATCCTTGCTGAGCATACCACGGGCTTTACATACGCACGATATTTGACGAGCATATACATGAAAACAAATGCTTGAAAATGAGACCAAGTAGGTCTTTCTATCTCCTCGCCTTCTCTGTAAATCGGCGTCAGAAGTTGAAGAAAGGTGTTTATGAAGATGAAGAACAGTCTCTATGAAACAAGTAACTTTGCAATCCTTGCTGAGCATACCACGGGCTTTACATACGCACGACCTTTGAAGAGCATATACATGAAAGCAAAAGCTTCAAAATGAGACCAAGTAGGTCTTTCTATCTCCTCGCCTTCTCTGTAAATCGGTGTCAGAAGTTGAAGAACGGTGTCTATGAAACAAGTAACTTTGCAATCCTTGCTGAGCATACCACGGGCTTTACATACGCACGATATTTGAAGAGCAAATACATGAAATCAAAGGATTCAAAATGAGACCAAGTACGTCTTTTTATCTCCTCGCCTTCTCTGTAAATTGGCGTCAGAAGTTGAAGAACGGTGTTTATGAAGATGAAGAACAGTCTCTATGAAACAAGTAACTTTGCAATCCTTGCTGAGCATACCACGGGCTTTACATACGCACGACCTTTGAAGAGCATATACATGAAAGCAAAGGCTTCAAAATGAGACCAAGTAGGTCTTTCTATCTCCTCGCCTTCTCTGTAAATGGGCGTCAGAAGTTGAAGAACGGTGTCTATGATTCAAGTAACTTTGCAATCCTTGCTGAGCATACTACGGGCTTTACATACGAACGATATTTGAAGAGCATATACATGAAAGCAAAGGCTTCAAAATGAGAACAAGTAGGTCTTTCTATCTCCTCGCCTTCTCTGTAAATCGGCGTCAGAAGTTGAAGAAAGGTGTTTATGAAGATGAAGAACAGTCTCTATGAAACAAGTAATTTTGCAATTCTTGCTGAGCATACCACGGGCTTTACATACGCACGATATTTGACGAGCATATACATGAAAACAAATGCTTCAAAATGAGACCAAGTAGGTCTTTCTATCTTCTCGCCTTCTCTTTGAATCGGCGTCAGAAGTTGAAGAAAGGTGTTTATGAAGATGAAGAACAGTCTCTATGAAACAAGTAACTTTGCAATCCTTGCTGAGCATACCACGGGCTTTACATACGCACGACCTTTGAAGAGCATATACATGAAAGCAAAGGCTTCAAAATGAGACCAAGTAGGTCTTTCTATCTCCTCGCCTTCTCTGTAAATCGGCGTCAGAAGTTGAAGAAAGGTGTTTATGAAGATGAAGAACAGTCTCTATGAAACAAGTAACTTTGCAATCCTTGCTGAGCATACCACGGGCTTTACATACGCACGACCTTTAAAGAGCATATACATGAAAGCAAAGGCTTCAAAATGAGACAAAGTAGGTCTTTCTATCTCCTCGCCTTCTCTGTAAATCGGCGTCAGAAGTTGAAGAACGGTGTCTATGAAACAAGTAACTTTGCAATCCTTGCTGAGCATACCACGGTCTTTACATACGCACGATATTTGAAGAGCAAATACATGAAATCAAAGGATTCAAAATGAGACCAAGTACGTCTTTTTATCTCCTCGCCGTCTCTGTAAATTGGCGTCAGAAGTTGAAGAACGGTGTTTATGAAGATGAAGAACAGTCTCTATGAAACAAGTAACTTTGCAATCCTTGCTGAGCATACCACGGGCTTTACATACGCACGACCTTTGAAGAGCATATACATGAAAGCAAAGGCTTCAAAATGAGACCAAGTAGGTCTTTCTATCTCCTCGCCTTCTCTGTAAATGGGCGTCAGAAGTTGAAGAACGGTGTCTATGATTCAAGTAACTTTGCAATCCTTGCTGAGCATACCACGGGCTTTACATACGAACGATATTTGAAGAGCATATACATGAAAGCAAAGGCTTCAAAATGAGAACAAGTAGGTCTTTCTATCTCCTCGCCTTCTCTGTAAATCGGCGTCAGAAGTTGAAGAAAGGTGTTTATGAAGATGAAGAACAGTCTCTATGAAACAAGTAATTTTGCAATTCTTGCTGAGCATACCACGGGCTTTACATACGCACGATATTTGAAGAGCAAATACATAAAAACAAAGGCTTCAAAATGAGACCAAGTAGGTCTTTCTATCTCCTTGCTTTCTCTGTAAATCGGCGTCAGAAGTTTAAGAACGGTGTCTATGAAACAAGTAACTTTGCAATCCATGCTGAGCATACCACGGGCTTTACATACGAACGATATTTGAAGAGCATATACATAAAAACAAAGGCTTCAAAATGAGACCAAGTAGGTCTTTCTATCTTCTCGCCTTCTCTGTAAATTGGCGTCACAAGTTGAAGAACGGTGTCTATGAAGATGAAGAACGGTATCTATGAAGCAAGTAACTTTGCAATCCTTGCTGAGCATACCACGGGCTTTACATACGCACGATATTTGACGAGCATATACATGAAAACAAATGCTTCAGAATGAGACCAAGTAGGTCTTTCTATCTCCTCGCCTTCTCTGTAAATCGGCGTCAGAAGTTGAAGAACGGTGTCTAAGAAACAAGTAAATTTGCAATCCTTGCTGAGCATACCACGGGCTTTACATACGGACGATATTTAAAGAGCAAATACATGAAATCAAAGGATTCAAAATGAGACCAAGTACGTCTTTCTATCTCCTCGCCTTCTCTGTCAATCGGCGTCAGATGTTGAAGAAAGGTGTTTTTGAAGATGAAGAACAGTCTCTATGAAACAAGTAACTTTGCAATCCTTGCTGAGCAAACCACGGGCTTTACATACGGACGATATTTAAAGAGCATATACATGAAAGCAAAGGCGACAAAATGAGACCAAGTAGGTCTTTCTATCTCCTCGCCTTCTCTGTAAATCGGCGTCAGAAGTTGAAGAACGGTGTCTATGAAACAAGTAACTTTGCAATCCTTGCTGAGCATGCCACGGGCTTTACATACGCACGATATTTGAAGAGCATATACATAAAAACAAAGGCTTCAAAATGAGACCAAGTACGTCTTTCTATCTCCTCGCCTTCTCTGTAAATCGGCGTCAGAAGTTGAAGAACGGTGTCTATGAAGATGAAGAATGGTATCTATGAAACAAGTAACTTTGCAATCCTTGCTGAGCATACCAAGGGCTTTACATACGGACGATATTTAAAGAGCAAATACATGAAATAAAAGGCTTCAAAATGAGACCAAGTACGTCTTTCTATCTCCTCGCCTTCTCTGTAAATCGGCGTCAGAAGTTGAAGAAAGGTATTTATGAAGATGAAGAACAGTCTCTATGAAACAAGTAACTTTGCAATCCTTGCTGAGCATACCACGGGCCTTACATACGGACGATATTTAAAGAGCATATACATGAAAGCAAAGGCTTCAAAATGAGACCAAGTAGGTCTTTCCATCTCCTCGCCTTCTCTGTAAATCGGCGTCAGAAGTTGAAGAACGGTGTCTATGAAACAAGTAACTTTGCAATCCTTGCTGAGCATACCACGGGCTTTACATACGCACGATATTTAAATAGCATATACATAAAAACAAAGGCTTCAAAATGAGACCAAGTAGGTCTTTCTATCTCCTCGCCTTCTCTGTAAATCGGCGTCAGAAGTTGAAGAACGGTGTCTATGAAACAAGTAACTTTGCAATCCTTGCTGAGCATACCACGGGCTTTACATACGCACGATATTTGAAGAGCATATACATGAAAACAAAGGCTTCAAAATGAGACCAAGTAGGTCTTTCTAACTTCTCGCCTTCTCTGTAAATTGGGGTCAGAAGTTGAAGAACGGTGTCTATGAAGATGAAGAATGGTATCTATGAAACAAGTAACTTTGCAATCCTTGCTGAGCATACCACGGGCTTTACATACGGACGATATTTAAAGAGCAAATACATGAAATCAAAGGCTTCAAAATGAGACCAAGTACGTCTTTCTATCTCTTCGCCTTCTCTGTAAATCGGCGTCAGAAGTTGAAGAACGGTGTTTATGAAACAAGTAACTTTGCAATCCTTGCTGAGCATACCACGGGCTTTACATACGAACGATATTTGAAGAGCATATACATGAAAACAAAGGCTTCAAAATGAGACCAAGTAGGTCTTTCTATCTTCTCGCCTTCTCTGTAAATTGGGGTCAGAAGTTGAAGAACGGTGTCTATGAAGATGAAGAATGGTATCTATGAAACAAGTAACTTTGCAATCCTTGCTGAGCATACCACGGGCTTTACATACGGACGATATTTAAAGAGCAAATACATAAAATCAAAGGCTTCAAAATGAGACCAAGTACGTCTTTCTATCTCCTCGCCTTCTCTGTAAATCGGCGTCAGAAGTTGAAGAAAGGTATTTATGAAGATGAAGAACAGTCTCTATGAAACAAGTAACTTTGCAATCCTTGCTGAGCATACCACGGGCCTTACATACGGACGATATTTAAAGAGCATATACATGAAAGCAAAGGCTTCAAAATGAGACCAAGTAGGTCTTTCCATCTCCTCGCCTTCTCTGTAAATGGGCGTCAGAAGTTGAAGAACGGTGTCTATGAAACAAGTAACTTTGCAATCCTTGCTGAGCATACCACGGGCTTTACATACGCACGATATTTGAAGAGCATATACATAAAAACAAAGGCTTCAAAATGAGACCAAGTAGGTCTTTCTATCTCCTCGCCTTCTCTGTAAATCGGCGTCAGAAGTTGAAGAACGGTGTCTATGAAACAAGTAACTTTGCAATCCTTGCTGAGCATACCACGGGCTTTACATACGAACGATATTTGAAGAGCATATACATGAAAACAAAGGCTTCAAAATGAGACCAAGTAGGTCTTTCTATCTTCTCGCCTTCTCTGTAAATTGGGGTCAGAAGTTGAAGAACGGTGTTTATGAAACAAGTAACTTTGCAATCCTTGCTGAGCATACCACGGGCTTTACATACGAACGATATTTGAAGAGCATATACATGAAAACAAAGGCTTCAAAATGAGACCAAGTAGGTCTTTCTATCTTCTCGCCTTCTCTGTAAATTGGGGTCAGAAGTTGAAGAACGGTGTCTATGAAGATGAAGAATGGTATCTATGAAACAAGTAACTTTGCAATCCTTGCTGAGCATACCACGGGCTTTACATACGGACGATATTTAAAGAGCAAATACATGAAAGCAAAGGCTTCAAAATGAGACCAAGTAGGTCTTTCCATCTCCTCGCCTTCTCTGTAAATCGGCGTCAGAAGTTGAAGAACGGTGTCTATGAAACAAGTAACTTTGCAATCCTTGCTGAGCATACCACGGGCTTTACATACGCACGATATTTGAAGAGCATATATAATAAGATACGATATATATAAGAGCATATAACTATACATGAAAACAAAGGCTTCAAAATGAGACCAAGTAGGTCTTTCTATCTTCTCGCCTTCTCTGTAAATTGGGGTCAGAAGTTGAAGAACGGTGTCTATGAAGATGAAGAATGGTATCTATGAAACAAGTAACTTTACAATCCTTGCTGAGCATACCACGGGCTTTACATACGGACGATAATTAAAGAGCAAATACATGAAATCAAAGGCTTCTAAATGAGACCAAGTACGTCTTTCTATCTCCTCGCCTTCTCTGTAAATCGGCGTCAGAAGTTGAAGAACGGTGTTTATGAAACAAGTAACTTTGCAATCCTTGCTGAGCATACCACGGGCTTTACATACGAACGATATTTGAAGAGCATATACATGAAAACAAAGGCTTCAAAATGAGACCAAGTAGGTCTTTCTATCTTGGCGCCTTCTCTGTAAATTGGGGTCAGAAGTTGAAGAACGGTGTCTATGAAGATGAAGAATGGTACCTATGAAACAAGTAACTTTGCAATCCTTGCTGAGCATACCACGGGCTTTACATACGGACGATATTTAAAGAGCAAATACATGAAATCAAAGGCTTCAAAATGAGACCAAGTACGTCTTTCTATCTCCTCGCCTTCTCTGTAAATCGGCGTCAGAAGTTGAAGAAAGGTGTTTATGAAGATGAAGAACAGTCTCTATGAAACAAGTAACTTTGCAATCCTTGCTGAGCATACCACGGGCTTTACATACGGACGATATTTAAAGAGCATATACATGAAAGCAAAGGCTTCAAAATGAGACCAAGTAGGTCTTTCCATCTCCTCGCCTTCTCTGTAAATCGGCGTCAGAAGTTGAAGAACGGTGTCTATGAAACAAGTAACTTTGCAATCCTTGCTGAGCATACCACGGGCTTTACATACGCACGATATTTGAAGAGCATATACATAAAAACAAAGGCTTCAAAATGAGACCAAGTAGGTCTTTCTATCTCCTCGCCTTCTCTGTAAATCGGCGTCAGAAGTTGAAGAACGGTGTCTATGAAACAAGTAACTTTGCAATCCTTGCTGAGCATACCACGGGCTTTACATACGAACGATATTTGAAGAGCATATACATGAAAACAAAGGCTTCAAAATGAGACCAAGTAGGTCTTTCTATCTTCTCGCCTTCTTTGTAAATTGGGGTCAGAAGTTGAAGAACGGTGTCTATGAAGATGAAGAATGGTATCTATGAAACAAGTAACTTTGCAATCCTTGCTGAGCATACCACGGGCTTTACATACGGACGATATTTAAAGAGCAAATACATGAAATCAAAGGCTTCAAAATGAGACCAAGTACGTCTTTCTATCTCCTCGCCTTCTCTGTAAATCGGCGTCAGAAACTGAAGAAAGGTATTTATGAAGATGAAGAACAGTCTCTATGAAACAAGTAACTTTGCAATCCTTGCTGAGCATACCACGGGCCTTACATACGGACGATATTTAAAGATCATATACATGAAAGCAAAGGCTTCAAAATGAGACCAAGTAGGTCTTTCCATCTCCTCGCCTTCTCTGTAAATCGGCGTCAGAAGTTGAAGAACGGTGTCTATGAAACAAGTAACTTTGCAATCCTTGCTGAGCATACCACGGGCTTTACATACGCACGATATTTGAAGAGCATATACATAAAAACAAAGGCTTCAAAATGAGACCAAGTAGGTCTTTCTATCTCCTCGCCTTCTCTGTAAATCGGCGTCAGAAGTTGAAGAACGGTGTTTATGAAACAAGTAACTTTGCAATCCTTGCTGAGCATACCACGGGCTTTACATACGAACGATATTTGAAGAGCATGTACATGAAAACAAAGGCTTCAAAATGAGACCAAGTAGGTCTTTCTATCTTCTCGCCTTCTTTGTAAATTGGGGTCAGAAGTTGAAGAACGGTGTCTATGAAGATGAAGAATGGTATCTATGAAACAAGTAACTTTGCAATCCTTGCTGAGCATACCACGGGCTTTACATACGGACGATATTTAAAGAGCAAATACATGAAATCAAAGGCTTCAAAATGAGACCAAGTACGTCTTTCTATCTCCTCGCCTTCTCTGTAAATCGGCGTCAGAAGTTGAAGAAAGGTGTTTATGAAGATGAAGAACAGTCTCTATGAAACAAGTAACTTTGCAATCCTTGCTGAGCAAACCACGGGCTTTACATACGGACGATATTTAAAGAGCATATACATGAAAGCAAAGGTTTCAAAATGAGACCAAGTAGGTCTTTCTATCTCCTCGCCTTCTCTGTAAATCGGCGTCAGAAGTTGAAGAACGGTGTCTATGAAACAAGTAACTTTGCAATCCTTGCTGAGCATACCACGGGCTTTACATACGCACGATATTTGAAGAGCATATACATAAAAACACAGGCTTCAAAATGAGACCAAGTACGTCTTTCTATCTCCTCGCCTTCTCTGTAAATTGGGGTCAGAAGTTGAAGAACGGTGTCTATGAAGATGAAGAATGGTATCTATGAAACAAGTAACTTTGCAATCCTTGCTGAGCATACCAAGGGCTTTACATACGGACGATATTTAAAGAGCAAATACATGAAATCAAAGGCTTCAAAATGAGACCAAGTACGTCTTTCTATCTCCTCGCCTTCTCTGTAAATCGGCGTCAGAAGTTGAAGAAAGGTGTTTATGAAGATGAAGAACAGTCTCTATGAAACAAGTAACTTTGCAATCCTTGCTGAGCATACCACGGGCTTTACATACGCACGACCTTTGAAGAGCATATACATGAAAGCAAAGGCTTCAAAATGAGACCAAGTAGGTCTTTCTATCTCCTCGCCTTCTCTGTAAATGGGCGTCAGAAGTTGAAGAACGGTGTCTATGAAACAAGTAACTTTGCAATCCTTGCTGAGCAAACCACGGGCTTTACATACGGACGATATTTAAAGAGCATATACATGAAAGCAAAGGTTTCAAAATGAGACCAAGTACGTCTTTCTATCTCCTCGCCTTCTCTGTGAATCGGCGTCAGAAGTTGAAGAAAGGTGTTTTTGAAGATGAAGAACAGTCTCTATGAAACAAGTAACTTTGCAATCCTTGCTGAGCAAACCACGGGCTTTACATACGGACGATATTTAAAGAGCATATACATGAAAGCAAAGGCTTCAAAATGAGACCAAGTAGGTCTTTCTATCTCCTCGCCTTCTCTGTAAATCGGCGTCAGAAGTTGAAGAACGGTGTCTATGAAGATGAAGAATGGTATCTATGAAACAAGTAACTTTGCAATCCTTGCTGAGCATACCAAGGGCTTTACATACGGACGATATTTAAAGAGCAAATACATGAAATCAAAGGCTTCAAAATGAGACCAAGTACGTCTTTCTATCTCCTCGCCTTCTCTGTAAATCGGCGTCAGAAGTTGAAGAAAGGTATTTATGAAGATGAAGAACAGTCTCTATGAAACAAGTAACTTTGCAATCCTTGCTGAGCATACCACGGGCCTTACATACGGACGATATTTAAAGAGCATATACATGAAAGCAAAGGCTTCAAAATGAGACCAAGTAGGTCTTTCCATCTCCTCGCCTTCTCTGTAAATCGGCGTCAGTAGTTGAAGAACGGTGTCTATGAAACAAGTAACTTTGCAATCCTTGCTGAGCATACCACGGGCTTTACATACGCACGATATTTGAAGAGCATATACATAAAAACAAAGGCTTCAAAATGAGACCAAGTAGGTCTTTCTATCTTCTCGCCTTCTCTGTAAATTGGCGTCACAAGTTGAAGAACGGTGTCTATGAAGATGAAGAACGGTATCTATGAAGCAAGTAACTTTGCAATCCTTGCTGAGCATACCACGGGCTTTACATACGCACGATATTTGACGAGCATATACATGAAAACAAATGCTTCAGAATGAGACCAAGTAGGTCTTTCTATCTCCTCGCCTTCTCTGTAAATCGGCGTCAGAAGTTGAAGAACGGTGTCTAAGAAACAAGTAAATTTGCAATCCTTGCTGAGCATACCACGGGCTTTACATACGGACGATATTTAAAGAGCAAATACATGAAATCAAAGGATTCAAAATGAGACCAAGTACGTCTTTCTATCTCCTCGCCTTCTCTGAGAATCGGCGTCAGAAGTTGAAGAAAGGTGTTTTTGAAGATGAAGAACAGTCTCTATGAAACAAGTAACTTTGCAATCCTTGCTGAGCAAACCACGGGCTTTACATACGGACGATATTTAAAGAGCATATACATGAAAGCAAAGGCTTCAAAATGAGACCAAGTAGGTCTTTCTATCTCCTCGCCTTCTCTGTAAATCGGCGTCAGAAGTTGAAGAACGGTGTCTATGAAACAAGTAACTTTGCAATCCTTGCTGAGCATACCACGGGCTTTACATACGCACGATATTTGAAGAGCATATACATAAAAACAAAGGCTTCAAAATGAGACCAAGTAGGTCTTTCTATCTCCTCGCCTTCTCTGTAAATCGGCGTCAGAAGTTGAAGAAAGGTGTTTATGAAGATGAAGAACAGTCTCTATGAAACAAGTAACTTTGCAATCCTTGCTGAGCATACCACGGGCTTTACATACGCACGATATTTGAAGAGCATATACATAAAAACAAAGGCTTCAAAATGAGACCAAGTAGGTCTTTCTATCTCCTCGCCTTCTCTGTAAATCGGCGTCAGAAGTTGAAGAAAGGTGTTTATGAAGATGAAGAACAGTCTCTATGAAACAAGTAACTTTGCAATCCTTGCTGAGCATACCACGGGCTTTACATACGCACGACCTTTGAAGACCATATACATGAAAGCAAAGGCTTCAAAATGAGACCAAGTAGGTCTTTCTATCTCCTCGCCTTCTCTGTAAATCGGCGTCAGAAGTTGAAGAAAGGTGTTTATTAAAATTAAGAACAGTCTCTATGAAACAAGTAACTTTGCAATCCTTGCTGAGCATACCACGGGCTTTACATACGCACGACCTTTGAAGAGCATATACATGAAAGCAAAGGCTTCAAAATGAGACCAAGTAGAACTTTCTATCTCCTCGCCTTCTCTGTAAATCGGCGTCAGAAGTTGAAGAAAGGTGTTTATTAAAATTTAGAACAGTCTCTATGAAACAAGTAACTTTGCAATCCTTGCTGAGCATACCACGGGCTTTACATACGCACGACCTTTGAAGAGCATATACATGAAAGCAAAGGCTTCAAAATGAGACCAAGTAGGTTTTCTATCTTCTCGCCTTCTCTGTAAATTGGGGTCAGAAGTTGAAGAACGGTGTCTATGAAGATGAAGAATGGTATCTATGAAACAAGTAACTTTGCAATCCTTGCTGAGCATACCAAGGGCTTTACATACGGACGATATTTAAAGAGCAAATACATGAAATCAAAGGCTTCAAAATGAGACCAAGTACGTCTTTCTATCTCCTCGCCTTCTCTGTAAATCGGCGTCAGAAGTTGAAGAAAGGTGTTTATGAAGATGAAGAACAGTCTCTATGAAACAAGTAACTTTGCAATCCTTGCTGAGCATACCACGGGCTTTACATACGCACGACCTTTGAAGAGCATATACATGAAAGCAAAGGCTTCAAAATGAGACCAAGTAGGTCTTTCTATCTCCTCGCCTTCTCTGTAAATCGGCGTCAGAAGTTGAAGAAAGGTGTTTATTAAAATTAAGAACAGTCTCTATGAAACAAGTAACTTTGCAATCCTTGCTGAGCATACCAAGGGCTTTACATACGGACGATATTTAAAGAGCAAATACATGAAATCAAAGGCTTCAAAATGAGACCAAGTACGTCTTTCTATCTCCTCGCCTTCTCTGTAAATCGGCGTCAGAAGTTGAAGAAAGGTGTTTATGAAGATGAAGAACAGTCTCTATGAAACAAGTAACTTTGCAATCCTTGCTGAGCATACCACGGGCTTTACATACGCACGACCTTTGAAGAGCATATACATGAAAGCAAAGGCTTCAAAATGAGACCAAGTAGGTCTTTCTATCTCCTCGCCTTCTCTGTAAATGGGCGTCAGAAGTTGAAGAACGGTGTCTATGAAACAAGTAACTTTGCAATCCTTGCTGAGCATACCACGGGCCTTACATACGGACGATATTTAAAGAGCATATACATGAAAGCAAAGGCTTCAAAATGAGACCAAGTAGGTCTTTCCATCTCCTCGCCTTCTCTGTAAATCGGCGTCAGAAGTTGAAGAACGGTGTCTATGAAACAAGTAACTTTGCAATCCTTGCTGAGCATACCACGGGCTTTACATACGCACGATATTTGAAGAGCATATACATAAAAACAAAGGCTTCAAAATGAGACCAAGTAGGTCTTTCTATCTTCTCGCCTTCTCTGTAAATTGGCGTCACAAGTTGAAGAACGGTGTCTATGAAGATGAAGAACGGTATCTATGAAGCAAGTAACTTTGCAATCCTTGCTGAGCATACCACGGGCTTTACATACGCACGATATTTGACGAGCATATACATGAAAACAAATGCTTCAGAATGAGACCAAGTAGGTCTTTCTATCTCCTCGCCTTCTCTGTAAATCGGCGTCAGAAGTTGAAGAACGGTGTCTAAGAAACAAGTAAATTTGCAATCCTTGCTGAGCATACCACGGGCTTTACATACGGACGATATTTAAAGAGCAAATACATGAAATCAAAGGATTCAAAATGAGACCAAGTACGTCTTTCTATCTCCTCGCCTTCTCTGAGAATCGGCGTCAGAAGTTGAAGAAAGGTGTTTTTGAAGATGAAGAACAGTCTCTATGAAACAAGTAACTTTGCAATCCTTGCTGAGCAAACCACGGGCTTTACATACGGACGATATTTAAAGAGCATATACATGAAAGCAAAGGCTTCAAAATGAGACCAAGTAGGTCTTTCTATCTCCTCGCCTTCTCTGTAAATCGGCGTCAGAAGTTGAAGAACGGTGTCTATGAAACAAGTAACTTTGCAATCCTTGCTGAGCATACCACGGGCTTTACATACGCACGATATTTGAAGAGCATATACATAAAAACAAAGGCTTCAAAATGAGACCAAGTAGGTCTTTCTATCTCCTCGCCTTCTCTGTAAATCGGCGTCAGAAGTTGAAGAAAGGTGTTTATGAAGATGAAGAACAGTCTCTATGAAACAAGTAACTTTGCAATCCTTGCTGAGCATACCACGGGCTTTACATACGCACGATATTTGAAGAGCATATACATAAAAACAAAGGCTTCAAAATGAGACCAAGTAGGTCTTTCTATCTCCTCGCCTTCTCTGTAAATCGGCGTCAGAAGTTGAAGAAAGGTGTTTATGAAGATGAAGAACAGTCTCTATGAAACAAGTAACTTTGCAATCCTTGCTGAGCATACCACGGGCTTTACATACGCACGACCTTTGAAGACCATATACATGAAAGCAAAGGCTTCAAAATGAGACCAAGTAGGTCTTTCTATCTCCTCGCCTTCTCTGTAAATCGGCGTCAGAAGTTGAAGAAAGGTGTTTATTAAAATTAAGAACAGTCTCTATGAAACAAGTAACTTTGCAATCCTTGCTGAGCATACCACGGGCTTTACATACGCACGACCTTTGAAGAGCATATACATGAAAGCAAAGGCTTCAAAATGAGACCAAGTAGAACTTTCTATCTCCTCGCCTTCTCTGTAAATCGGCGTCAGAAGTTGAAGAAAGGTGTTTATTAAAATTTAGAACAGTCTCTATGAAACAAGTAACTTTGCAATCCTTGCTGAGCATACCACGGGCTTTACATACGCACGACCTTTGAAGAGCATATACATGAAAGCAAAGGCTTCAAAATGAGACCAAGTAGGTTTTCTATCTTCTCGCCTTCTCTGTAAATTGGGGTCAGAAGTTGAAGAACGGTGTCTATGAAGATGAAGAATGGTATCTATGAAACAAGTAACTTTGCAATCCTTGCTGAGCATACCAAGGGCTTTACATACGGACGATATTTAAAGAGCAAATACATGAAATCAAAGGCTTCAAAATGAGACCAAGTACGTCTTTCTATCTCCTCGCCTTCTCTGTAAATCGGCGTCAGAAGTTGAAGAAAGGTGTTTATGAAGATGAAGAACAGTCTCTATGAAACAAGTAACTTTGCAATCCTTGCTGAGCATACCACGGGCTTTACATACGCACGACCTTTGAAGAGCATATACATGAAAGCAAAGGCTTCAAAATGAGACCAAGTAGGTCTTTCTATCTCCTCGCCTTCTCTGTAAATCGGCGTCAGAAGTTGAAGAAAGGTGTTTATTAAAATTAAGAACAGTCTCTATGAAACAAGTAACTTTGCAATCCTTGCTGAGCATACCACGAGCTTTACATACGCACGACCTTTGAAGAGCATATACATGAAAGCAAAGGCTTCAAAATGAGACCAAGTAGGTCTTTCTATCTCCTCGCCTTCTCTGTAAATCGGCGTCAGAAGTTGAAGAACGGTGTCTATGAAACAAGTAACTTTGCAATCCTTGCTGAGCATACCACGGGCTTTACATACGCACGACCTTTGAAGAGCATATACATGAAAGCAAAGGCTTCAAAATGAGACCAAGTAGGTCTTTCTATCTCCTCGCCTTCTCTGTAAATCGGCGTCAGAAGTTGAAGAACGGTGTCTATGAAACAAGTAACTTTGCAATCCTTGCTGAGCATACCACGGGCTTTACATACGAACGATATTTGAAGAGCATATACATGAAAACAAAGGCTTCAAAATGAGACCAAGTAGGTCTTTCTATCTTCTCGCCTTCTCTGTAAATTGGGGTCAGAAGTTGAAGAACGGTGTCTATGAAGATGAAGAATGGTATCTATGAAACAAGTAACTTTGCAATCCTTGCTGAGCATACCAAGGGCTTTACATACGGACGATATTTAAAGAGCAAATACATGAAATCAAAGGCTTCAAAATGAGACCAAGTACGTCTTTCTATCTCCTCGCCTTCTCTGTAAATCGGCGTCAGAAGTTGAAGAAAGGTGTTTATGAAGATGAAGAACAGTCTCTATGAAACAAGTAACTTTGCAATCCTTGCTGAGCATACCACGGGCTTTACATACGCACGACCTTTGAAGAGCATATACATGAAAGCAAAGGCTTCAAAATGAGACCAAGTAGGTCTTTCTATCTCCTCGCCTTCTCTGTAAATCGGCGTCAGAAGTTGAAGAAAGGTGTTTATTAAAATTAAGAACAGTCTCTATGAAACAAGTAACTTTGCAATCCTTGCTGAGCATACCACGAGCTTTACATACGCACGACCTTTGAAGAGCATATACATGAAAGCAAAGGCTTCAAAATGAGACCAAGTAGGTCTTTCTATCTCCTCGCCTTCTCTGTAAATCGGCGTCAGAAGTTGAAGAACGGTGTCTATGAAACAAGTAACTTTGCAATCCTTGCTGAGCATACCACGGGCTTTACATACGCACGACCTTTGAAGAGCATATACATGAAAGCAAAGGCTTCAAAATGAGACCAAGTAGGTCTTTCTATCTCCTCGCCTTCTCTGTAAATCGGCGTCAGAAGTTGAAGAACGGTGTCTATGAAACAAGTAACTTTGCAATCCTTGCTGAGCATACCACGGGCTTTACATACGCACGATATTTGAAGAGCATACACATAAAAACAAAGGCTTCAAAATGAGACCAAGTAGGTCTTTCTATCTCCTCGCCTTCTCTGTAAATCGGCGTCAGAAGTTGAAGAAAGGTGTTTATTAAGATGAAGAACAGTCTCTATGAAACAAGTAACTTTGCAATCCTTGCTGAGCATACCACGGGCTTTACATACGCACGACCTTTGAAGAGCATATACATGAAAGCAAAGGCTTCAAAATGAGACCAAGTAGGTCTTTCTATCTCCTCGCCTTCTCTGTAAATCGGCGTCAGAAGTTGAAGAACGGTGTCTATGAAACAAGTAACTTTGCAATCCTTGCTGAGCATACCACGGGCTTTACATACGAACGATATTTGAAGAGCATATACATGAAAACAAAGGCTTCAAAATGAGACCAAGTAGGTCTTTCTATCTTCTCGCCTTCTCTGTAAATTGGGGTCAGAAGTTGAAGAACGGTGTCTATGAAGATGAAGAATGGTATCTATGAAACAAGTAACTTTGCAATCCTTGCTTAGCATACCAAGGGCTTTACATACGGACGATATTTAAAGAGCAAATACATGAAATCAAAGGCTTCAAAATGAGACCAAGTACGTCTTTCTATCTCCTCGCCTTCTCTGTAAATCGGCGTCAGAAGTTGAAGAAAGGTGTTTATGAAGATGAAGAACAGTCTCTATGAAACAAGTAACTTTGCAATCCTTGCTGAGCATACCACGGGCTTTACATACGCACGACCTTTGAAGAGCATATACATGAAAGCAAAGGCTTCAAAATGAGACCAAGTAGGTCTTTCTATCTCCTCGCCTTCTCTGTAAATCGGCGTCAGAAGTTGAAGAAAGGTGTTTATTAAAATTAAGAACAGTCTCTATGAAACAAGTAACTTTGCAATCCTTGCTGAGCAAACCACGGGCTTTACATACGGACGATATTTAAAGAGCATATACATGAAAGCAAAGGCTTCAAAATGAGACCAAGTAGGTCTTTCTATCTCCTCGCCTTCTCTGTAAATCGGCGTCAGAAGTTGAAGAACGGTGTCTATGAAGATGAAGAATGGTATCTATGAAACAAGTAACTTTGCAATCCTTGCTGAGCATACCAAGGGCTTTACATACGGACGATATTTAAAGAGCAAATACATGAAATCAAAGGCTTCAAAATGAGACCAAGTACGTCTTTCTATCTCCTCGCCTTCTCTGTAAATCGGCGTCAGAAGTTGAAGAAAGGTATTTATGAAGATGAAGAACAGTCTCTATGAAACAAGTAACTTTGCAATCCTTGCTGAGCATACCACGGGCCTTACATACGGACGATATTTAAAGAGCATATACATGAAAGCAAAGGCTTCAAAATGAGACCAAGTAGGTCTTTCCATCTCCTCGCCTTCTCTGTAAATCGGCGTCAGAAGTTGAAGAACGGTGTCTATGAAACAAGTAACTTTGCAATCCTTGCTGAGCATACCACGGGCTTTACATACGCACGATATTTGAAGAGCATATACATAAAAACAAAGGCTTCAAAATGAGACCAAGTAGGTCTTTCTATCTTCTCGCCTTCTCTGTAAATTGGCGTCACAAGTTGAAGAACGGTGTCTATGAAGATGAAGAACGGTATCTATGAAGCAAGTAACTTTGCAATCCTTGCTGAGCATACCACGGGCTTTACATACGCACGATATTTGACGAGCATATACATGAAAACAAATGCTTCAGAATGAGACCAAGTAGGTCTTTCTATCTCCTCGCCTTCTCTGTAAATCGGCGTCAGAAGTTGAAGAACGGTGTCTAAGAAACAAGTAAATTTGCAATCCTTGCTGAGCATACCACGGGCTTTACATACGCACGATTTTTAAAGAGCATATACATGAAAACAAAGGATTCAAAATGAGACCAAGTACGTCTTTCTATCACCTCGCCTTCTCTGTGAATCGGCATCAGAAGTTGAAGAACGGTCTCTATGAAACATGTAACTTTGCAATCCTCGCTGAGCATACCAAGGGCTTTACATACGGACGATATTTAAAGAGCATATACATGAAAGCAAAGGCTTCAAAATGAGACCAAGTAGGTCTTTCTATCTCCTCGCCTTCTCTGTAAATCGGCGTCAGAAGTTGAAGAACGGTGTCTATGAAACAAGTAACTTTGCAATCCTTGCTGAGCATACCACGGGCTTTACATACGCACGATATTTGAAGAGCATATACATAAAAACACAGGCTTCAAAATGAGACCAAGTACGTCTTTCTATCTCCTCGCCTTCTCTGTAAATCGGCGTCAGAAGTTGAAGAAAGGTATTTATGAAGATGAAGAATAGTCTCTATGAAACAAGTAACTTTGCAATCCTTGCTGAGCATACCACGGGCCTTACATACGGACGATATTTAAAGAGCATATACATGAAAGCAAAGGCTTCAAAATGAGACCAAGTAGGTCTTTCCATCTCCTCGCCTTCTCTGTAAATCGGCGTCAGAAGTTGAAGAACGGTGTCTATGAAACAAGTAACTTTGCAATCCTTGCTGAGCATACCACGGGCTTTACATACGCACGATATTTGAAGAGCATATACATAAAAACAAAGGCTTCAAAATGAGACCAAGTAGGTCTTTCTATCTCCTCGCCTTCTCTGTAAATCGGCGTCAGAAGTTGAAGAAAGGTGTTTATGAAGATGAAGAACAGTCTCTATGAAACAAGTAACTTTGCAATCCTTGCTGAGCATACCACGGGCTTTACATACGAACGACCTTTGAAGAGCATATACATGAAAGCAAAGGCTTCAAAATGAGACCAAGTAGGTCTTTCTATCTCCTCGCCTTCTCTGTAAATCGGCGTCAGAAGTTGAAGAAAGGTGTTTATTAAAATTAAGAACAGTCTCTATGAAACAAGTAACTTTGCAATCCTTGCTGAGCATACCACGGGCTTTACATACGCACGACCTTTGAAGAGCATATACATGAAAGCAAAGGCTTCAAAATGAGACCAAGTAGAACTTTCTATCTCCTCGCCTTCTCTGTAAATCGGCGTCAGAAGTTGAAGAAAGGTGTTTATTAAAATTTAGAACAGTCTCTATGAAACAAGTAACTTTGCAATCCTTGCTGAGCATACCACGGGCTTTACATACGCACGACCTTTGAAGAGCATATACATGAAAGCAAAGGCTTCAAAATGAGACCAAGTAGGTCTTTCTATCTCCTCGCCTTCTCTGTAAATCGGCGTCAGAAGTTGAAGAACGGTGTCTATGAAACAAGTAACTTTGCAATCCTTGCTGAGCATACCACGGGCTTTACATACGAACGATATTTGAAGAGCATATACATGAAAACAAAGGCTTCAAAATGAGACCAAGTAGGTCTTTCTATCTTCTCGCCTTCTCTGTAAATTGGGGTCAGAAGTTGAAGAACGGTGTCTATGAAGATGAAGAATGGTATCTATGAAACAAGTAACTTTGCAATCCTTGCTGAGCATACCAAGGGCTTTACATACGGACGATATTTAAAGAGCAAATACATGAAATCAAAGGCTTCAAAATGAGACCAAGTACGTCTTTCTATCTCCTCGCCTTCTCTGTAAATCGGCGTCAGAAGTTGAAGAACGGTGTCTATGAAACAAGTAACTTTGCAATCCTTGCTGAGCATACCACGGGCTTTACATACGAACGATATTTGAAGAGCATATACATGAAAACAAAGGCTTCAAAATGAGACCAAGTAGGTCTTTCTATCTTCTCGCCTTCTCTGTAAATTGGGGTCAGAAGTTGAAGAACGGTGTCTATGAAGATGAAGAATGGTATCTATGAAACAAGTAACTTTGCAATCCTTGCTGAGCATACCAAGGGCTTTACATACGGACGATATTTAAAGAGCAAATACATGAAATCAAAGGCTTCAAAATGAGACCAAGTACGTCTTTCTATCTCCTCGCCTTCTCTGTAAATCGGCGTCAGAAGTTGAAGAAAGGTGTTTATGAAGATGAAGAACAGTCTCTATGAAACAAGTAACTTTGCAATCCTTGCTGAGCATACCACGGGCTTTACATACGCACGACCTTTGAAGAGCATATACATGAAAGCAAAGGCTTCAAAATGAGACCAAGTAGGTCTTTCTATCTCCTCGCCTTCTCTGTAAATCGGCGTCAGAAGTTGAAGAAAGGTGTTTATTAAAATTAAGAACAGTCTCTATGAAACAAGTAACTTTGCAATCCTTGCTGAGCATACCACGAGCTTTACATACGCACGACCTTTGAAGAGCATATACATGAAAGCAAAGGCTTCAAAATGAGACCAAGTAGGTCTTTCTATCTCCTCGCCTTCTCTGTAAATCGGCGTCAGAAGTTGAAGAACGGTGTCTATGAAACAAGTAACTTTGCAATCCTTGCTGAGCATACCACGGGCTTTACATACGAACGATATTTGAAGAGCATATACATGAAAACAAAGGCTTCAAAATGAGACCAAGTAGGTCTTTCTATCTTCTCGCCTTCTCTGTAAATTGGGGTCAGAAGTTGAAGAACGGTGTCTATGAAGATGAAGAATGGTATCTATGAAACAAGTAACTTTGCAATCCTTGCTGAGCATACCAAGGGCTTTACATACGGACGATATTTAAAGAGCAAATACATGAAATTAAAGGCTTCAAAATGAGACCAAGTACGTCTTTCTATCTCCTCGCCTTCTCTGTAAATCGGCGTCAGAAGTTGAAGAAAGGTGTTTATGAAGATGAAGAACAGTCTCTATGAAACAAGTAACTTTGCAATCCTTGCTGAGCATACCACGGGCTTTACATACGCACGACCTTTGAAGAGCATATACATGAAAGCAAAGGCTTCAAAATGAGACCAAGTAGGTCTTTCTATCTCCTCGCCTTCTCTTTAAATCGGCGTCAGAAGTTGAAGAACGGTGTCTATGAAACAAGTAACTTTGCAATCCTTGCTGAGCATACCACGGGCTTTACATACGCACGATATTTGAAGAGCATATACATAAAAACAAAGGCTTCAAAATGAGACCAAGTAGGTCTTTCTATCTCCTCGCCTTCTCTGTAAATCGGCGTCAGAAGTTGAAGAAAGGTGTTTATTAAGATGAAGAACAGTCTCTATGAAACAAGTAACTTTGCAATCCTTGCTGAGCATACCACGGGCTTTACATACGCACGACCTTTGAAGAGCATATACATGAAAGCAAAGGCTTCAAAATGAGACCAAGTAGGTCTTTCTATCTCCTCGCCTTCTCTGTAAATCGGCGTCAGAAGTTGAAGAACGGTGTCTATGAAACAAGTAACTTTGCAATCCTTGCTGAGCATACCACGGGCTTTACATACGCACGATATTTGAAGAGCATACACATGAAAACAAAGGCTTCAAAATGAGACCAAGTAGGTTTTCTATCTTCTCGCCTTCTCTGTAAATTGGGGTCAGAAGTTGAAGAACGGTGTCTATGAAGATGAAGAATGGTATCTATGAAACAAGTAACTTTGCAATCCTTGCTGAGCATACCAAGGGCTTTACATACGGACGATATTTAAAGAGCAAATACATGAAATCAAAGGCTTCAAAATGAGACCAAGTACGTCTTTCTATCTCCTCGCCTTCTCTGTAAATCGGCGTCAGAAGTTGAAGAAAGGTGTTTATGAAGATGAAGAACAGTCTCTATGAAACAAGTAACTTTGCAATCCTTGCTGAGCATACCACGGGCTTTACATACGCACGACCTTTGAAGAGCATATACATGAAAGCAAAGGCTTCAAAATGAGACCAAGTAGGTCTTTCTATCTCCTCGCCTTCTCTGTAAATCGGCGTCAGAAGTTGAAGAAAGGTGTTTATTAAAATTAAGAACAGTCTCTATGAAACAAGTAACTTTGCAATCCTTGCTGAGCATACCACGAGCTTTACATACGCACGACCTTTGAAGAGCATATACATGAAAGCAAAGGCTTCAAAATGAGACCAAGTAGGTCTTTCTATCTCCTCGCCTTCTCTGTAAATCGGCGTCAGAAGTTGAAGAAAGGTGTTTATTAAGATGAAGAACAGTCTCTATGAAACAAGTAACTTTGCAATCCTTGCTGAGCATACCACGGGCTTTACATACGCACGACCTTTGAAGAGCATATACATGAAAACAAAGGTTAAAAATGAGACCAAGTACGTCGTTCTATGTCCTCGTCTTCTCTGCAAATCGGCGTCTGAAGTTGAAGAATTGTGTCCATGAAACAAGTAACTTTGCAATCCTTTCTGAGCATACCACGGGCTTTACATACGCACGATATTTGAGGAACACATACATGAAAACAAAGGCTTCAAAATGAGACCAAGTAGGTTTTCTATCTTCTCGCCTTCTCTGTAAATTGGGGTCAGAAGTTGAAGAACGAAGATGAAGAATGGTCTATGAAGATGAAGAATGGTATCTATGAAACAAGTAACTTTGCAATCCTTGCTGAGCATACCACGGGCTTTACATACGGACGATATTTAAAGAGCTAATACATGAAATCAAAGGCTTCAAAATGAGACCAAGTACGTCTTTCTATCTCCTCGCCTTCTCTGTAAATCGGCGTCAGAAGTTGAAGAAAGGTGTTTATTAAGATGAAGAACAGTCTCTATGAAACAAGTAACTTTGCAATCCTTGCTGAGCATACCACGGGCTTTACATACGCACGACCTTTGAAGAGCATATACATGAAAGCAAAGGCTTCAAAATGAGACCAAGTAGGTCTTTCTATCTCCTCGCCTTCTCTGTAAATCGGCGTCAGAAGTTGAAGAACGGTGTCTATGAAACAAGTAACTTTGCAATCCTTGCTGAGCATACCACGGGCTTTACATACGCACGACCTTTGAAGAGCATATACATGAAAGCAAAGGCTTCAAAATGAGACCAAGTAGGTCTTTCTATCTCCTCGCCTTCTCTGTAAATCGGCGTCAGAAGTTGAAGAAAGGTGTTTATTAAGATGAAGAACAGTCTCTATGAAACAAGTAACTTTGCAATCCTTGCTGAGCATACCACGGGCTTTACATACGCACGACCTTTGAAGAGCATATACATGAAAGCAAAGGCTTCAAAATGAGACCAAGTAGGTCTTTCTATCTCCTCGCCTTCTCTGTAAATCGGCGTCAGAAGTTGAAGAACGGTGTCTATGAAACAAGTAACTTTGCAATCCTTGCTGAGCATACCACGGGCTTTACATACGCACGATATTTGAAGAGCATATACATGAAAACAAAGGCTTCAAAATGAGACCAAGTACGTCTTTCTATCTTCTCGCCTTCTCTGTAAATTGCGGTCAGAAGTTGAAGAACGGTGTCTATGAAGATGAAGAATGGTATCTATGAAACAAGTAACTTTGCAATCCTTGCTGAGCATACCACGGGCTTTACATACGCACGATATTTAAAGAGCATATACATGAAATCAAAGGCTTCAAAATGAGACCAAGTAGGTCTTTCTATCTCCTCGCCTTCTCTGTAAATCGGCGTCAGAAGTTGAAGAAAGGTGTTTATTAAAATGAAGAACAGTCTCTATGAAACAAGTAACTTTGCAATCCTTGCTGAGCATACCACGGGCTTTACATACGCACGACCTTTGAAGAGCATATACATGAAAGCAAAGGCTTCAAAATGAGACCAAGTAGGTCTTTCTATCTCCTCGCCTTCTCTGTAAATCGGCGTCAGAAGTTGAAGAACGGTGTCTATGAAACAAGTAACTTTGCAATCCTTGCTGAGCATACCACGGGCTTTACATACGCACGATATTTGAAGAGCATATACATAAAAACAAAGGCTTCAAAATGAGACCAAGTACGTCTTTCTATCTCCTCGCCTTCTCTGTAAATCGGCGTCAGAAGTTGAAGAAAGGTGTTTATTAAGATGAAGAACAGTCTCTATGAAACAAGTAACTTTGCAATCCTTGCTGAGCATACCACGGGCTTTACATACGCACGACCTTTGAAGAGCATATACATGAAAGCAAAGGCTTCAAAATGAGACCAAGTAGGTCTTTCTATCTCCTCGCCTTCTCTGTAAATCGGCGTCAGAAGTTGAAGAACGGTGTCTATGAAACAAGTAACTTTGCAATCCTTGCTGAGCATACCACGGGCTTTACATACGCACGATATTTGAAGAGCATACACATGAAAACAAAGGCTTCAAAATGAGACCAAGTAGGTTTTCTATCTTCTCGCCTTCTCTGTAAATTGGGGTCAGAAGTTGAAGAACGGTGTCTATGAAGATGAAGAATGGTATCTATGAAACAAGTAACTTTGCAATCCTTGCTGAGCATACCACGGGCTTTACATACGGACGATATTTAAAGAGCAAATACATGAAATCAAAGGCTTCAAAATGAGACCAAGTACGTCTTTCTATCTCCTCGCCTTCTCTGTAAATCGGCGTCAGAAGTTGAAGAAAGGTGTTTATGAAGATGAAGAACAGTCTCTATGAAACAAGTAACTTTGCAATCCTTGCTGAGCATACCACGGGCTTTACATACGCACGACCTTTGAAGAGCATATACATGAAAGCAAAGGCTTCAAAATGAGACCAAGTAGGTCTTTCTATCTCCTCGCCTTCTCTGTAAATCGGCGTCAGAAGTTGAAGAAAGGTGTTTATTAAAATTAAGAACAGTCTCTATGAAACAAGTAACTTTGCAATCCTTGCTGAGCATACCACGAGCTTTACATACGCACGACCTTTGAAGAGCATATACATGAAAGCAAAGGCTTCAAAATGAGACCAAGTAGGTCTTTCTATCTCCTCGCCTTCTCTGTAAATCGGCGTCAGAAGTTGAAGAACGGTGTCTATGAAACAAGTAACTTTGCAATCCTTGCTGAGCATACCACGGGCTTTACATACGCACGATATTTGAAGAGCATATACATGAAAACAAAGGCTTCAAAATGAGACCAAGTAGGTCTTTCTATCTCCTCGCCTTCTCTGTAAATCGGCGTCAGAAGTTGAAGAACGGTGTCTATGAAGATGAAGAATGGTCTCTATGAAACAAGTAACTTTGCAATCCTTGCTGAGCATACCACGGGCTTTACATACGCACGATATTTGAAGAGCATATACATGAAATCAAAGGCTTCAAAATGAGACCAAGTAGGTCTTTCTATCTCCTCGCCTTCTCTGTAAATCGGCGTCAGAAGTTGAAGAAAGGTGTTTATGAAGATGAAGAACAGTCTCTATGAAACAAGTAACTTTGCAATCCTTGCTGAGCATACCACGGGCTTTACATACGCACGACCTTTGAAGAGCATATACATGAAAGCAAAGGCTTCAAAATGAGACCAAGTAGGTCTTTCTATCTCCTCGCCTTCTCTGTAAATCGGCGTCAGAAGTTGAAGAACGGTGTCTATGAAACAAGTAACTTTGCAATCCTTGCTGAGCATACCACGGGCTTTACATACGCACGATATTTGAAGAGCATATACATAAAAACAAAGGCTTCAAAATGAGACCAAGTAGGTCTTTCTATCTCCTCGCCTTCTCTGTAAATCGGCGTCAGAAGTTGAAGAAAGGTGTTTATTAAGATGAAGAACAGTCTCTATGAAACAAGTAACTTTGCAATCCTTGCTGAGCATACCACGGGCTTTACATACGCACGACCTTTGAAGAGCATATACATGAAAGCAAAGGCTTCAAAATGAGACCAAGTAGGTCTTTCTATCTCCTCGCCTTCTCTGTAAATCGGCGTCAGAAGTTGAAGAACGGTGTCTATGAAACAAGTAACTTTGCAATCCTTGCTGAGCATACCACGGGCTTTACATACGAACGATATTTGAAGAGCATATACATGAAAACAAAGGCTTCAAAATGAGACCAAGTAGGTCTTTCTATCTTCTCGCCTTCTCTGTAAATTGGGGTCAGAAGTTGAAGAACGGTGTCTATGAAGATGAAGAATGGTATCTATGAAACAAGTAACTTTGCAATCCTTGCTGAGCATACCACGGGCTTTACATACGGACGATATTTAAAGAGCAAATACATGAAATCAAAGGCTTCAAAATGAGACCAAGTACGTCTTTCTATCTCCTCGCCTTCTCTGTAAATCGGCGTCAGAAGTTGAAGAAAGGTGTTTATGAAGATGAAGAACAGTCTCTATGAAACAAGTAACTTTGCAATCCTTGCTGAGCATACCACGGGCTTTACATACGCACGACCTTTGAAGAGCATATACATGAAAGCAAAGGCTTCAAAATGAGACCAAGTAGGTCTTTCTATCTCCTCGCCTTCTCTGTAAATCGGCGTCAGAAGTTGAAGAAAGGTGTTTATTAAAATTAAGAACAGTCTCTATGAAACAAGTAACTTTGCAATCCTTGCTGAGCATACCACGAGCTTTACATACGCACGACCTTTGAAGAGCATATACATGAAAGCAAAGGCTTCAAAATGAGACCAAGCTCCTCGCCTTCTCTGTAAATCGGCGTCAGAAGTTGAAGAACGGTGTCTATGAAACAAGTAACTTTGCAATCCTTGCTGAGCATACCACGGGCTTTACATACGAACGATATTTGAAGAGCATATACATGAAAACAAAGGCTTCAAAATGAGACCAAGTAGGTCTTTCTATCTTCTCGCCTTCTCTGTAAATTGGGGTCAGAAGTTGAAGAACGGTGTCTATGAAGATGAAGAATGGTATCTATGAAACAAGTAACTTTGCAATCCTTGCTGAGCATACCACGGGCTTTACATACGGACGATATTTAAAGAGCAAATACATGAAATCAAAGGCTTCAAAATGAGACCAAGTACGTCTTTCTATCTCCTCGCCTTCTCTGTAAATCGGCGTCAGAAGTTGAAGAAAGGTGTTTATGAAGATG